>BMAV01020812.1:0-188849 GCA_019973955.1 Trichonephila inaurata madagascariensis
TTTTGTTGATTAAATGTTCGACTCTTTTATGCTGCCATTTTTTAGACAAGTTATTGGGCATAGTGGAGAGATTTCTTTCCTATTTAAATATGCATAGACATCAGTACCCATGATAGGACCAATTTTATTAAAAAAAAATTAACTTTTACTTTTTTTTACTTGTTAAAGTTGTTACTGATTCATTTTAATTTTCATTGTAATGGAAGTGGATTATAAATATTTTACTTTATTGTAAACCTTTCGCAGCCTCCCTACATTGTTCACACATCCCCAAATTAGGACACCACGGACACCCTCGGAAATCACAAGGACTCTTAAGGATTCTGGGGAACCATTTTGGAAACCTATGGCCAGGGACGTCTTAAGGCATAGGCCAACTGGGACCAGGGTTTCGGCCTTAATCGCAACCTTGTCTCGTTCTCGACTGAGCCTTAATAAGATCATAACTCGAATAATTTCAATGTCAAATGTTATTTCCGGTTGTATACTCCCAAAAACTGGGAATTTCGGACAATATGCCAACTGGCTACATGTGATGACCGTCGTCTATGTATAGGCCTAGGTCTGCCCCCATACACCATCATAACTCCTTAAGTTAAAGAGTAGTTGTCGGTCGAGCCGATTTGTACGATTGTAAGTCACACATTTGTTCATTTCGGATTGCTGTTTGTACGAGTATTTGACAACGTATGCTATGTACTGTCTACTTTTAAGGGTCATAGGTGGGGCCTACAGTTGTATAGGGGCCCAGGGCCTCAACAAGTCTTAAGACGTCCATGCCTATGGCTCAGAGCAGAAGTTCTGAAACCCTTTCAGGGTGGTAAACCCATTTTCTTGGAAAATTTTTTTGTATGACTCCATAAGCATATTGTGCAAAGTTTATACACACACACATGTTTGGGTACATTATTGTTTTGAAGTAATAAACATCCTCTAAACTTCAGAGAAAAGGGGAATTTTAGATGGTAATGAAGGTGTGACTGGTGTGCTGGTTATCTACAATGGAGGTGAAAGGAGGTGTAACTCGATAAAGATAGATGACTTAAATTTTTATACTGGTACTCAGTCACATCCAATACGATGGCTTTTTCCAGTAAAAATCTAAATGATCAATTAAATTATTATTATTATGAATGGCGAACAAGTAACTTTTTATGTAAAACAATATATCAAAAATCTTAAAATTTTTGGCGACCTCAGCTGTATTTGAGATCGCGATCCTTAGTTTAAGAAATACTGGCTTAGAGGAATACGAACTCTAACAAATGTAATAATAGGCCTTGCCTCGAAAAAAATTTAAGCTGCAACATCAGTTTTCATAAGCAAAGGAAAAAGAGTTTGAAAGTAGAACATACAAAAATAATTTTAAGAAAATTTTTCATTGAATGTGAATGAATTAATGAAGAAATTTCCCATCATATCAAAAACGAAGATTATTCTTTAATGTTCTAATGATTCATAAAGTGAAACAAATATTTAATTTTTACTTTTATAAGGAGAAAAAAAAATGTGACAAATCGCAAGAGCAAAACAATTTAAGTGATATTAAATACAACGTTCTAAATAAAGAAAACGACATGTCATTTTTTTCACGAAAAAAAAGTTCAATTTTCGTTTTTACGGTCATTTGTTGTCCTAAACAGCGACCGTGAAATTAGTTTAGAAAATTGAATATTGTTTCAGTGTCATTTCCCTCTTTGAGCTTAGATATATGAAAAAGGCTAAAAGTGAAAAGCTGTTTTATCTGCCAATGATCGAACAAAACATTTCTGCTTTCAAACATTACAGATACCAACGAAAACAAAGCTTTTCGTGATAAACAAGATACAAACAAGAAAATAGAAACATGCGCGTGTAAAAAAGCATTGAAACCATTAGGGTAGTTCGTTGAAAAATTATCATTTCAAAGCCACGTAAGAAAACGGATGCATCATTATCTTTTTACTGATAAACATCTCTCTATATCATTAAAAAATAAGAACGATAACTATTTACTATTACTTAATTCAGCATTCATTTTGGTTTCAATTCTTAATGTGTGTTGAGGTTGAAAATATTTCCTCGCGGTTTGAATCGCATGAATTATTTAAATTTTGTCATACACATAGTAACGTCTTAAAACTTCTTGAGGCAATGGAGCCTCTATGCAAAAGTAGGCCCGCTTGTGATTCTTTTAAGCAGGCAGTATATAACATACTTAATCAAATACTCGTATGAACAGTATCCCGTAACAAATAAACGTGCGTGACCCTCAGTATCACAAAACAGGCACTCGAGAACAGGTAACCGATTCGACCGATTGTCACCTTTCAACTAAATAAATAATGATGGTAGGGCAAGGCCTAGACACCCATGATGAACAAGACATAAAAATGTAGTCTTACCACTATTGTCAATTCGCATATTGTTCGAAATTCCCAATTTTTCGGAAAGTATATCCGGAAATAACATTTAACAATACAAATTATTCGGATGAGGATCATATAGAGGCCGAGGCAAGAAAGAGACGACCCCTCCCAGCTCGAGGCCTTGGTACAGTTGACCTATACCTTCACAAATGTTCCTGCACAAAAACATTATTTAAAAAAAAAAACAAGTCCATAGACTGATAAAATAGTTGAATTGTTTTACGCAAAACAAGAACTTCGGTAAGGAAACAAACACATAAAGGGGAGTCCAGGAAGCAAGTTTCCCACGGGCTGTAAACAGTAAAAAGCATAGTTACCTGGAAACATTTACTGTAATAGATACAATACTGTTTTCAGCCAATTTTTAGAACAAGAATCACTCGAATTATAAGTCGTATTGTATCGTGAGATCAATTTTCTATCTTTGTATTTTAGAAATCTGCTGTCTAGAATTGGTACTAGCATGTGCTAACCTCCTGGGTGTCTTTGTCACCGAGAAAATGTTGACCAGAGAAGAATTTATTTAAGTGCAAAAAAAGGTGTTCTTCACAATGCACTGCAACACTTATTCTATGAATCAGGGCTGTCATCACGTGGGAGGGCCACCCGCTGCACTCATCAGCATGGATATTCTGATCTTCATAATGTGTTCCAACAGCGACACACTATCTGTATGTTATGACCTCCATCCTATACACCAGACACAACTGAGGAGGAATTTCGATCAGCGCTTTGTTTTACGGGGGTAAAACTATCACCGGTCTCACCTGGCAATCTGCAGATGAGTAAGTAAGTTTTAATTAACGCCACACTCAGGGACGTCTTAGAGGATGAGCCAACTTGGCCCCAGTCCAGGCCTAGGCCACAATGGGGGCCTCGTCTCGTTCTCGGCTCAGCCTTAATAAGATCACGATTCGAATAATTTCAACGGTCAAATGTTATTTCCGATTGCATTCTCCAAAAACTGGGAGTTTCGGATGATATGTCAACTGAAAACATGTGATGGCTGTCGTCCATGTATAAGCCTAGAGCTATCACTATACACCACCATTGTTCATTCAGTCAAAATGCGGCAGTCGGTCCAGCCGGTTTGTGCGATTTTAAGTCATACACGTTTATTTGTTTCGGGCTATTGTTCATATGAGTTTTTGACAACTGATGCTATGTACTGTCTACTTTTAAGGGTCATAGGTGGGACCTACATTTGTGTGTAGAGGCCCAACCTTAAGACGTCCCTGGTCACACTATAAAGCAACAAGAGGGCTATAGGAGACTAATCTCGTAGTTTTGAGCCACGGTCAAGGGACGATGATGGTACCTGAGCTGGCACCCGCTTTCCTAACTTATCACACCAACGAACACGAGCCACAAAGATGTAACGTGTATCAGCCCCTCTACGCGAAGAATTTCATTGGCACTAGGGCTCGAATTCATTAAACGCTGGCCACGAACTCGTAAATATGACAACATTACCATGAGGCTACAGCGGCCACAGGGATTCGGACTGAAATAATATTCTTTTCCCCAACAAAAAGGTTAATTTTTCTATTTTTTGGAAAGAAGAGAAAGAGATTATTATTAATCTTCTTATAAAGAAAAAGTTCGTTCTTAAAAAAATAATTTATTACGCTGCGTTATTACTGCTCCTCAATCATAAAAAAAAAACGAAACCAAAATCTGTAACTTTTTGAGATACCGTCTCTATAAAAAATAAATACCGATTTTAAAACACTGAGCAACTTCTCAATTAAAAATACTTACATAGAAAGAGTTTAATCTAAGAAAATAAATTTAACTGTGGAACACACATCGTCTTTCATGTTTTCCTTTTATACTTAGAGTAGTTTCTTTACTAGAGAGAGACTATTTTAATACTTCTCAATATTTCAGAGACAACACTCTAATTTTCCTCTTCTGGAGTTTTCGATATTTATTTATATAAACTTTTATACTTAACGGCACGCTCACTAAAAGGTTTAGAAGCTCTGAAACACTAAAAAAAAACAACAACCTCAGACAGCTATAATGAGACACAGTCTAGACACGAACTCTGGATCGATAAAACAAAATAATTTATTTACAAGAATTTATATCACACATTGATTCGCAATTCTTTCCGAGAGTCCTGATAAACACGACGAGAGAACAATTTTTTTTTTGTTATTTAAAAGTTTTAAAATGTTGAGAATGTGTGTGTGTGGCTACTTATATTACTCTTAAAAGGCATTCGACTCTTTTTGTGATTTCCATTATTGCCAATTAATGACATTAAACTTGAAATTTTTTGTTCCTTTAAAAATAATTTTGAAGGTTAGAACCTGATACCTACTGCTCAGTATATCGAGTAACTTAACCATTATACCAAGATGATCACCGTAATACGGAGGTTGTTTCTGGCTTATATAGATACCACCACCACACACTCCCCTGCCAGTGAGTCAGCGAATAGGCGAATGAACGATACTATAGTAATGGCCAGCGTGTGAGTTGTTGTTGCGTCATTTATGTTTAACGGCTTGAGTGTTTCGTCATATGGATTTGACGGCTTGAGTGTTACGTCATATAGATTTGACGGCTTTGCTGTGCTGCGTCATGTGATCTGACGGCTCTGCTGAGCTGCGTCATGCGGATTTGACGGGTTTTGGTTGCTCTTGCGGCGGATAGATGGCGCTACGTCTGCCTCGTGAAGGTTACGCAGTTTCGAAGTTCAGCTAGGGTCACCAATGAAGGTTAGAACCTGGTACCTTCTGATTCACAACCGAGTAACTTAACCACTATACTAAGATGATCACCTTAGTACGGAGTTGTTACTGGCTTATACAGATACCACCAACATAATCTTATCAAATCTCTCAAAAATACAGTCATCGATTTTTCAATTGTTGATGTGGCCACAGTAAGCTAGTCGACATGGTCACGAATTTATGATTTCCATTGTCGAGTCCTGATGTCACTGATGACCCACCGTGTAGAGGGACTGATGTGTGTTAAATCTGTAGTGGTTTAAAGTTCTCTCGTTTTCACGACGTGTAAATTAGGAAAGTGGGGTACCAACTCAAGTGTCGTCCTCGTCACCTAACTGCGGTTACAAAATTACGTCCGTCGCTAATAGCCCTTGTGACGTTTGGGAAATCAATGATAGCGTGAGAGTTAAGAATTTAAATAATTGATTTATTTACGTCGCAGCTATTAATTACAGTACATTTACATTGAAGCTATTCATAATATTGATTATTTCATTAGTTCAGAATATGTTATTTGTGAGGGAGGAGTTTACAACCGTTTTCTTCTGGTGTTTCCAACGGACTCTCTTTTCACTCTATGGTGTTGGAATGTTGCGGTTTCTTTCTGACACCCCGAATTACATTCGGAGTTTCCGGTTCGCAGGTGTGTCCAGTCGTTGGGTTTCTCACGGTCATAGGCTGCCGGGGCGATGTGAGATGACAGGACCCCACAATATTTAGGGGTTCACGTGTGCATAGGAACGGTGGTATACTATCCACAAAAAAGAAACCAATTTTTCAGCTATGTGACGCAAAAACGTCACACCCTCGTGTTGCTTTAAATGCGACGTTAATAATTCGATAACTCCCTCACTGAATAGTTGATTCCATATAAAATGGATTACACTATTTACCTCCACTAACTTTAACTTGGTGTTTATAGATATGTTTTATTTGTTTATAATACACTGTTAAGATATTTAGCAATGGTTATTTTGTCTCAATACCAAATTCATATAATACTTCTCATTGAAAGCAGTCGATAAAATAAACAGTTGGCAGTTACATACAACTGAATTCTATCTACGCTTAGTGTTAAAGAGCCAAATACAATTAGGAACAAACTTCAGATAGAGAAACACTTCTATATTAATAAATTTTGATTTTAATATCGCATTTCAGAGTAGTTTATTTTAATTTATTACGCATTTCTGTTTTAATCAATATATTTTCTTACAAATACAAAATAAGTTCTATATTTTGTCTCTTCTTTATTTTAATATCAAAAGAATCGTTCATTTAAAGCATTACACCAAAAAACTACGTATTTATTAAATATTTCTAAATTTAAAACTGGCAGTATGCCAAACGAATACGGGGAGACCGGGTTTAAAGAGCAAAATTAATTATTTATACCGAGAAAAACACACGCGATTAGTTATAAATTTCAAGTGCATTAAAAAGAATAACATTTTCAGTTTTCTTAGCAAATTAACAAAGTTAAATATGAGCACTATTATTAGCTCTATATAAGCCTAAATAGCAATCGATCTGTCACCAAATGTTTATCAATGTTTGAAGCATGTCAATTTTTCATTTTTCATCTCCTTGTCATGTCTATGGATTTGGTGCATTTCTATATTGGTCCAAAAGCCCCAAATAACAAGCGAGGCCAGGTCTGGAGCTTGAGGACTGTAAAGAATGCTCTATGGTGATGCATTGTTTAAAAAGAGATGTAAAAATGGCCTCGCAGTCAAAATTATGGTCTGGTGTTAATTGGGTTTGCGGACAATTTCTGCATATGGGGTACGATAGGGAATTATCTGGAGATATTTTCATATCTTTGAAATGAACCATGGGGAGTCTTGCTGTTGTAGACAATAAATTTCTGGGGCAATTGAGCTCTGGGATAGAATTGGTTTTATGAAACGCTGATTAGAAATTTTGTGCTTGGCGACCGCGTTTGCATTCTCCGGGGTGGTAGTCGAAGGCTCATCCAAGTCCCAAGCCTCCTTACGAACATTCGAACATTCCAATACCCCCATGAGTAGGAATCCACTGGAGTATACTGGGTTTATTAATCTGCCTGAGGAGAATGTTAATGCCTTGCGTCAGATTGGTAACTCCATTGCAAATGACCTCGAGAGCTGATTTTGAATCTGAGAAAATTACGAGACTTTCCGTTGCGTCATCCACGAAATGTGTGTGACATGTTATTAAATATACTATTGGAGATATACGGAAACTCAACCGATTCAAGTTGCGTATATCTTCCAGGTAAACGACTGATTTAAAAGTTCCAAAGCCAAGAAGTTCACCGACGTTAAATTCGAAAATTTAAAAAGCCATGCAACGGTGTTACCGTCCAATCCAACGTCCAGGAAAGGTGTTATTCAAAGTTTCGTAACATACATAGAACTACTACAGTTGATCCCACTTAAATTTTTTAATTTGTAAAAAACTTGAAGAAAACTAACCCTTTTTATGAATTGAAATTTAAAGTTAGTCATACGTGATTCATCGTTACTTTTAAGGGAAAATAAAGGGGTGGATTATATATATGTATGGATTCACTAATCTAGTGAAAAACGTTGCTTACAAAAAATGTTTGCTACCGTTTTTCGTTAGACACGCGTATAAGCGACTTTAATCTTTTAATTATGAGTTGTTTTGATTTAAACATTTATTCTAAAAGAAGGGGGGGGGGAATTGCATAAATCCTTCACATTCTGCATTAAAATCCAAACTTTCAAATTGTTCATAAGATTCACATTTTCTACATGCATATTGTTACCGTGCAGCGAGTTTTTACTTCATGGCATGAAACGTAGGTCAATGATCACGCGTGTCGGAAACGATTCTCTCTTCCTACTTATTTTCCAAACAAAAATTATGGCACAGAAAGTATGACTACCTCAGAGGTTGCGCAAGATAAAAATGAATAGAAACACACAAAGTCTTAGCTTCAAATAGTGTTACCAGAAATAAAACTATCGTCATTGGCGTTTTACTTTGCCACAATTTGCTTAGAGAATATTCCAACGGTTTGACAACATTTTCACCCGCATGGTGACATGTTTAAAAACTACAAGACCTTTTTTTCATTCGACTTATATATGGTTTTTGAATTTCGATCGGTTTATATTCGAAAATATTTGGTACAGTGAAATAAGTTTAACGCGAAAACTCTTAAGACGATATATCTGTTAACATGAAGTAATACAATGGCCCCGAAAAAAACTACTATGTATTTTTTTCTCTTAACACGAAAGGAAAATCGATTAACACGAAAAAGTTTCCCTTCGGGGAATGAACACTTAATGAAATGGTTGAGAAAGTGTCTGTATATTATTGGACTGCCCTGCTGTATCATCGAAAGAATTCGTTACAGTAAATGATGATAATGTGTGCTCAGCTCCAATTATGCCAGACAAAGTCAATTTTGGAGTTTGTTAAGAGCTAAGAAAACATCATTGAGAAAGATCCTGTCGACGGAAATGAAACAAATAACGTAACTCCTGTTCTCACGTCATCCGAAATGAAGAACATCAGGAAAAGTAAGCGCAGTTATTTAGACGCACATTCCAATGATGAAATAACAAAATAGACGACGTCGAGCAATTTGTTGACAATTTGATGCTAAGAAAAACAATGCAAAGAAAAATATCACATTGTTTTCCAAAAACTCACTAAATGTTTTGCTTTTCAAAAAACTTAAAAATTTCCTATTAAATTTCATTAAGTTCTTGTGAATGTTTTTGTTTCATGAATTTTTATTAAATACATGCATATATACATATCTATGTAAATAAAATGTACTCTAATAAACTTAATTTCGTTGAATATATGATTTTTTTTCACAATATCCTTTAACACGAGATTTTTTTTAACATGAAAAAATATTTAAGTCCTCTCAGTTTAATGTTAAACGATTTTCACTGTATATTACTCAGCCTCAGGGATGTCTTAAGTCTTTTTGAGGCCCTGGGCGCCTACTCAAAAGTAGGTCCCACCTATGACCCTTAATACATAGCATAAGTTGTCAAATACTAATGAAAACAATAATCCGAAACAAATAAATGTGCATGATTTACAATCGCACAAACCGGCTCGACCGACTGCACCTTTTGACCGATTGAGTAATGAAGGTGTATTGTGGTAGACCCAAGCCTGTACGTGGACGACGATCATCACATGTAGCCAATTGACCTATCGTCCGAAATTCCCAGTTTTTCGGAGAATACAATCGAAAATAACATTTGACCGTTGAAATTATTCGAATTATTATCTTATTAAGGCTAAGTTGAGAACGAGACGAGGCCCCCATAGCGATCAAGGCCCTGGGCCTAGTTGACCCATGCCTTAAGACGTCTCTGCTTAGCCTTACAAGCTCATTCAATTATTCTTTGGGTATTTTTCTACCTGAAAATATATATCCTATAACGGGCACATTGACATTAGCCTAATACTGAATGTTTGCCTTAAATTCCTTACAAAGACCATTTAATAATACAGATCCATTACATCAACTTATAATTGACGTCTGCCAAGCGAATCTTTTGAAGGAGTTCAGTTACACACATTACAAACGAGGCTGAAAGTTTGAAAGGAAATGTCACAAGAGCTCAACTAGAATGCAGATCAGAATTATTTCTGCTCCTTTGTTTTCTTGTGCAACAGACAGAGGGAGAGGCAATCAAAAAACCATCAAAATTTTCTACTTACCTTTGTGGAGCGTGAATATTCCAAGTACCAAAACTTGACGTGGTTGTTCCCCACCGTGACGAAATAATTGCCGCCTGCGGCAAACGATAAGGCTTTCACCTGTGAATACATAAAAAATATATCGATACATATTAAATGAATTGAATTTGCGATCTACTTTTTTGCATCTGCAAATTGTTTTTATGACCAGAGTATAAAGAATATGTAGTTACTGGAGATGTGTACGAATGTATACGGCGTGAAGATAAAAATAAATGTTTTCTGAACAATGTGTGATAAAATACAAAAGGTATAAATTTGAGTATAAAAAAATATGATGCGATTGTGGAAAGTGGCATAATGCTGATGTCGTAAAGGTTTTTGGAGAAATGGAGTATTCTATGATTGATGGATAGAAAGTAATAGATGTTTATAGTGTTTTCCAAATTTAGCGTATCTGCAGATGAAAATGTAATAAATTTCATTCTAGAACAAAGGTTCTTAAGCCTTTTTTGCTTCTCAGATTATCTTTTAAATAAAACGAAGATAAGATATTTCCTTTTTTTAACACATATATTATCTACATAGATGTGCAGTTACAATTATTTTATTAAAAATTAAATAACACAAAAAATAAATGTAAAAGGTGATAATATGGACATTTTTTCCTTGGGACATTAAAAGAGTGTGTTATTTTAATACTACAAATAATTATACTGCATGTCTTATTTTATCTGTAATAATCAAATAAAACTTATTTTATTTTTAAAGGCAAATAATTTTAATAGTTCTCATCCTACATAAAAACATTATAATTCGACATATTATTATTGATGAAAAACGCTATACTATAATAACTAGCATTAAAAAGTAATAAAAAGAAATGCAAGATGTCAGAAATTATTGAAAAAGAAAGGAATTTTTCCCCTGTTTCCAAATATCTAAGGATTTAAGGACCCTTTTTCTAAATGGCGATTTTCGTTTTGTAATGAATAATACTGTAAAACTGATTATACTACGGAAAATGTTTATCTGAAGTCATTTTATTTTTTAAAAAAACATAATTAGACCTTGATACTACAACTTCGATTAACGTTTCAGTTAGTTAATAATTTTAACGTTGATATGCCTATAAAAAATTTTAGGGTAATATTTTTATGTATTTAATATGTTTATGGCATCATTAGTATATTCATTATATTTTTATGATTATGAGAACCAAATACAAACACTCATATCCATAGTGCTCTCTTACATTATATGGATAATTTGTTTTAATGGTGTACGGTTAACATGTTACTTTAAATGTGTATCGAAAAATGTAGCATTCTTAGTAATACTCAAAATCGTAGCCTATATTTTATTCCTATCTAATCAATAAAATATACCCTTACTTCATTCAAACTCTGTCACTGTTATAGCCATTACATTTAGCACAAAACTTAATCTTACGCGCCATACTGATGAATTGATCTCTAAAGCATATTAAAAACTTGGGTTTTAAATTTGGTTGGAACATTTTCAAATGCGCTCGCCTTGAAAGTTCTATATTTTGTTGTTATCCACTCACATCTTGAATATTGCAACCTTATTTGGGACCCTTATTACAAAAATAGAATTGCAATTCTTGAAAAGGAACAGAATAGGTTTGTGAGTTCTTTGTTTTATAGAAAAAATTATTCTTATTCGTAAGATTTATCCTCCTCTTATCAAGACAAAGTTTTTGATATTCCAAGTTTGAAATCACGATGATATTTTTCTTATGTTCTCTTTTCTATAAAGTCGTCAATAATATGATTGACTGCGTTTATATTTTAAGCAGTATTCCTTTTTCTGTACCCGCGAAAAGTTTGAGAAACAATTCTTTATTTGGTTGTAAATTTATCAGATTATTTCTTACTATATTAGTTTTATAAAATTTTTAATAGGTTTTCTGACGAGATGATTTTTTTTTAAAAAAATGTCTTTTAATGTTTTTAAATGTAACTTTTATGGCTTTTGAACTCTTAATATTAATTAATTTTTATTCTTAATGTGTTTCAGTTTTTTGTGTGTGTGTTTCCCCTAATATGTGTATTTTTTACCGTTCATAGCTCTTCAATCGTGTTTGGTGAAGTTTTTTGGCTTTTACTGTTCGTTTTTCTGTCAGCTTTTTATTTATTTGTAGTGTACATTTTCTTCAAGGTGACTAACTATGTTCAAAACCCTTATTTTGAAAAGTGTATCAATGAATATATATATTGATATTTAATATCATTTGAATTAAAATATGTATATAAAATTGTTTTGTGAATATTATTACAAGAAAAAATTATTTAAATGCAATTTTTTGGCAAAAAAAGTATATAAAATTGTTTGAACATTTTACAAAAATTTAATCATTTTTATGAAAATGTTTTTAAAATTTTCTTGCTTTTATGAAGGTTTCTTAAAAATTTTGCTTAACTAAAATATTGTTGAAATAAAAACTTTAAATATTTAATTCAAAAAATTTTTTAATATAGAGGGAGATTAGAGAAATTTTAACAAAAACACCTGTTATTATTTCAATTGATCGTAACTCTGAAATTAATGTAAATTTCTTTAAAAATTTTTAATTCAATTCCGGTACAGAAGTCTCAGCTATATGAACGCTAAATTATTATTGTTATAAAAGCATTTTTCATTAAGAGGATAATGTTTTGAAAATGTGTCATTCATTCCTCATTTTCTGTCAAAAAATTGCATTTAAATAAGTGTTTCTTGTAATAATATCGTAAAGCATTTTATATTTTTATTCTAAATCAACTGACATTAAATTTCAAAAATATTATTTATTTATTCGCTTTTCAAAATCACTGTTCGAATGCAGTCAGTCACACTTAAAAAATAAATAAATAAAATACATAAATTTCTGCATCATATATTTTATTATACTAATTACTCTTCATTTGATTGTTAGATTGTGCAATTCATTGTCTCGTTATCTTATTTTTTACAGATAAAATTATCTATGCAATGCATATATCATAAAAAGGAGAGATTTAGAGAGAAGGAATCTATATTTGAAACGAGAGAAAGATGCGTTACTTTCTCATAAAGATCAATGAAAAAAAAAAAAGATTTAACATTTTTGATATTTTAGTAAATTTAATCTAAAATTACTTGAAATACGTCCTTATCGAAAAAGGGGTGCTGCTTTTGAGAAATTTTCTTCAAGGATAAAATTCGTCCCATGTCCCAGCACATAGCTCTGGGAGAGAAGACGCGAATCAAATCAAAACCAAAAACAGTTTGTGAGGGTTGTATCACCATGACAACTAAATCATTTTGGTGATATGAAAACGGATAGGGCGAGCCCTGAAATCGCCCTCAGTTGTGTATCTAACCCACACATCCTCTAATAAAGAAACACCCGAAAAACTAATATATGGGGGTAAAAATAATATTTTACCACGAATTCAAACATTTGGGCGAAAGTAATATGCACCAGACAACGATTTCAACACGTGGGAAACACAATCACAGTTTTTCAAATTTCGAAAGATCTTGTGTTTCCAGTTCACCAAAATGTACAGAAAAGAAAAATCGATCTCGAAAACTGAGTATTTTTGAAAAGAATATTATTTGTGAAAAAAATAGGAATCATGCTTATAAAATAAAATATGATCAAATTAATGATAGATTGTTCAGAGCACAAGAGAGATTGGTTTTCATATAGATTGAATTTTAATACATTTTCCTTCTAGTTTCTACATGATTTGAAATATAATGCAAGCAGAAGAGAAAACATTTGTCACCTCGGCATCCACCGAAACTCCCCTTAACTGGAAACAGCTTGTGAGCAGAGCGAAGTGAACTGATATGAACAAACACTCAAAAAAACCTCTTCCTCTCGGTCGATCCCTCACACTTCTTTCTCTGACTCACACGAGACAACAGCACGCGCTCTTCCCTTTCCTAGAACTAGATGGTGTTTTCTTTGGGAAACCCCCAGAATTTAGGGAAAAGGGTTTTTGTTGAACCCCTAGAACTAGATGGTGTTTCTGGAACCCTAAACTAGATGGGTTTTCTGGAACCCTAGAACTAGAAGTGTTTTTTGGAACCCTAGAACTAGATGGTGTTTTCTGGAACCCTATAGAATGTGTTTTTGTGGCCTAGAACTAGATGGTGTTTTCGTGGCCCTTAGAACTGATATATTTTCGTGGGCCCTAGAACTGATGGTGTTTTCGGGGGAACCCCAGAATAAAGATTTTGTGGAACCTAAACAGACATTGGAATTAAAAAAATATTTAAAATAATCAACAAGAGATTATTAAACAATTATAAAAAAGTATTGCATTATTATTAAAAAATTTTTTAATCTACTTTCAATATAATTTACTCATTAATAAATTTAATTTGTGTCAAGTGTCCCCACCCTGCATTATGTTTAGTAACTGGGATTGGCTTGCATTTTCACCAAAAAGTGGAAATCTAGGTCTACTGAGAATAACTCAATCGCATTAATATTCGGTTTCATTTTTTTTTTGTTTTTGTAGCCACTCACGTTCAGAAATAGTTTTCACTCATACACATTGTCCTGAAGCGTTTATAACTGTGCAAGAAATACTGCGCATTTTGCATGAGTTAGCAACCTAAAATTTAGGATCTGTTCTTGCTTAAGTTTACGTTTTTAGCATCAAATTTGTTGATATGTTGTAGGTGTTTTTCCTCAAAAATAAAAAGGTGCATTTTCCATTAGAAAACTATTTAGTTTTGTAAGACATTGTACTAACGAATATAAAATTATCTCGCGGAAATCAGGATAGTAAATAATAAAATATTCACAATCTAGCAAGTATTATATATATATATATATATATATATTATATCATAATAAAAGTTTAAAGAATATTGCAAAATAAAGTTATTGTGTATTAATAAAATTTTCAGTTTCTTAATGACAGGGATGAGCTTTAAATTCTTGTGGGTGTACAAACATTTTAGAGAACGAGAATCCATTTTGCATATACATTTATAAGTTTCTTATCAATTTTTTTATTGTAACTCGTGAACTCCTGAGTATGCCTCGTGGAACCCCAGGGTTCCGTGGAACACAGTTTGAAGACCACTGCATTAGCCTAAGTAGTTTTTAGCAATTCTGTAAGGTAAATGTAAATTAAAAATATGATTAACCTTTTTATCATGAATTATTACTATTTCTATGGATGGATTAAACCTCTTTACTAGATTTCCACAACACCCTATACCAGCTACTAATTCTGAATGCCATAAAACTAGGCTTTTAAACTCGAGGTGAACGAATTTTTGTTAATCTTCAAACATTTGAAAGTCTCCATTTCTTTTTGGTAATTTTTTTTAACTAAGTTAAAACATTTATCTTGTTATAAGGATTTCTCTCTTCCTCCAGTTGCAGACACAAGGGTTCAACACCCCATACAGCAATAAATTTTAATTATACCATACAGAATACCCCTAGGCGCCATCGTCTAAATATTTTTAGAAGGAAGCCACCCTCAACAAGATGGTTTGTACACATTACTGCCTTTCCCCATATATCTTGAAAACAATAAAGAGAATTTTTTGAGAAATTAAAATGTTATAAGATCCAATGTATGAAAAATTTGAAGTCCTTGATAAGAAATGTCAGTTTTCTTCAGTAGACTCGCAATTATCCAGGAAACACTCATCAAAAACTTTAAAATAAAAAAAGAATTTCATTTCTGCTATTTGTTTAATTTTGCTACTTTATGCTTAATTTTGTGAAGGAAGACACTAATGGTTACTATGAATTTTGAAAAGTTTGATTATGCTGGAGAAGCCATTTACGACATAGCTTCTGTTAGAAATGGAATAAGATCCCCAACAAAATAAAATAAGATAAAATAAATGTGGTGGAAAACATCAGAAACTGAAGAGGAAGACAGCGCTTGCGAAATGTTGCATAGGTCTTGAATATTTTACAAGGATGGATAGGAAAATGTTGAGAGAAAACAGCGCGTGATTAGTTAAATAAAGGCAATAATTTAGCCCCTAATAAAATACTAAACGATGATGAATCGTAAAATGCTTAACTGGTACTGTGCAAAATGACCCAACCTGCGTAGAGAAGGACTACATACTACAATGGAGTACAAGTCACAGTTCTGTGTTAAAACATGTCGAAATTCTTTTTGATTATTTGCAATTTCAAGAAGACAGTAATTGCGCGGGAAAATTAATCCTGAAAATTTTGTATAGCAGCACCATTTCGTAAAATATTTTAAAGACAAAGTAGTCAAGTTTCGATATTCTTCTGAGGAATAATGAATTAAATAAGCGCTAACTTTTCAATTGTGTAGTACCAACTTTTTCAATTTCGTATTTAATTTTTGTTATCTGGGATTTCTCATTCCTTCCGGATTAGTAAGAGAATTCTGTGCGTACAGTAATAAATAAATAAAAATAAAATTATTATTATTTTTTTTTTACAAACCTTGCATGAGACTTTGTTCGAGGCAACTTTCTGTTTGTTCCTCCAGTCCCAGACATTCACAACCATGTCGTGTTGAGAGCCAACCGAAACTACGTATTTCATGTTAGGGGAAAATGCCTAAAAAAGAAATGACATTTATAAGCGTCTATTTAATCGGAAATGTGAAATAAGTTATAAGCAAAAATTTTAAACAAGTCAACCACGATAAGTAAATAACTACAATTAAAAGTTTTATTTATGAGGGAAGAGAATATTAAACACCACACACAATTTTCAAATTCCAACTTAGACAATAAAAAAACACGAATGAAATATTTTATTGTAGTCACAGAAATGTGGGCAAGATTTTAATTAAACATATTGAGACAATTTTTTTTCATCCAAGGAAAAACAACCTCGCTCAATAGATATCAAGTTAAAGTTACAATAACTGACCACACCAGTACTCGGAAGTATACCGCAGGTGCTAGAGTGTCGGAACAACATTTATTTAAACTTTAAAAGATTTAATAAAAAATTCTACGTAAAAGTGGAGAGATTTACATAATATGTGCAAGTGGATTTTAAGGCAAAATTTTAGTATTTAAAATAACAGTTGGTATCTTAAAAAATCAGTTTACAGAAGAAAAATTAAATCTGTTGGTTAACAAAAGTTGAGAAATTTTTACAATGAAGTTTTCAGTTTGATAAAAAGAAAATTTTCATATATTGAAACCAAAGGCAAAAAACCATTTGTTAGAATACATGTGATTTAAATTCCCCTGTAAAAAAAGGCATCATATACATATATTAACAAAATGTTCATAAAATAAAATACAAAGATTCTTATGTTAATATTTGAAATATGTTGAAGCATATGTTGTAGCATATTTTTTTAAAAAACTTTCTATTCCATAAGATTCAATATACATAATAGTATTTTTCCTCCATAAACAATATTTTCTGATTAAATCAAACACATATTTATAAAAAAAAATTTAATTCTTGCAGGTTATAAGGTTATGATTTAAATGGGCTTAATTTTATTCGTAAATGCATTTCGTAAATTTATAGCACATGGAAAATTTTTATGGAAAGGCAATATATCTCCACATTTTCGAGAAATTTTATATATAACAAAAATATAACTTTGTCATAAATATACATCTTACTGGCAAATAAAAAAAAATGCAACGTTTGAACTTGTCATAAAAATGTAGTCTAAAATGCTTTTATACCATAATGGATTCTAATAAATTTGCACTCTTCTTTGTTAAAATAAAAGTAAGATTTTTCTTTCCATTTGAAAGAAACAAACTAAAATAAAATACGATAAAATCATCTTGAACGGTGACGAATAATTCTTTTTGACATAAGAAAAAATGTTTAAAAAAAACCAGTCAAAAACAAATTTGAATTATTTTAGATTGAAAAATAATCAGTTATACAAAATAGAATCAACAACATAAACAATGAGAGAGCTAATATAATCCAAACCCACAAGATGACATAATGCATATTCATTGTTCTTTAAAAGGTTGTTCCGCACAAAAGAATCCCACCAAAGATTATTATTTTGATTTTCAAGAAAACCATGCTGTGAAGCGAATTCATTAAAATTCTTTTTTATTTATTTATTTCTTCATCTTGCGTTAAGCATACTTTACACATTCTTAGGCAAATTCAATTATTTAAAGGTTGACTCAGAATGGCAATTTTAAAGATTGTCATCTTTTTAGATGTTTACGAGATAAATATGCAAAATTAGAATCTTAGCGGAAAGATGGAGGATTATTTGCTGAATTTTTATTATTCATTACAAGTTAGTTTTGGGAATGGACATCGCTTACATCAGTTTCTAGTAAATGCTATGAAAAAATAAGGGTTATTGCTTTAGAGAGAATTATAAGATTTTGTTTTATAATCAGCAGATATGTTCTTCATAAGGAAAACAATTACACGTATAAACGCTTAAGACGAAATACCAGCTAACACGAAATAATACAACGATCCCGACAAACTATATGTATTTTCATGCACTTTTCTCTTAAAACGAAAAGATTTCTCTTCTGAAAATGAAGAAAATACGGAAATTTCTGTATTATTGGACAGCCTTACTGTATCACCAGAAGAATTCTTTGCAGCAGATGACGATAATGTGTACACAGCCCCAATCTTGGCAAACAAAGACGTTTTTGAGATTTTTCAAAGCTAAAAAAATATCATTGATGTAAATTCCGACGACGAAAATGAAATGAATAACGTAGCTCCGGTTCCCATGTTATCCGAAATGAGTAACACCATGAAAAGTAGGAGCAGTTACTTAGACGCACGTTCCAATAGTGAAAGGAATAACAAAATGGACGACATCGAACAATTTGGCGACAATTCGATGCTTTAAAAGGCAATGCAAAGAAAAATATCAGATTATTTACGAAAAACTCAATACATGTTTTTCAAAAAATTTGGAAAATTTTGTATTAAATTCCATCAAGTTTTTGTGAATGTTTTTGTGTTTCACTTATTTTTATTAAACACGTGCATATATACATATCTGTGCAATAAAATGTACTCTAATAAACTTAATTTAGTGAAATATATGGGGTTTTTTTTCAATATCCTTTAAAGGGAAATGGTACGATTTACGCACAAATTTTTAATTTAAGTATTTTCAAAATATTTTTGGTTGCCTCCTATGTGTGTGTACTATGTAAAACAGGTTTTGTGCTCAACATTTCATAAAAAGCTAGCCTTTTAATTTTTTAAGGAAAAAACTTAAAATTTGTGAAGTGATTTTAAAAGGCTACTCTTCCTACAAAAATTTACTTACACGCATGGAATTTGATTTACAAGTATGTTGAACTATTATATGTACAACAAAAGTTGGTATGGTTTTTCCAAAATCATGATTGATATTCGTACAATACTTATTTTTATGGATGCTTATTGAAAGTTCATTAAGAAATGTATAAATTCTGAGTTCAATTATTTTAAATAAAATAAGTATTCCTTTGATTCAAAAATGCATACCAACTTTTGTTACATGTACTATTAGCAATGGGTTAAAAAAATTCAAAGCATTAGGCACAATAGAAAAAAAGCCTCAGCATTTTAAATGAGGATAAGTAAGTTTAAAGTTTTGATTTGCCATAGGCATGTGAATAAAAACGAACGTAAAGCTATCGTAATTCTGTGTTTTTTAAGTTTAGAGCTTTAAAATTTTGTGAAGTTATAGAAATGCATTTAAAGAATAACTTAGGCTAAAAAAATTAAATTTGATTTTTTGACGATTTTTGTCAATTGAATCGTATTGGGTTTCTTAACACGAAATTTTTTTAAAGTGAAAAATATTTCACTCAGTTTCGTGTAAAACGATTTTCACCGTAAACCAGTACTGATTGATGAAATTTAATGCAATTATTAAATAAGCTTATATTTTTTATAAATACGTAGTAGGGTTCCCTGAAAACACCTTATATTTCTAGGAGTTCCGTGAGTTAAAAAATTTTGAAGACCAATGGTGTACTGTATAAAGAAATGATTACGTATGAAAAAGAACAGTATGAAAACGACGGTCCTTTATAATTCAATAACAGGAAACAGAATTAATAATGAATAATTCGTTTGTTACATGCTTCAAAATAGTTATAGCATACTATATATATATATAGTAAAAATGAAAATTTAAACTAATGACAAAAATAATGTATGTATCAGATCCGATTCATTGTGCGTGAAGGATTTAAAAGAGTTGTAATTTTGTTGACACTTGAATGGATTCATCTGTTGAATAATGATGGAAAATATTTTAAAAAAATTATGTATATAGACAACAGTTTAAAGAAGATTGTATCTATATACATGTCATTTTTAGCACGCTTAATATATTCTTGAAAAGAATTAATGTTATCTAAGCTTTTTTTATCATAATTATGTAAGAGTTATCTTATATTCATAATGTATAACATTCAGCGCTAAAGCTACCATAAGTTCGTGCTCTGATTGGCCGTGATGAATGATGTTTTCAAAACTTTATCAGACTTAATTACTCGGAACAAAATTACTATAATAGGAACTGATAAATAAAGTACTGTAATTTTCAAATCTTCATCTGTTGATATTTCATTTAAAAAGTAGAGGAAAATAACAGAATACAATAACATTTGCGAATAAATTGCTATTAACTAGTAATATTATGTGTTATATCCGCGAATGGCCGTTATTCACCCTCTTCGTTGGGTATTTCATGTTATTGTATGACTCTATAATTGTTTTTAAGTTAATAAGATATCCAATGGCGTAGTTAGTCCTGAGTGGGCTGTGTATCAAAAATTCCTTGAGGCTCTTTTTCGGTACCCTTAATATTTTATGATTTTTTGGCGTACATATGTTGAGGTTCCTGTAGTTTGGGGCACCGTATCATTGATACGGCTGACACGGCCATTGCGATGCCCCTGAATTCTACAGTGTTAATCTTTAGGTTGTATTGAGAAACATTCTTCTATGATCTCTCTTGATTTAAGGACAGGACGAATTTTTAAAACGGAAATATATTTGTTTTTTAAGCACTCGTAACCCCTCCCCAGAGCTCCTTAAGCGTAGATTTCTTCAAAACCCTTTCCAAGTGAGTCTCTACTCAACAGAAGAAACATGTTTACCGAATTCCAAATCTACTAGTCAAATAGTTAAAAAAAGGGATTTTTTCTATCTACAACACCCCCCATGTAACTCTCCGTAACTCCCTCTGGGAATCGATTAAAAATGCGTTCTTAGCGGATCTCTACTCAAGAAAAGGAACATGCTTAACAAATTTCAATCTGTAAGAGCCTAATAGTTCAAAAGGGGAACTTTTTTTTATATATATTGTGCCCTTAAACCTCACTTGGGAAATATATTTTCGAAAAACTCGTTCTTGGCGAATACTGAGATCTTACTCAACAAAAGAAACATATTTTTCAAATTTCAAGTCTGTAGGTTTAATAGTTCTGGAGATCTCGTGATGAGTGAGTGTCGCTTTTCTCCAATATATATATATATATATATATATATATATATATATGGTACTTTTCCTTCCCTCCAAACACTCTGCACCAAAGGGAAGACTTGAAACCTTGGCAGGTTTAAATATGCCACAAAAGGAAAGCCGGTCATGTGTTCGCCACCATGACCACTCGACTATCGAAGCCAAAAAGGCCTTAAAAGCTAGTATGTTTTGGTTAAATAAAATTTTAAGATGTTTTATAAAATACTTAGTAAGTAAATCGAATGTTTGTAAGATTCTTAAGCTTTTAAAATACTTTTTTTTAATCAATACTTTAATAATACTTATTAAGTTATGATATTTATTCATGAGCATTATATCAATTGATTTAGAATAGCTCATACACTCAGCGACGTTTTAAGGCCTCAGTGGGGACTTTGTCTCGTTCTCGACTGAGCCTTAATAAAATCATGATTCGAATAATTTTAACAATCAAATGCTATTTGCCGTTGTATCTCCAAAAAACTGGAAATTTCCGACTATATGTCACCTGGAAACAATGGCAAGACTGTATTATTATGTGATGACCGTCGTCCACATGCATAGACCAAGGTCTACCACCATACACCATCATTACTCATTAAGTCAAAGAATGGCATTCAATCGAGCTGATTTGTGCGATTGTAAGTCACGCACATTTGTTTGTTTCGGATTACTGTTTGTACCAATATTTGACTACGTATGTTAATGTACTATCTATTTTTAAGGGTCATAGGTGGGGCCTACAGTTGCTTAGGGGCCAGGGGCCAACTTCTTCGTCGTGGCCCAGGGCCTCAAAAAGTCTTAAGACGTCCCTGCATACACTGATCCCGTAATACAATAACAGCGTTTGCACTATAGTAAATTCCCTGCTTATGGAATGGAATATTTCATTGAAAAAATCTGAATCTTTATAGCCCAACTTGAAAACTCTTCGGTTAAACGATTGACGGACTCGAGGCCGGTTAAAAGGATATTTTCAATATATGAATTTCTAATATCCAAAAAAAAACTCCTTACGAATATAAAAGTCTATGGTCATTCAAGAAAACACATATTTCGTTATATTTTGGGGGAAAAAATATCTTAAAAAAATAGAGTTCTCACCGTAAAGAAAACATAGCTGAGTTCAGTTTTTTCATAAAAATATGGAGATGCGCAGAACATTTTCGTTCGAGTAGTTTGATTCTGCAATTCACAGTCTTATCTCTATAAATTTTGATTTTTGTCTAAAATATGACGTAGAAAACAATGCGTTGGCTGTTTATTTATTTCCGCAAGGTCACGAAATGAAAGGGTGCATTGGAATATTTATTTTCCCCTCTTCGACTTTTTCTTTAGCTGTAAATCTGCATCTCGTGTAAATATGCTTGTGCGAATGTCATTCGTAATATCGCAATCCTTTATCGTGCATTCTGTTGCAAATTCAAATTATATTTCAAAATAATATAACAATGAGCGCTGTGATATGTGAGAAATCCTACTTAATATCGACAAGAAAGTAATTTGTGGCATAAAAAAGGAAATTAATCAATTGAGAAATAGTAAAAGATGTTTTGACTAAATACTTTTGAACCCCTGTTTTTAAAAAAAGGGTTTTAAAAATTTAATTTTTTAGTTTAGTGTCAATTGAAAAAGAACTATTTAAATACAATTTTTTGTCAAAAAATGAAGAAAGAACGACATATTTTCAAAACATTCTCCCTTAATGAAAAATGTTTCTGCAATAATAATAATTTGGGGTTCAACTGGGAGAGCAACCCCCTTTGGCGCACTATTTTGGGTTTGGGGGAAAAATTGCGCCATCTTGGAAACCCCTACTTTGGTACCGATAAGGTCAACCTAACTTTTTTGGAATTTTGTTTTTTGTCGGGGCTTTTGAATTTCATTTTGTTATTGCCCCGGGGCTAATATGGTGCGTGTTTAGTGAATATCCCTAAAATTTTTTACTTTGGAATGGAAAAAGAAAAATTGATTGAATGGTGTATGAAGGAAGGATTATTGCTTCGAGTTATGAATGTCCGTAAGAGCAAAGGGATTGTCAAAAAGAAAGAGGCTGTTTTTGGTAGATTTTTAAGGAGAAATTGGGGGGCCACCACCCTCATTCGTTAACATGAAACCGGACCTTTTAAAAATTTTTTTAAAGCTGGCCCTCCCCTTGGAAAAAAAACGTAAGAAAAGTGCGTTTTATTAATTTTTTAAATATTTAAATTTTTGTTTATTTAAATTTTTATTCCTCCACCCCTTTTCCCCATATTCATTGTCGCCATTCCGTTTTGCTTGGGGATCTCGTTCGGGCGCTTATTTCGGGTTTTTCCCCAAGGGGAGGGCTTGGGGGTTTTACCATTTGCTATACATAGCTGATTTTCCCGGGTTGAACAAAAAAGGAATTTTGAAAATTCCCTTATTTTTTAGAGTTACGATCATTTGACAGCTTTTTTTTTTAAATTTCCAATTTTGATGTAATAAAAAAATGAGTAAACCTTTTAAATTATGTATTTCAAAATTCCTAGTTCAGTTTCTGTAGAGAAGTCCTAGCTATGCATAATCAAAATATTATGATAAAAGAAACGTTTTTCTTAAAAGGAGAATGTTTTGAAAATATGTCATTCTTCCTTCATTTTTTGCTGAAAAATTACATTTAAATAAATTTTTTTATAATAATATTCTTAAAGAAATTTTATATGTATATTTTAATTCAACTGACACTAAATATAAAATATTATCCATTTATACGCTTTTTCAAAATCCCGGCTTCGAACGTAGGCAGTCACCTTAAAACCAGCGTATCTCAAACTGTGGGGCGCGTCCCCTAGGGGGACGTGATAAACCTACGAGGGAGTTGCGAGCATATTGAAAAGTCGAAAAGAAAAGATTATTTAAAAAATTATTAATTTACTGAAAGTAAATAAACAAAATACTTTATGACATAAAAAATAAAATACACATTTGCACTGATATAAAACACTTATATATAATTTTATGGATAGTAGTACACAGAAAAGATTGTACTTTGTGGAAACGTATATATACGTCCGGGGCAATTAACGCACTGGCTGAGTGAAACATTTTTTTCGCCTGTGGCACTTTAGATGTTAAAGTCGTATAGTAGTTTTACCGTTAAAGTATATTATTATTGAATTCAATACATTGTTATTGTATGGAGGGGGAAGCGATGAAAATTATGATTGAATATTTGGGCCGCAAATATTGAAAGTTTGAAAAACACTGCCTTCAAATAATTTTTTAAAAAATATTTTATTCAATACTTGCAAAAAATAGTTTTAATCACTTAGGTGCATCATTTAGAAAAATAACACATATTTTAAGCTAATAATGATACAATTTATATGTATAATAAAATAATAATATTGATAATTCTCTTCGTTGCAGATTTCTTTTGAATAAATAGCATTTTTTCTCCCGATTAATTTATTTCAATCTTTCAAGTTTTTCAAGAGTTAATTTCCTATGAAGCATATAAACTGTTGCACAGTAGAGTTTAATATGTAAACTCTACTACAACAAGATACAAATTTTACAATGACTACGACAAAACTAACAGCGGAATTATTATTTTCCACAAAATATATTTCACAAATCGGTTTCAGAAATAGTAAACAGAGAGGTAAGGATTTATTTAAGTCAGTGTTTCCCAAAGTTTGGTACATGTACCCCCAGAGGTACGGAAAGAGTAGGGGGGCGGACACTTTGCACCTGGCTTTGGTGGGGATATGCGCTGCACCGTGCCTAGTTCTACGTTCTCATGAGTCAAGTCAAAACAATTTCGTCCTTCTCATTAATTCACATAAATTTTATTTATAATATAATTTTTATTTATATATTTCACTATGAATAATTTTATTTCTCTTTTCTTATTGTTTTGTATACGCCCGAAAGAAGAAAAAATAAATGTATTTCAATTGTTATTAAAATACATCCGTTTTTTTTTTGTTTTGTTTTTTTTGACGACGAGTACTCAGTTTTGCGAAAATTATAGAAGGGGTACACTTATGTCAAAAGTTTGGAAAACACTGATTTAAGAGAATATATTATAACTGTAACTAGAGGAGCGAACGATCTTCACGAAAATATAAAATTAATTCGCAAAAGATATTTTAACCAGCTAACCATGGCAACCCCGGTTGAGAGCAAGGAAATCGAGCGATGACGAGTATGCTCTTTAATCACAGAGTAAGTTGCGCTGTTAAAATATTGGATCGAAAAGATGGGTTTATTTTATAAAATTTCCAATTTTATTACTAATACTTATTTATTTGGCTAACGTAAACATATAGTTGTTGTTGTTTCTAATGCCATGAAATTCATTGTGGCAAGGGGCTAGAAGTACGCCTGTCGTTGGCCTTGACCTTGAGCACCATACAGGTGACAGTACGAATTAGCTCGGCGAAATTCCCGAAAGGACGATAGATGGCGACACCACCTATCTCCACCTCCACAATTTAGGCATGGAACTGAAGGGGAGGGAAATATTCTCCAGTCCCCTGCACTAGTGATTCAGCCCACAAGACTTTCGGGCCCACGTATATACCCGGGCCCACGGGAGCACGTACTCTTTGTGTACTCGGTAGGTATTTGGTGGCATCAAACATCGAGCCCAGGCCTTCCAGTCTGGAGTCCGATGCTCTAACCACTAGGCTACCCACATATAGTGCATGCATATTACTAAAAAAAAGGGGGGGATTAAATACATATAAATGTAAGAACTTATAAACTTCTCCAGAGGAATGGTATTCACCGAAACAGGGTACCATACATATGGAACTTTGCAAATCAGTATTTCTCAAAATGAGGGGCATGATAATCTTATGGGGGGCGCAAGCTATTGAAAAGTCGAAAACAAAGGATTTAAGAAAATAATTAATTTACTGAAGGAAAACAAATAAAACACATTCCGACATACTAAAAAATAAAATACACATTGACACTGATATAATACACTTACAAATAAATCATTACTGCGCAATGTATTTTATAACTAATTTAACAATACTAAGTTAAGGACAAGTTTAACAATTGCGAGTGACCCCATGGGCTTGTCATATATAAAATTATGTGCAAAAATTAACATTTATCTTGATAATATGTGCGGTTTATAATTAAGCCCTTAACTGCCGATTAAAAATGACGCAATTCGCTCCCCAATGCCACCATTTAACACGGAAGCAAGCGTATGTGGTGTATTGGAGGTGGGGTAGGAAAGGAATAAATAAGCAAATCCCTTGAAATAAGTAAATCGTTCGCAAACACTATCAAAATCCTTTTATTGCATTCCAAAGCCTTCGGAATAATTTTATGGATAGCATTTCACAGCAAAGATCGTACTTTGGAAAGACGTATATATACGTCCAGAAATTTAATGCTTTAGCTGAGCGAGACGTTGACCCATAAGAGGTTAAAGTCGTATTGTAGCTTTAATGTCAAAGTATAGCATTATTGAATTCAATACATTGTTATTGTATGGAGGGGGCGCGATGAAAATGATGATGAGACAGTGGGTCGCGTACACTGAAAGTTTGAGAAGCACTGTTGTAAATGAAACACCAGTAACCACATTTTTATGTTCTAAGCTACAGCAAAGTACAATAATGAATTTTTGAAGAAGAAAATGTCAATTATTCGTTCTTTCATACAAAAAGATTATTCATCTTCTTGTTAAAAGGAAGAAAATTTCCGTCCATATTTTAATTTTGTTTAAAAGAACTTTTTTTTTAAAAATACATTTGAATGAAAGATATATTCAGATTCAGTAATTCTTGAAAGATTAGTTTGTAGTAAATGTAAGGGGAAATACTCTTAAGAAATGAACTTAGAACGTAAAATATTTAGTAAAGATAGAAATGCTTACCACACAATTGATCCCATGTTTGTGGCCTGAAAGGTCTGCAACCTGTGTAAGCTTCTTTGTACATCCCAAACGCGCACATGAGAAACTGCTCCACACTGAAATAAACAAACAAACTAAAAAATTTAAAATTTATTACAATAAAAATATTTTTCTAAACTAGATTTCTGTAAATAGTAGCATTTGAATCGATAATAATAGGATTTGATTCAAAATAACTTCTCTGATACAAAATAGCTCACGGTACTTCCTCCTTATGTTGATTGAGGTAAAGATCCCGCGTTCATTAATTTGATTCCTGGGGGTATCTGAACGCAGCACGGATGAAGTCATTGAATTAAACTCGAAACGATGACAATCAGAATGTGGACAGTTTATTTTAATTAAATTAAACACTAGAGAGGAGATTACGCGATACACACACAAGACAAGCAAAAGGGTAAAAATCAATTAGTACTTACCGGAAGTGAGATACATCTTTTAGATTTGATAAAGTGATAATCCTTAGAAATTTGATATCATACAAGTGGCTGTGCAACTATGATTCAGGTATTAATTAATATGGTAATATCGTCCACTAGCATCTATTCTTCTCTGTAATAACCTATGTTCTATGTGATCTATCTCATTGACTATTTATATACTCTTCAGTAGTGACATTTAAATTTGTATGGAGGCATTGTTGTAGCTTAACCCTCTGGTCGGAACATCAATTTTTTTTGTCGCACTGAAGAGCATCCGTCTGACAGACGGATACGTAAATTTTTTTTGAACTTTATTACCTTAAGGACTGTTTTAAATCTCTTTATAGCTCATGAAATTGAGTGTATGGCTCAAATAAGATGAGTGGGGTTAAATCTAGCACAGCAATGTATTTTTATCACTAGAATTGTGAATAGTATTTTACAAAAACTGATTAAAAATATTTATATTCATGTAAAAGTAATTAAAAATAATAATACCAAACACGAAAAACTATAGGAATACCCGTCTGATAGATGGTGATAGATAAGAAAAATCGCACATGTCGTGAGTTGAAAAAAATCGCCATGTACCACCACGTGATCCTCTCACTGGGTAGAGTCCAACTGAAGATGTCAAGTCCTGCCCACCCCAAAAATCACACCACAGCGTTATCTACAGGCATCAAAGCAAATCATCTCCGTTTGAGAGACGGATATTCCGATCAGAGGAATAAAATGCCAATTTGACTGGATGGAAGAAAATCTTAATTATAAACTTCGCGGATAGCCTATTTTTACATCTTTTCCAAAAGAATGACAGAAGAAAACCAGAAGAAATATAACATTTGACAAAAAAAAAATTCTCAAATGATGATTTGTTAATTTTTTTAATTTTTTTTAAAAGAACTTACTATTTACAAAATGAAAAAAAAAATCATTGGAATATCTTTTAGATATAAAATTAACAATTCTAATTTCGAAATTTTATATTTGATAAATTCGAAACTAACCTTATTGATAGCAATTTAATAATACTAGAAACCATGCATTCTGCTTAAATCAAATAGCTCATAATCCAGTGATGCCTTGCAGTATATTTGTTAAAATGCAACGTAAAAAGAGTCTTTTTTTAAAATTCGAGATATAATTCTTTCTGAATAGTTTGTGGGAAGTAACATGTAAACCAGAGATTAATATCTTTAGCTTTATAATCGATACTTAACAAATCGAATCATAGCTTCAGTTCCCGATTTTATTAAAGTTAATGAACTTATGGAAGGAGTTGCATTTTAAATGAAACTATACTTTAAAGTTCTAACATCGAGAGTATGAAAATTATGAGAGTATATCCTGTTAAAGGATCAAAATTACGAAGTCCATCTCCAATATATTTCTTAAAGGCTGTCTTCGGCTATAAAGAATAGGACCCAAAATCAGAATATTTTTTCAGATATAATAGTACTCCAACATTAATATTATATTTTGGCTTCGCTATCCTATGGAGATTCATCACTTTTATCCGAGTTTTGACACATTTTTTCTTTTATAAAATGTGTTATGCATTTTTTTCTCCTATACCAAAATGCTAAATGAGTTATCCCTTCACATGTAAAAAGAAAAAGCTAATTACTTATGAAATATTTTGAAGCTTTAAAAATACTATTTTATAAACAAATGCTTGAGTTACAATGTCATAAGCTTTAAAAAAATTGAGGCATTTCTTTTTTGTTCGAAAATGTTTTCCACGTTAAGTTCACGCACTCGTACATGTAGCGAAAACAGCCTTCTAAAGACCCTCCGTGTGGAAAGGCTGATGCACGTTAAATCTGTCGGGTCTCAAACGTCCTCCCGTTGGTATGGTGTAAAAAAAGAGAGGTGCCAGCACGTGCCGTCATCGTCACTTGACCATGGTTCAAAATTACGAAGTCCGTCACTAAAAGTCTTTGTGTAGCTGAGCAGGGTGACGTTAATATTCACTCACTTATTCAACTCCTTTGTGGCAATATTAAATTTTGAATTTTACTTTTTAAATTAATTTTCTCCTAATCTCTATACCAGGGGTGGCGAGCCTTTATAGATCAACGAGCCATTTTTTTCTAAGGAAGTGTTTAATGAGGTATAGACGTGCCTTCAAATAATTTTGACTTGTGATTATTGAGAAAATAATAAAACTAAATACTGACAACTCAAAACTCTATTTATTACGAAAAAACATTTTTTACACTTTATAGTTGTAAATGTTTTAGTTATACAAGTGATTCAAATTTAAGTAACATTAGTATGACTTCTGTTGTAGCACAAATTGCATGATAAAATAACTCATATTAGGATTATAAGATGTTACTTTTAGTAGAATGCATGCTGAATTGGAGTCATCTGCCAGATGGTTTCTAAGCAATTAATTATTTTTGCTGTGTCTCATTTTTTTGACAAGAGGATTTGTGATTTGTCTCAAAATGCCGTTTTACAGACGATGTTCCGCGTACCACTGTTCCAGAACATAAAACACACACCACTTTGTCGCCTTTACTAATCATGCCATATTTCAAGATTCATTGTTTGAAATTTTCTGTTACATTTACTATCTTGCACTTTTTGTTCTTTTGCTAAACTAGCCATGTTAAATAACAATTAAAAATCGTATATATGGCACAAATAAACTTTAAAATACAGCTGTGTCGACGAAATTGACTATACTATGCGTAGACCAATTTTGCATCATAAGCAATTGTAGTCTAAGACATAACTAAGGAAAGAACTAGGAGACAATAACAAACGAGTGTGCTCCCCGCCACCCCGCGACTGATCACTCGCGTTTGTTTGTAATATTTCATAGTGAATTTTGTTATTTTGAAATAAAATGCAAACCATTTTTATCTCTGGCATGCCCAAAATATTAGGTCGCATGCAATTGATGGTTCGCGTGCCATCCCTGCTCAATACCATAGAACATCGGTTCTTAAACTTTCGATCGCTGCAGCCCTCCCCCCTTTATCTATCAACGTGACATCGCGGATCTCCAAAATTTTGAACACCACTCTCTTACTCCTAACATATGGCTGAGTGATTAAGAGAGGTTTCACAATAGTCCTAAAACTGCCTCTGCTTTTTATGCAGATTTTCTTAAACATTCCTTTTCCCCTTTAAGGTATCCGACTACGTTTGGAACCGTGATTTTGCAAAAGCGTATAAATGGATAATATTTATGATATTTAGTGTCACTTAAATTAGAAAACGTATATAAAATTGTTTTAAGAATAGTATTATTACAATAAAATTATTTTAGTACAATATTTTACCAAAAAATGAACTTAGAATGACCCCCATTTTCAAACATTTCCTTTTTTATGAAAATGCTTCTATTATAATAATATTTTGCCTGTATATCGCTCAGACCTCTGTACAGAGCTCCAACTAAATTTTTGAAATATATAACTTAGAAGTGAGTTTGTATCCATGTTTCCCGACAACAGAGGGAGCAATTTAAAAACCGCCGATAATTATTTCAGTGGTGGTAACTCTGAAAATAATGTGAATTTTTTCAAAAAATCTAGTTCAGACTCTCTGGAGAAATCTTTTACTTTTATACAAGCACACAAATATTATTATTTTAAGCTTTATTTTATAAAACATTTTGAAAAAGGTTATTCTAAGAAGTTAATTTTGCCAAAAAATTGTATTTAAATATATTTTTTTTGGTCATAATGGCCTTAAAACAATTTTATACATGTAATCTAATCTAAGTGGCTCTGAATATCCTGAAAATTATCCATTTATGAGCTTTTTTTAAAATCACGGTTCCGAACGTAGTCGGATACCTTAAGAAAAGAGTAAACATCTAATTATATAAGTATATAAAAATACTACAAAATACTAGTTTCAAATAAATAAATAATATAGGTGCAAATAAATAAATAATACAGGCACAATTCAATTAGGAAATCGAGATGGATGCATTCGTTATTGTATTGGCATGCTATGGTCTTAATCTTTGCACATGTGTTTCTACTGTATATTTTTTGAAAATATTACGTTTTAGTAATGGCTTTGTAGTTGCAAAAGTAAAAAAAAAAAGCACCTTAATTTATATTCTTGATTGAAATATATGTTCTAGTAAATATTTCTATTGGGAACAATTTAGTGATCTAGTCTAGGATGACACATTTTTCAATTTTTCACGGGTCTTTCAGTTTTGTAAAGAAATCTTAACAGTAGAACCCTCAGGGCTCACCTTCTTTTAGGTGGTACGGGTGTCACAATCCCGAGGTACCCTAGTGATCTTTTCGCTTTTCTCCAAGGGGTTTACTATCTTTAGCAGAGTAGAAACACGGGTGTCCTGACCAGGGTACGCCAGTGATCCTACTCTATTGTCGACCACTCCATCTTGTCATTCAATTTCTTCTTTTCCCGTGAATACAGACTCATGAATGTTTGGCGCAGTATAGCCAAAACTGGCTCTTGCGCCATAAAACCTAAATTCAACTCAACTCAACTCAACAACATTAGATAAGACCTTCGCTGATACTCCTAGAACCAAAATTAGGCATTACATCGATCGCGATCGACCGGTGGACCACTGAGACATTTTGGGGTGACCGCCTGTAGATTTTAGCAGTTAGTAATTATAAACGGAAATATTCAAGATTGGCTGAAATATGCAGACTATATAAGTCTACTGATTATAACAACGAAAACTAGCTTTATATATAAAAATATTTAGATAAAAACTAAGATAAACTTTAGATAAAAATATTTTTTTTTTTTTTTCTAATGTATTTTGAATTGTTTGATAGTAAATGTATCATTTGATATCATTATAATTGTAGCTATTATTACCGTGCTTGTATTTTGCATTTTGCTTTAAACGCAGTTTTAAAAGTGTAGGTTTTTTATTTTAGTTCTGTAAGTACATAATCCGTATTTATTATTAATTTATAATAAAGATTGTAAACCTTTTCCTACCTCACCACACCTACGACACTGGGCATTGGCGCACGCAAGGACTTTCATGGGGGCGTGGTCGAGTGTCGAAAGTCTACCATTCTGGTGTCATACCACAATACGCAGCCAAACATATTTTTTAATTTTGTAGATTGTCGGGAACAAACAAAAACAGTAAAAAATAAATTACTAAATAAATACTCAGCATTAAATAATAATAAAAAAATTATTAATAACAATTACTTAATTAAGTTTATCGTACTGTATACATGGAATTAAAATCAATCGGTAAAAAATCAAGGCTGTGGGGGACGGTCCGGACCAGTGCTCCCCCCTCCTTGTGTGCGCCACTGACATTGTGTGGACCGCAACAGATTAAAAAAATAGCAGTAGACCCACCCTGGAAAAGTCTGCCCACCCCTGCCCTAGAAAGACACTGCGGACCCCGGGAGTCCTCGGACCACAGTTTAAGAACCGCTGCCATAGAACATCTTTTCCGCATAAGTAGGTTGTGATTATTAATAAATTTTTTTTCTCCCCACAGGAACGAAATCCACTCTAGTATATGATTTCAAGGATAATGTATAAAACAATACGTGTTAAAAAGAAATTGGAAATTTCGGTAAAATATTTCTTTTCTTTCTTCTTTTCTAATTATGTAAATGCAATGAAACTGAATCAGTAGGTTTCAACGTAACACAGTGCCGATGAACCTCATTTCAACCTTTCTTGGTATCTCATAAACACAAAACGGCGTGAAATGTTTCCACTTGGTTGAGTTTGGAATGGAACGAGAAAGCAACAGTCAGAATTTAAATAAGATCTCTTAAACAATTGAGAAACATCGCACGCAAGAAGCGGCGGATACATACTCCTTTTTATGCGAATTTTTCATCGTTAGAGGCTCTAAGTTATGTCGCTGTCGTGTTGTTATTCTTGCAAAAAATGATTTAAAAATGTAATTAGGACAGGATTTAAAAATGGCTAAAATAATTCATTTAAATTCGGAAAAAAAAACCAAGTAAAAGATCACATAACAGAACTAGTGCTCTACTGATCTCGGGGGAAAAATTAATAGTTAGAGAAATTTTAGCACAAAATACCCGTTATTATTTCAATTGAGAGTAACTCTGAAAAAAAGGTTAATTTTTCTAAAATCCTAGTTCATCCTCGGCATAGAAATCTAACAATATACATAGGCAAAATATTATTATAGAAGCATTTTATATATATATATAAAAGGAGAATGTTTTGAAATTATGACATTCTTCCTCCATTTTTTGCCAAAAAAATTATATTTAAATAGTTTTATATTGTAATATAATATTCTATAAACGATTTAATATGTATATTCTAATTAAACTGACATTGAATATAATATATATATATATATATGTAATAATTCCCCCTAGCATCCTTTTAACTAACTCTTTACTCTTTTTAATGATATACAAATAATCTTTTAATTCTTAGGCTCGAAACTAACGCCCTAATCTTAATCGTAATCAACTAGTAGCAGAAATCTCTTTCCCGCCCATTGTAACCAATCAGAACTCTTGTTAAAAAATAGTCACGCGGTCTTCACTGCAGGGTAACCGGGAAAAAACTTTAATAGGAATTTAATAATTTAAAAATAAAATATTTCATTTCATCTCTCATAACTAAATCTACTTTATTTTATTAATTTCACATGTGCAATATCATTTATAGTTATTTTTTACTTCTATGAACGTCTTATTTTACACTAAATTAAAAACATTTAAATATACTATTATAAAATATAACTATGCAATTCTGTATATCATATAATTATTAAACATGAATATTTGAGTTAAAACTTTTAATGTTCAAGATAATTCCAGAACACTTCAATCATGTTGATATCTAATTTCTCAGAGAAAACTGATTAGAAGTAGACTCGACGTAGGCTGAAATGTAATTTTAAATTGCGTATTTTACCCATCCCGGATGTGTAAACCAAAATATTAATTATTTATTCAGATATTTCCATATGTATAAGCCACCTACAAAACAATAAATCTTTGTAAACCACAAATTGAATATTCTTTCATTTTTCAGCCATCCAATGATCATATACTTTTTCCGACACTTGTTCGTTGCCACAAGCATTCTAACCGGATATTAGTAATTATGCCCGTAATTCATAAAGTATATTTTTTGCACTACTTAGTCTTAGTTATTATTTTTCAAACATATATGATTCGAATTAAAGTGCAAAATTGAGATTCTCTGCTTGCACGGGGTACTAGGAGAAAATATTGGTTATAAAACATTTTGTATCATAGATATCTAACCTTTTATATTTCACATATTCTGTTTAAAATAATATATAAATGATGCACACTCTTTTTGTTTAAACAGATAAGGCCGTATGATGACGTAAATACAATATTAAAAAATATCTGTAATTGAAATGAGACTTGATACCAAATTTTTTTTATCATTTGTCATTTTTCATTTTTGAGTGTCTACACCAAATATTAAATATCTGTACCATAATTTGGATTAATTTTTCCAATAGAAAAATAATAACATAGTCTGACTTTATTATAAAAAAATTCAAAAAAATAGCAGACGATTTTTTAAAGCTTCATTCGCTTGCAAAAAAATTTTTTTAATAGAAAATACATTTCATTACGTAACGTAATACAGTGAGTGATTATTAAAACCACATTATAAAACAACACGAGGGCTACTGTCGACGAACATCGTCATATTGAACCATGGTCAAGAGCTGAGGACGACATCTGAACTGGCACCCCTCTCTCCCATGAAGTAAGCTTAAGAACTTTGAACCTCGATCGAATTATCGTGCCTTAGCCCCTCTACATGGTGGATCTTCAATGTCACTAGGCTCGAACTCATGACATTCCACGGCACAAGTCCGTTTCCATAACTCCTAAGCTGCCACAGTTGTATTGTTGTACACAGCAGCATATTTTAAAATGATATTCCTTCTTGCTTAAAGCAATACATCTTCTTGTATACAATGTTCCATACGTCCTCGATTTTATTTTATTTCAAGATTAATCATTTTTACATGTTTAAGTGAAAAAACTGTAAGTTATTCAATATTTTAAAATTTTAACGAAAGCAATATGATAAACATGAATATGTGTGTTTGACTTTTCTCTATGGGGGAAGGGGCTGAACCCCCAAATCCCATCGTAGTGTATGCAACTGGGGACGCTACTCATTCTCTGTGACGACAATTGATTCAAAATGAAGTTTACTTTTGGTCATTTATCTAAAAATGAAACACAATTTTAATGATCCTTTAATAAGGATTGTTGCATCAACAATTTCGAGTTAGGAATATGATTAAATAACTTTTAAAAATCTGATGCAATCGCGTGTGAAATTGTATGACACGATTGCTGTTTCAAAAATAATGACATGGAACGCAGAAATAAACATATTCGGATTTTCATTAAATTTGTTATTATGAATCGTAATAAAAATAAAAATCCCATATTTAAAGATCATTATATAAAACGTAAGGAACTGGCTATCTTTTGAAGAGGAAAATCATCTTCCTTTCGTCTTGCTAATAAGATACAATGAAACTTTTGAGAAAAACATTTCTAGAATATCTTACGCAATATTATATCCTGCTGCATTTCATTCCATTAATAATTACTCATTGTTTACACACATTCCAGTCTCACGTTTTCGAACGTTTCATCGGTTTCTTCACCACAATTCCCGTTACGAGCAATGAACTAACTAACGGCTTCCGCAATAATAAAAGACTTCACATCCCATAACAATCCACAACGATCACGAGTCAACAGCAGGAAATTTTCCCTATAATTCCCTTTTCGAAAATGGCTCAGATTCTCACGTTTCTCAATGTAATAACTCCAGTCTACAACATGATGGGCACTATGATACGTGATAAAGAAAGATTCCTTACCTCTCCGGTAGCCAAATATTTGCCATCCCAAGAAAATGATAGGGTTGTGATGTTCCTTTTGGCATCTGACACTAGATGGCGTTGTTTGTTTTTCCGGGTATTGTACAAGACGACCACGCATCTGTGAACAGAAGACAAGTCATCAGTTTAGTAAGATGAATATCACTTCTTCGAGATAGAGATAGAGCATCGTGGATGAACCCTACACAGCGTGTACTTTCAGATGCGTGTCATTGATTCTAGCTTTCTATCCTTGAGTGGGTGGACAGATAAATTCTATGGTTCTTGTTATCTTGTTTCAGAAGTGACAGACGGGGTTCAGGGAAAATATTTACCAGTCAACAGTATTATATCTGATTTTAAACTAGTTAATCGTCAAATAGGTGACCGAATTTAAAATAGAACATGATCAACAAGGATAATTCAGGGGTCTAAATCCTTCAGATTAATTTACCTAGCTTCACATATAGACTGCATAAATAAGTTTCACTTGCATGTAATTTCACTTACTGCTTACATGTACTCCGGCCAGTGGTGCACACAAGGGGGGGGGGAGGGTTCCGGGTTCGGATCCCCATAGCCCTTCATTTTTTTCGATTGATCATAATCTTATGTATATAGTACGTAGAATTTAATTTAGTATTTTTTAATAATTAATTTTATCAATTAATGTTTTATTTATTCATAATTAATTTTTTACTGTTTTTTGTTCCCGAAATTAGACAAAATCAAAAAAATATGTTGGGCGGCGCAATGGAGCATGATACGAGAATGGTGGACTTTCGACCTTGGAACCCTCCCCTTTGAAAAATTCCTGTGTGCGCCACTGACCTCACCTATATAAGAGAATGAGAATTAATTGCAATGAGAAATATGTTTATAAGAGAAATTAAATAAAAATTCGGTTATTGATATATAAAATCAAATAGTTCCTATTTTTAATAATCATTTTTCATTGTAAATTTAGAAATAACCAAATGAAAAAAAATGAAAAAAACTCTTAATTTTGCACAGATTATAATTCTTATCTATTATAATACAAATCGATCATTCAAGGTTTTAAATCATATTCATATTTTTCTAAAACCTAATAATACTTTTTTATACAGAAAAAAAATGTTAAAAAAAAGCATAATAATAATAATAATTTAATGATTATGAGGAAAAAAATACTTTCGAAATTTTTAGAAACATTCTGGTTAGTTTTCAAACAACTAAATTATTAATTCTTTTTCCTACTATAAATTCATATTTTAAATTTAGTTTTTACTTTCTAAATACGTATTTAAACATCTCAAAACGCTTCTACATGTCAAGGTTCTATTTATGTTGACTTTGCATGTTTATCTTCTTAGAACTGTTTTTTAATCCGTAAAATTCATTATTTAAACAAAAACAAAGCAAAAAGTGCAGAGATTTTTTCTTCAGGTTTGTTTCTGTCTTATTTTTATATATTTTTGAATGAATTTCAAGTATTTTTAAAAGGCCAAAATAAATAATACTATTTAAACTAAAATACTTGTTCGATGTTTTGATTAATATTCATGTTTCGCTAGTTTTTTTAACTCTTTTTTTTTTTAATAAAATGTTGAAAAAAAGTAAAAATAAAACTAAGTTACTGAAGAGGTAAAAAAATCAAAACATAAAGAATTTATTCAAAAGGAAAGACATGCAGACAAAATCTAAATTATTGAAGTTTAAATGTGTTACATCGCTCGTTAGATATTCTTTTTTAATAATTTATTTAATTTGAGCAAAATAAACATACAAGCTGGTTTTTAATGCATATTCCTATTATTTAGAATGAGTATTAGTTTATTTAAATAAATCCCGATTTAGGTACGTAATCTTAAGGTATCCGACTACGTTCGGAATCGTGATTTTAAAAAGGCGCATAAATGGATAGTTTTCATGATATTTAGTGTCACTTAGATTAGAATACATGTATAAAATTGTTTTAAGGACATTTTGACAAAAAATTTTATTTAAATACAATATTTCGGCAAAAAATTAACTTAGAATAACCTTTTTTCAAATTGTTCTCCTTTTGTGAAAAATGCTTCTATTATAATAATATTTTGCCTGCATATAGCTCAGACCTCTGTACAGAGGCTCAACTATGATTTTTGAAAAATGCACATTATTTTCTGAGTTTTAACCATTTGAAATAATTATCGGCGTTTTTCTTAAAATTTCTCCCCTCTGTTGTCGTAAAACATGGATAAACCCACTTCTAAGTTATATATTTCAAAAATTCTAGATGAGCCTCTGTACAGAGATCTGAGCTGTATACAGGCAAAATATTATTATAATAGAAGCATTTTTCACAAAAGGAGACTATTTTGAAACTGAGTCATTCTATGCTCATGTTTTGTCAAAATATTGTACTTAAAATATTTTTTTATTGTAATAATATTCTTAAAACAATTTTACATACATTTTCTAATTAAGTGACACTAAATATCATAAATATTATCCATTTATACGCTTTTAAATACCGAGAAATGATTGCCGTTGCAATGAAATTTATTAAAACACCATCTTGTCTACTTGAACAAAAAAGCTACTTTTTTGACTTTAGTAAAATTGTTTTGTACTTTCGTGTCCAGTTTTTAAATATTAACTACATGAATTGTGTTTGTAAAATTTTTTTAAAATTATGGAGAATATGTTTGATATGAGAGAGAAATAGATAAGTAAAATTACGATGAAAAAGCTTAATTATTTATATACATTAATTGTAAGGGGAAAAAAGTGCTTTGTGTAAACCTTAATTCTATTCTTATAGTGGAATGAAATTTCAAGTATAAAATAAAAACACAGCAATTTAACATTAAATAAATTAAAAATTCAATTAATACAGTAAATAACATCTAACAAGATTCACAAATTGAATCCACAGCATAAAATAAAGACAAGATTGGGAAACGAATACAAATTTATACAAAATTACAAGGATTAGCGTGGCCCCTTGTAATTAATGTAGTAAGATGAATTGGCAGAACATATATTTATCTTTATACTATATATATATTTCACTGTTTTTAAATATTCAAAAATATGCAGAAATATTCAAGATGAATCTTTTCGCTTTAAAAAAATATGTCATTGAGTTTGAATGGAAATAGAGGATGAATTTTGCATTTATTTAAAAATTTACTTAAAATAAACTGTTTATATTAGAAGAAGAAAAAAAAAGGAAAGAAAGAAAATCTACGGAAAGAATTTAGTTTAATTTTATTAAATGTTTCCGATTGTGTCTCTGTCTAGCTGACTCAAAAAGCAGACAGATGCTTGGGAAGCTGGATTGCTAAATTACTCTATTATAAATATTTTCTTCATTGTAAAGCTGTTTGAAAAAAAAAAGGAATTGTTCTCACCCAGCGGGATAGGCTACCGTGCTTGTTTGTGGGTCAGTGTCGAGGGCAGAGTTGCTGGTGACGGTTACACCCAATACGTGTTGCAATTCAACCTGCAAAATAAAAAGAAAAGTTCATTATAGATTTCAAACGTTCATTAAAACATGCGTTAATTTAATTGAAGGACAAATTTTTAGATGTTATTTTAAATTTGAACTAGGGTGAACAAATAACTGTTTAAACCGTAAAAATGATTCTTAAACTTTATCTAAACACATAAGCAACGATGTTTTGTTTGAATATTAGGTTAATGCACACGAAAGGTCGGATTTTCTTTACATGTGAACGTTTACCTCCATGTTTTCGTTATGGATTTGCTTTCCGCATAATCTCGAAACTGTCCATTTCCAGAGTCATATTTCACCCAGAAGATTATCTCAAAAGTGTTCCATTTTGTTATTTGTTATGGATTTCATGAAGATATGAATTCAACCGATATTCGTGTAATTTTTTATAAGAGTATAAACTTGGTAATAATGCTGCAAAAGGCACACGCATTATATAAACCAGGAGGTTTGTAGAGAATACTGTTTAGAACACACACAGGGACACCTTAAAACTTCTTGAGGTCCTGGGCCCCGACACAAACGTAGGCTCCACCTAGGGGCAGTTTTTTCATTGGGCGCCATGGGCCCGGATAAGCTGGACTTAACCAGGTTTTCTGGTAATTAATTTCGATCCGTCAGTTCAAAGGGGGCCCGTAGATCTTCTGCGCTCAGAGCCCGAAATAAGCTTAAATAGGCACTGGCTCCACCTATGACATAAAAGTAGGCAGAACATAGCACACGTTGTCAAATACTCACACAAACAAAAATCCGAAACAAATAGATGTGTGCATGACTTACAATCGCACAAACCAGCTCGACCGACTACCGCCATTTGACTGCATAATTAATGATGGTTTATGGTGGTAGACTTAGGTCTGTAAGGAGACGACGGTCATTACATGTAGTTATAGACATATCGTCCGAAATTCCCAGTTTTTTACATGCTTTTATAAGTTTCACTTGTATGTAACGGAATCTTTGAACTCGATTTTTACCCACTTTAAAAGGTCAGATTAATTCGAAATTTTTCACACTTCTCAAGGGCCGAAGACAATACAATAATTTCATAATTTTGTTCCACTGTCGTGATCAGATAATTAGGAATTAACGATTTCCAGATTTGGCGACTTATTGCATGTACCATTTTCATATTTGGCGACTAATTCCACTTACAATTTCCAGATTTGGTGACTAATTCCCCATACAATATCCAGATTTGGCGATTAATTCTAGATTTAGCGACTAAAAGATTAAGCGGCAACCCTAAAAGCGAATAGGCTTGTGGTTAATATAAATAAAACAAAAAATATGTGAGAAAGGGAAGGGGCAGGTGCGTCAGCTATTTCTTACCATAATATAAACAATTGTCTAGTTTTTCTGAAAAAGGAAATAAAAAAAGACTCGTGCATGGGAAAAAAAAATTGTGTTCTAACTGCTAAATATTTTTTATTTTTATAAAGCAATACATTTAGAAGTGATGATACGAATTAACATTATAGCAATATGTTTAAAAGGTGATATAATATGATTGACATTTAATATTTCTTCTTATATAACACACTTTTATTAGTTTGACCTGCATCTATAGAGAGGGAATCTTTGAAATATAACGATATGGGACTCATCCGAAGTCCCGTAAACGGAGAGAATAAATACCCCCTTCAGACTCGTTAATTAATATCCATTGAAGAGCAAGACTAATTCTAGCAGCCACATAATTCCGGCTCCAAAAATCAAACTCAAGGATAAGATAAAATGATAGTTTTAAAAACTAAAAAAACAGGCTGTTATTGCAGATTGAACTAAAAAATGAAAAATAAATTATAGTTTAAAAAAAACTAAAAAACACGCTTGTATAGTGAATCGAACTAAAAAGTAAAAAAATAATTCTTAATATAAGAATAAAATGATTAACGAGAAAATTAATGTCATTGTGGTAAAGCGTGGGGGTGCTTTGTACTCCATTTTTACAATAACTCAGCATTTCATAATAGAACTAGTAAGAAATTACAACAATTAATATAACACCCCACGCTTTACCCAATGGCATTAATGTTCTCGTTAATCATTTTATTCTTATATTAAGAATTATTTTTTTACTTTTTAGTTCGATTCACTATAAAAGCGTGTTTTTTAGTTTTTTTTAAACTATAATTTATTCTCGAAGAATGGAACAGGGAATAACATTTGACCGTTGAAGTTATTCGAATAATGATTTTATTAATATTGAGTCGAAAATGAGACGAGGCTCCCGTTGTGGCCGAGGCCCTGGCCCAGTTGGCCCATACCTTAAAGCGTCCCTGGTTAGGGATCGAAAACTGCAACGTTGGTTTGAAAAACTTCGGTCTGGTGATTATTCCCTGCAAAATGAATCACGAGGAAGACCTAAAGCAGGGGTACTCAACCTTTTTTTCTGCCGGGCTGCATACATGTGTTAGCTATTTCACGGGGGCCGCAGCATGAAAATGAATGGAGGGGGAGAAAGGCTTTAAAGCGAAGATAACATTGAAAATTTAAGATGTGGAAATTTATCTAAATATTAAAACTTCTATTTTACCTTTTTTAATTATTACTTACTTATTTATTTTATTTTTGTCACTAAATTGTTCTAAATTGGAAGCATTTAAGAATCACTCTTTTGCAATTTCTGCATCAGTAAACGGTTTCATATGATTACCAATATTATGACAAAGTTCATAGGATACCTTTGTTATCGCTGTGCCATTACCACTGACAAAACATATTTTGCTGTTGTAAAGATTATTCAAATAAGCTTATTTATCACCCCTTAAAAGATATATTCGAGGAAAAGTGTCATTAAATGAGAGATTCCTGTTTATTGGTATATTTTAAATGCAACACTTTCATGACAAATCAAACAATTACTGAACCATGCTTGTTTTTCACTACATAATGTCAACTTCCCAATCGTCTTGAAACAATTTATTTTCTTCGAATGTTTTTCGCTTGCAAGATATTAAAGATAGTTAAAAATTAGTTACACTCATAAAATGGTCCCTACTCCACTGTTGTCTATTATCACTAATCAGAAAATATATATAGATCAATTCACATCCATACGACATCGGCAACAAAAAACAAAATTGATCTATCTGATTTTTTAACAAAGAATTTTCCACCAAATTTTCATAAATAAATGAATTTCTACAAGCAATGGGTCATGAGCGGGACACTTAAAAATTCCCGGTGGGCCGCAGGTTGAGTATCGCTGATCTAAAGTATCTGTGAAAAATGATGCTCCGAAAGTATTGGTGAAAACGAATCTAACTGTATTTATTATACTGCCAGTATATTGATAAAATGCATGAAAAACTGAAAGTTATATTCCCAACATTTATCTATCGGCATCCTAATACATACATCGTACAAAACAATTGAAAAATTAAAAGAGCTAAAATATAAAATTTGACAGCACTCAGCTTGTTCACCGAATCTTTCGCCAACCGACATTCATTTTTTTAATTATTTAGAACAGTTTTTACAGGCTACACAGTATGAAAATGAAGACAGTCTGTAAAATTCCATATCAGAGTTTATTGATTCTGAAGATTAGAATTTCTTTAATACAGACATCTGTGCATTAACATCTCGTTGAGAAAGGTGTATTGAAACAAATGGAGAATGTTTTACAAAGGAAACAGACTTGTAAAAAGAGATGCAATTTTGTATGTTCTCTTAAAAATCCAACATTTCATACGCGCTAACCTAATATAATGTTTCATTTCCGATTTATGGAGTGAAAAAACTAGCAGAAACTCAATGGATTTTTGCAAATTTTAAAGATTTATTGTTGGGACAGGGTACGTCTAACTAAACAAGAATTTATACTAATCCTAGAATAGTTTTTTATTTGAAATATTTTTTGCTGTTTGTGATCTTTTTCCAAACATTAGGCAATGACAAATTTAAAGCGCCATTTTTTTTTCACTGGGTATCATGTTCATAATTGCAAAGAAAGCTGAAAGAAATGAAAGCATTACATTATTAGAACAATGCAAAAATGCAAAAAGAATAAAAACATAGTGAGAAGTCATATTTTTCCTTCTGTTATTCACCATTCTTTATATAATTCTTTTTTTTATTATTTTATTTTACAAAAATTCAATTATCTTTCCCCTCTTTTTATTCGTTGCAATCGATCTTTATCTGAAGTTTCGACATCATCAATCGGGAATTTATTATTTTTTCATTAACAATGGAATGGCAACAGAACAAGAACAAAACTCCTCGTTCTTAGAAAATAGCACCGCAAAATGAATTTCGTGGTCTTCGAAAACAATATCCAGTAAGAAATTCTATGGGAACAATATACCAGTAAAAAAAATGATGTTCTCAAAGTAAGAAAAAAGGATAAAATTAATGCACACATGGGAAGAAGCATAAGGAATGTAGAAGGTTGTATCAAAAATGCATTCGAATATGACTATCAATGCACGGATCAAGGAACACGAGTAAGTTAACAATTCTAAAAACTATTTTGCTATAATTATAGAAAGATAAAATGAAAACAGCATAACTCAAGGTGATTTGGTAATCAAAATTATTTTTGTAACCTCTAAAATGCAATCATTACCATTTTGATAAACTTAGAATATAAATTAGAAAAATATCCTTACATGTGTTCGAAATTCTTTTTTAAAAATAAAAATTTTAAATTTCTGCCGAATGATCTGATGGTTAATGACCAGGCATTTGATAAATAAAATTTAAAATTTTTACGGATAATTTTAAAATTACATAAGAATTGCTTGTGATTTTGAAAATAATGACTTTTAAAGATTAAATCATATAATCATATATTACTTTGTAGATTACAGAATAACGTTAAATAACTTATAAGTATTAGTTTTAAATTATCTTTTACTAAATAATAATTAAATAATTACAAGAATTCTATTAAAGAGTGTTTAGTATACAAAAAGCTTTTTATGTCCATTTGATCAATATAATCTAAGTTATAAAATTTAAGATATTTACTGTACAGTTTACATTAAAATAATAAATATTGTATTAAAAATTCTAAGTTCTATGTCTCTTCTCGACAAAAACATCTCATAACTTTCAATTAAGTCAGACGATAAAGTCAATATCTCATTAACATTTTATTCATCAAAAAGAAATCATATTTAACATGTGTAAAACCATAAGCTCGAAAAAAACCCAAATAGTAATAACTATATTTTAATAAAAACTTTTTTGAATTCTTAATGAATGTTATTATAAAATTCGATCAATTTTATAAACAGTTGATAAAAGATTATCTTAAGAAAACTGTATTGTTATGTCGAATTTATCTCCTAAATTTTTAGGATTTTCAATCGATCGAAATTTTGGAAAGAGCAAAATTTATCACGATTGCTTACAGAAATATATTTAAAAAGAATTTATTGCTGTTTAATATATATTCACGTATGATGTAGAAGTGTAATTAATTTATAAATTCTTTATATTAATAAATTATTAAAGGTATTTCCCCCTCTCCACCTTTTAGAAAATCAATAACTGTATTTCTTATAAAAACTGGCATTTATTTTTGTAACGTAAAGTCTTAACAATACAGTAATTCTAATTTAATGTTTTAAAACTCGTTTTAATAATTAAATTGATTTTCATGAGTTAATTTTAAGTCTAATACTTTATCTTGGCAATCGTAATTTTTAAAAAAATTCAAGAAAAATTGATAGTTGGAAAACAATTTTTTAATGCACAAATTAAATATTGAGTTAACAAGAACTATATTCATATATCTTTTCATCAGATGTAAGAAAAATATATATTTTTAATAAAATCGTATTTAAAGTTGTTTTTGTGTTTAATTAAATGCTTTGAGCGTTATATGAGTTTAATTCTGTTAACAGACACGACTACAGGATTGGATTTTTATAATGTGTTTTTTTTCCTTCTGTGTTTCTAAATTTTACTTTATTTTATTCTAGTTTTAGTACACGATTCCTCTATGCTTTTGGTGGCATATTGTAAAAGGATTTTATTTTTTAAATATGCACATTAAATAAGAAAATGTTACTGTTGCCATCAAAGGGAAACAAAATATTTTAAACTCTTCTAATTTTAAAATCACTTCCCTGCTTGATTAATTTATTTTTAAATCTTATTTTTAAACAGATGGAATAATTTGATTTAAATATTTAATTGTTTAATAAGTGTACAGCCGAATTTTTGAAGCAAATGAAATTGCATAAGACATCGATTGCAAAATGTTGCCAATTTCATTATAAACATATTTATATATTTTATTTATCAAATTAAATGTATTCTTCCCAGCTTCAATAAATTTTATTGATTAAGTAAATAAACATTTTTTATTTAGAAGCAAGTAATTTCACTTTCCTTTTTTTTCAAGTTTATTCCAATTGTTTGCACCAATAAAAAGTGCATATTGCTATTTTCCCTTTTTTTTCTTTTTTTTTGGAAATTCTTTTTAATTGTTTCGACCTTTTCAATTATTTAACCATTTTCTTTTTAAATTATTATAAAAATTCGAGCATTTTAAATTTTTCTGAACAAAATACATTTAAAAAATTTATCGTCTGAAAATTGTCAATAAATAGATAAGTGAAGGAAATTATTTTATCGTTTGCATCAAACTTCAATAATTCCATAATGAAAGCTGTAATACAAGTTTACTCTAGCATAACCTACGATAATTCGCAACAATTTGATTCGATTTTTTTCTAGATCTGATCGAACTAAAATCATCATGGTTGATTTAAATAATGAAAGTGCATTAACTTCAGATTATCTTATGTTATCTTATGGAATAATTCCTATATGTTGAAATGAAGTAAACAAATTGTAAAAAAGAATGCTGAATAATTTATTTTAATAAAAAGGGAAAACGAAAAAAAAAAATTAAATGAAAACACTTCCTGTATTTCTTAATAATCTGAAGAAGCAATTAAGCTGCTTATGTGTATAAAAAAACTTTAATACGAGTTTTAAACCTGTTTTTCCATGTTATTTTATTTCGTTTCATGTTTCGTGGGTAGAAATCAATTAGAGAAAGTATGCAGCTATATAGGCAACTATTTTTTGAAAAGACTAAGTTAGAGCTTAAAATACACAATAGCAAATTTCCTCTTATACGATTTTTGTAAAACTTTGAGAAAGTTGCCTTTTGAAGGAATTCTACAAGAAATTCTTAAGTAAACGCATCATTTTTTTATATTAATTATTTAATCAAAATTTGCAATTAGTCCATATGAGGAATACATAAATTTTGAGCTGCATGAACTGAAGTCAGGTGTCAGACACGTAAGCCGATATTTCATTCCGTAAAGTCTACATAATACAATACAAGCTTATTCTGGTTTTAATTTCAACAATACCGTTATTTCAGAGCTGTTTAGATCCTATTATCCTTCAGACAATAATATCGAATATGCTGTCATATCATTCTAGATATCACACGCAAATTTAACTTTGAACATCAGCACACACATTTTTTAAAATTTTAACAAATATTTAAAAATCCTTTTTTATTATTTTCATTAATCAATTATATAACAATAAATACCAATTAAAATAAATAAAGCCCAAGTAAAATCAGCATAAAATATTTTATATAAAGGTTGTAAATTGTAGAAACTTAATTATTTAAAAGAAATTTCATAATTCGGTATTTACGTGTAATACCGTCGACTAATTTTTTTCAAATCAAAATAAGATGCGAAATGCCGCGGTAGAAGCCAATAGTCAAAATGAGCTAAATTCACGTGACTATGACGTCACATGATAGCTACAGTCACGTGTTTCCATTCGATCAGTTCATAAATCATGTAACGTCATTAATCAGATGATAAATGCAATCAGATTATTTCCAATTAATCAGTTCATTTGTTTTGTTTCGCTCTATTGTCAACTTGTGCTTCCACAGAAATTTTCTTTTAAAAAGTACATGTTTGTCAACATTAACAGCGCACATAGGTAAAAAATGCATTTAAGAATATACGTGTGATACAAGATTTTTTTAAATTTGAAAATAAATTTCTGAAGAATCTTAATACTTGAACATCTTTACCAAATTATCAAATTTGTAATTTTACCTAAATTTTACAAGTTAAAGGCAAGAATAAATCTAATGTTAGTTTTAAATGAATGGAAAACACGTGACTGTCTATATTATGTGACTATCATGAATTTAACCCTTTGTTCCCGCGTTTGTTCCAAATCAATAATAATAATAATAACAATAACGGTTTGGCGACGTATTTTTATTTGGCGAATTTAGTTAATGTGCAAGTACCCATAATTTTTATATGCTTACAACATTAAAATGATCGATATGTATCACACAGAATTCCTTTTAGAATTGTTTAGAACGTATTATCGCAACCTATTGGCGACCTGAAATGAAACGAAACACCTGGTTCTCAATTTAGCGCGTACGACACATAGGAAACCGGGATGCCAACTTGGCGAGTTATTAATAGAGTTGGCGATTGTTGCGAAAATGCGTAAGTACCGAAATTCCTTTTCTTGCCTACTCAATACCCAATGTTGTTGTTTATGCTGTGCCCATTATTTACAGAATCGTTTATTTATTTATTTTTCACATCTTTTTAATAGTTTTTGTGAATGTAGTTAATTTTATAAATTAATTATAATAATTTTTTTTCAAGTTTCCTTCCCCATTAAAAAATCAATTTTTTTAAAAAAATCAAATACTTTTTTTAAAAGCCTTTGATCTAGAGAGAACCACTTTGTACATTAGACCATTATTAGTTCATCCTAATTCTCATAATATATCAGAGAACATAGTTGACATATTGCTGTCAGCAAAATGGCGTGCTAATTATAGTAAAATGCTGATTACTTTTTTTTTTGCACTACAGCGTCTACAATTATCCATTTTCATGTGAACTGAAACCAACGCCTACCTTTTTTTCTCCCTTTATCAACGAGTGTTTTCAAACTTTCAACCTGTCATACAAACAATGGATTAGAAATGTATCCTGTCAAATAATATGACTAAGAAAAGGAAAGAAGTAGGAAGAAGGATTCAACACAATTGCGAATGAAAAAAACCTCAAGATGCCCAAGGTATTTCAGTATATGGATGAAATTATTTATGTTTCTCATAATGCATAAGGATATTTATATTTTTTTTTTTTAACTCTAAATATAGGGAAAACATCTGCTTTTTGTTTCATAGAAGTTTGTTTATCTTTGTCGTACACTATTAAAATTGAAATTTTTCCAAAAAGGTTTTTTTCCCCTCCTTTTATCGCTATTTTTGTAAACGTGAAAACAGTTATTATGGTCTATTATAAGCATCATTATTTTTATTTTGCATTCAGGTAATAATAGGTTTTTTTTTTTAAACCACTCGTAATTTTATTTCGTTCAACTATTTTTCTTTCTTTTTTTTAAAATTAACAGTCGTGCCAGATTTTACAAACATTATATCCTTTTTTAAAAATTTTCAATTACTCATCACTGCTTACAAACCTAATTTATGTCACTAGACTAAATAAATTACCCGTAATTCGTCATTCGATTAAGCATGCAGAGGTGTATTATTTTAAGAACCGGCCTTACAATTGTTTACACTTTTAGAGACTAATTATTCAAATGTGTTTTGAATTTTTCGTTTCAGGTATTATTTTTATACAATAAGATAATAGAAAAATATTTATTTTTACGTGATGTGTGATCCTATTTTGACTAATTTCAGATAAATTTATTTAATTTTAAGAGGAGCTTTCAACATTCAATATTTTTCAAAAGTTAAAAACACGAAATGCGTGATTTATTCCTCTTTCTTTTAATCCAATTAATTAAATCTGATGTAACGTCTACTTGTTAAATGCGAAATTCTAATTTATGTTGCTAGCATTGGATAATATATTGTAACAGTATTTAGACTTGTTTTGACTGTAATTTAATATATAATTATATTTTTAATAAAACATGAGTGAGTGCTTATTTATGTCGCAATATAAAAAAAAAGGGTTAAAGAAAAGGGGGTCTATTTTTAACCCCGGTAAAAAGACGGGGCGACACCTAACCAACCCCTTTCAACAACCCCCCACGCCAAGGGGGGACTTTTGGGCCTTTAAAGGCAACGTGCACTTGTCTCCTCTACACGGCGAATCTTCATTGGCACCAGAACTAGAAAACGGTGGCCGTGGGGCCTGTGGTCAAGGAGACGGAAAGGGGGGGCGTGTCTGAATTCACTTGCCGCTAAGCCCCCCGTATGGGGGGGGGATGCCCTTAAATTGTGAAAGCTCAAACGTCCTCCCCCTTTTATGGTGTGAATGTTCGAAGAATGGATGGGGCCAGGTGTCGTCCTCGTCATTAAAGGGTTTAAAATGACGATCCGTTAAAAACCCTTTTTGCAGCTGATCAGTGCGACGTTGATATTCATTCACTCACTCAAGACAGGAATTTGTGGCACTCTGCCCACGAGTTCATGACCTACCACTGTCACTATGAACAGTGGCGCACAGAAAAAAGGGGGGGGTCGGGCCCCCCCAAAATCCTGATTTGTTTTAATTTAAATAAATTTCGTAAAAATTTTAAATTTAAAAATTTTTATTAAGATTAATTTTATTAATTAATGCTAATTATTTATTTAATATTTGTTTTTACTGGTTTTGTTCCCGAAAATGACAAAATCAAAAAAGCATGATACAAGAATGGTGAACTTTTAACCCCCGGGCCCCCCTTTAAAAAATTCCCGTGTGCGCTACTGCTATGAAGTATAGTGTTTCGTATATAGAAATTTTCGTGCTTTTACATATGAAAATAATGATTAATAAACTTTAATACTCATGAAAAATTTATGAACTGTCCAAAAATTATATGAGGAATTTTAAATTATTCTGAGATTCTAATCTTGGCTGATTCTCATGTTTTGCCAAACATAAACACTTTTATATTACATATTTATGATTAATTTAAATCTAAAAGTTCCCAGAGCTACATTTCTATAAAATACAGTTAAGTGGTCAATAACATTCCAGATATCCATTTGCACAAGAATGCTATCACTCCCACAATTTTCCTTTATAAAATAAATTTTCAGAATATTTATATTTAACATCACACACAAAGTTCATTGTTGAAAGGTTTTAAAAATGGGAAAACCATAGCAAAAAAAAATGCCAATTTGCAAAATTTGTTTTTTAAAAAACTTTTGGTTTTACATAAAAATAAATGTTTGTTTCATTACCTTTTATGAAAAAGAACGTGATACTGAATGAGTTATATATTCAGTCCATGTTTTTCGGCGTGTTATAAGCACACAATAACGAATTGCAACCACCAAATATTTAAAAGCTTATATCGCAATGAGAAAACTATGATTCAGCAAACGGAACCTCCAACAACCTTGACATAATACCTTTTACGTGCTCACATCCGCTAAGAATGTTAAAAGGTGTATAATCACTTACACTCGCATGCGAAGGTGTAATAAGTTCTTTAAACTCTTTAATATTCCTTTTAAATTATTAGCTTTTTTTCCCCCGACATTTCTTGCAGCATTCTAATTTTTAGGGCACCGTATATTATTAAAAGAAATTCATCTTGATATATCGAAACATCTAAACAATTATTAGGGTTGTGAAACTCATACGCTTATTTGATTTTTAATGAAACAAAAAATAGCTTCTGAGCATATTTTAGTAAAAAATACCTTTTAATATAAAACAATATTTGATATTAGATTCGTCTAGTTAAATTTTTGAAAAGACAAAAAAAAGGTTTTACCCATGAAATTAAATTTTTAAAACCGTTCAACCTATATACAGGGTGATTCAAAACTCATGGGAAAACTTCAAGATGTGCTAGTGGAATACAAGATATATTTTCTTTTTAGTAATGTGTAGTAGCAAATGACTCGTTGAAATACAAACACAAAAAATATACATGACATGAAAATAAATGGTTTCGTTTATCTCAATGAGCTTTTATTTATGCGATTTAAAATAATTGTGCAAAATTGCGTTCATTAACAGTTATACGTGTTTAGTCGCGTCAGTGGTACGAAATGCGGTGGGAAAAATAGCAGGTACCACTATGTAAAAAACTTATTATCTTTAAAACCCGTGGTACACAGGAATTTTTTTAAGGGGGGAAAACAGGGGCAAAGTTTCCATTCTCGTATTACCCAACATATTTTTTGATTTTGTAATTTTCGGGAACAAAAACAGTAAAAAAATTAATTAATAAAAATTGCATTAATAATAAAATTAATTTTTTAAAAACAAATCTTAATTTAAAATTTTACATCTGTATATATAAGTTTAATCAATCGAAAAATTTAAAAGTAGGGGGGGGGGTCCGGGAAATGGGTCCCTTTGTGCCATTGTCTTTGACACTACATACGGTAATAGCTTCAATCACGCTATTAAATGTGTGTCACCTGCTGGTGGGTCTATTTCGGATAATTTTTGTAAGTAATGATGTACAAAAACACTTGTCTTGTATGACGCAGATTGTAAGCAGTCAGAAGGTAAGGCAGTCACCTTAACCCTTAACTTCGCACTGCTGCATTTTTGTAACATATGATTTATTTTAATTTAACAGACTCAATATCTTTTTTAATTACCTACAAATTACTTATCTGATAAAAAATTACTGCAACGAAATACATGTTAATTTTGTCACTAGATGGAAGTACATTTTTTCCAGAAATCACAACAATTATAAAAATCTCTGATGCCTCAAGAACTGTGTTTTTGCTATAAAAAGAATCCATTATATTGTATGCTTCCTCTTGTTTATTGACGAAATAAATTACCAGGTAAGAAATTTAAACATTTTATGATGAATATAAATGAATCATATACAAAAAAGTTTTGCAATTTACAGCACTACTGCGCTATATTGGACTTCTGCAGACAAACAAAAAAATGACTGAAATTCAATTTAAAACTGCTTAATTTTTTATTTTTTCATAATTTTTCCCTTTTATTATTACTTGAGAACTAGCTGATATAATTTTTTCATAGAAATTAAAAAAATTGCGAAGTTAAGGGTTAAGTTATCTTTTTTCTCTCTCCTTTCCTTATTTCTTGTGCTTGACAGTGGCGTACACAGACCTCACTTACGGAAAGGGGGAGGGTTTGCATTCTATAAAACACGTAGACGTAAGCACCAAGCGGTGATCTACATTGTAAAAATTAAAAATTTGTTGGTCTGTGTGGGAAGGCGACCTCAAACACATTCCATCTTGTAGGAAAAACAATACTTCACTCCCAAACATTCTTATACAAAAGTACCTGGAAGGCATTTTCCCTATTGTGTTCTCGAACATTCCATAAAAGAGCCTCACACACTCACACAAATTACAACAGATAGACGCAAGGTCAAAAATACGATCGTAAAAAAACAAAACAGAAGACAGCTAGCCAAAAAAAGAAAAAAATGATTGGGTGCTACAAAAAAAATAATACTATTTTCTTCGACATTCTTATGAAATTCGGTGTTTCAAAACAGCTGAATAATCTTATGAAAATATTTAAAACTGTTGCACTCTCTCTCTCTCTTCCTCCTCAGAGTATCCTACGCGTGTCCACTGCGGCGACAACGCTTTTCTCTGCCTACGCCATCAGTGGAAATATTTTTCCTACTTCTACACATTGCCGAGTCAAGAAAGGTGAAGAAGTGACCAATGAGTAAATGCTTCCAGGATTACGAGGTGAACGTGAAAGAGGGGAGCGGGCCTTTGTCAAAGGATTGGCACATTCTTCAGTCTTACGTAATGGTTTTTAATTCAAATTTTCATTTGCAGTATGTTTTTATTAAAAGCGATGGGGAAATAATTCTGAATATTTTCTATGTGTAGTTAAGAAATAACAAAAATGATTGCATGCAAAAACATTTCTTAACCCTTTATCTACTGCATTATGATTTACGGCAGTTTTTTTCATGCAATATATATATATATATACATATATATATTGGTTCCTTACATTGAAAATTAAGGGATATACATAAACAAAATACTCGACTGTGGGAAATTTAATCCGTTAGAGCTAATTAATTAATTAAAGATATTCAACTGTAAAATTAATTATGTACACCGTTCACTTAAAACAAATAGTCAAATCGTTATCTAAGGTCTTCATTAACATGCATTAAAAAATAAGGCACTTAAATTTTGACATTAACTTTTTTTTCGGAACAAAAATGATAATTTTCGCAATCCACTGAAAACGCCGTCAGCTGAAAACGCAATTTCTCTGCCATAAAACTCGTCGCCTTCCCCGCTAAAGTACTCATCATAGAACCCGTGCTGCCACATATCTTGGAAAAGTGTATTTCAAAGAATATTCGTGCTAAGTATCGTTAGCGTATTCGTAAAATGGTTATTCTATGTAGTTTTAAAGTGATTGGTATTTATAAATACTGTTGGTAGATAAAAGGTTAAAGGGATACAGTACGATTCATTTGACAAAAATTGGTCAAAAAATGAATCAAATTATTTTAGTCTAAGTTGTTTTTTATATATTTTATAATCTCACAAAATTTGAAAGCTTCAAGGCAGCAGTTCTTAAGCTTTCGATCTGCCACGGCCCCTTTATGTATGAGAGTTACATACGCCCCCCAAGATTTTAAACATCCTCCCCGACTTAATATTCTTGATTAAAATACAGGTTTTAGAAGAGTTTTTTAATTGGGGACAATTTAGTGATCTAGTATAGTATGACACATCTTTCAATTTTCCACGAGGCCTTTTAGAGTCTGGAAAATAGGGAAATCTCAACGTTACATGGAAGACTCCCTGGATCCCAAAAAACCTTGGGATCCCAAAGGGGTTTGTAAATTTTTAAAGAATCGCCCCTTTAAAAGGAAAAAAAAAAAGTTATTATAACTTTTATGTTAATTTTCAAACACACGTCCCAATAGAAAAAAAAACACACCTTTAAACTGATTTATCTCAAAAAGAAAAAAATTACTAATTTACCTTCATTTGAAATGCTAAGTCTTTTTTTCAGTTGTGCCATATACTTTATTTTTTTTCTATTGCTATCAATACGAGGAACAACAGTGAGTATGCCTTTTTTAATCAAAGTAACACTTATTTCTTAAAAAAATAGTTCAATTAAGAATTTAGACAATCAAGGAAAAATGCTAAAATTGCAAAGAAAGCAAAAGCTTTTGATATCAAAATGGGAAAAAGACAACTGAAAATTTATTTTAAAAAATGCATATAAACGTGGCTCACTCTGAACAAAACGTTTATGAACGAATTTTCAATTTTTTGAACACGTATATGTTACATTGCTATTTACTTTTAAAAAAGTACTTATTTAAATTTTAAAAAAAAGTTTTTGTTTTAGTCATTATTTGAAATCGCTTTAAAAAAACCCTCTTATATCTATATTACAAATAAATATAAGTTTTGTATTAATGCAACAATTTCTAGAACAAGTAGGTGAAAACAATTCTAACATAGCGCAAAACATTCACAAAAAATTTTTAATTATTGATCTTGATAACTTTTCCAGCAAACCCTGTTTCCGTTTCAAATATTCGGGAAAAAAGCCGCATTTTAAGTAAAAGGAGCTTTAAAATCGGAAACTCTGCATGCTTGAAATGACATTCACTGTTTACTAAAACAGTCGTAACTTTTGTATGATTGTAAACGGGTATATAAAGTATTTCTGTATACCTAATAAATTGCTCCCCCTCCCCAATAAGATTAAACTATAAAACACTTTTTTTTCAATTTTCGACGAAATCCGAGATTTTAAGATAGTCGGATACCTTGAGGTTAAATACTCCAGTTATATACGAAAACCACTTCGTAAAAGAACACACAGATTAAATGTTTTGAATTCAATTTTGAATCTCGTTTTATTTTTATTAAAAAATTTAATATAATAATTCTATTTTTTTATAGCAAGCCCAATTATATTTCCTAAAGTTGTTTCGCAAATGGATGAAGGATTGAAGCATCTTCTAATTTCCTCTCATAATCCTTCCCGGAAAAAGTTGGTTTTTTTGTAAAAAAACAAAATTTTAAATTTAAAATATTTTAAGTTAAAGATTTACATATTCATTAGATATAATGTCGGACCCTGATTTAACGAATTCATCGGGACCGAAGGTTTTGTTCGTTAAATCGGGGTTATTCGTTATATCGAAGCTCCAAACAAAGCACAAATTTTTTGCATTTGCCTTTAGGAAATTCTAAGCAACAACACAAAAATATCCATATTTAGAGATTACTCGCTTTTCATTCAACGGCTAAAAATACTATTAGTGACTTATTTTTCACTAGTTAATTGGAAGTTTTAAAATAGGAACTAATATGTGTTTGAAAATCTTTTCGAGATTCCTGACTCGAAAGAATTCTTTTTCAACTTTTTGCATAGAGGAAAACACTGCATCATTTACATCCTGCTGCTTAAATACTTTTTTTAATTTCCCGCAAGTAAAAAAATAAAAATGAACAGTTATGATAAGAGTTTCATCATCGATATCTGCATCAAAATTTCTATTTATTGGTTCAGACAAATCAACAACTTCCTGAACTTCAGTTGCACCGATAGGCAGTCCTTCATCAAATGTAGCAGAATCGTTAAAATCTGAAAACATTCCTCGCGCTGTGGAGGGGTGAATGGGGAAAAAATTTCCTGTCCTACTCAAAATTACATGTTAGGTTGCATTCATGACTCATCAGCACTTGTGGATAATAAGGTCGCCCCCCCTCTCAAAAAATTTTCTCTTAAAGAAAAAACTTTTTTGCTCGGACAAAAAAGGGTTTCATTTGAATAAAAAACAATTTTTTTAACACAAAAAAAATAAAAAAATTTTTCCTGTTGAGATAATTCGTTAAATCGGGGTTTTTTTATTCTTAAAAGGGGTTTTTTCCTTCATCTTAATCAGAGAAAAAAAAAAATTGTTAAATGGGGAAAATTGTTAAAATATCCGACTACGTTCGGAACCGTGATTTTAAAAATGTATAAATGGATAATATTTAGATTTTATTCCCAGATTACAAAAAGTATATTAAATTGTTTTAAGAATAGTATTACAATAAAAAAATTTTTTAAGCACCTATTTTGACACAAAAAAGAACTAGAATACCCCCTTTTTTAAAATAATCTCCTTTTTGAAAAAAAAGTTCTATTATATTTTTTTTTGTATGTAGCTCAGACTTCTGACAGAGGCTCAACTAGAATTTTTTAAATATTAACAAATGGGTTTATCCATGTCTTACACAAAAGGGGGGATATTTTAAGAAAAAAAAAGCCGATAATTATTTCAATGGGGGATAACCGAAAAAAAATGTGAAATTTTTAAAAAAACTTAGTTCAGACTCTCTGAAGAAGTCTTTTCTTTATATATCAAAAAAACACACACACACACACACACATACACACACATACACACAAAAATATTATTTTTGAAGCTTTTTTTTAAAAAAGGAAAACATTTTGGAAAAAAAGGGCATTCTAAGTTGTTTTTCCAAAAAAATTGTATTTAAATATTTTTTTTTTTCATAATGTGACCTTAAAAAAATTTTAAAAACATTATTCTAATCTAAGTGTCACTAAATATCACGAAAATTATCCATTTATGCACTTTTTTAAAATAACGGTTCTGAACGTAGTCGGATACCTTAAACAGAGCAACCTATGTTATTATTCTCCCTTTTGTTAGTGTTTTCGGTTCTGTCAAGTATAGATTTATTTTTGTTATGCTCTTCAGGTAGAGACTTTGTAAACAAGGCTTGTTTAAATAAATTGAACTATTTAATTTTTATTGGTCGTTAGAGTCTAGTTATTCGATCTGTAGATACTTGATAGTTTACTGAAGAAATATCGGATAACTTTTTAAAAAAATTTCCATATAAACTTTGCATTTAAATAACAGAAAATGCATAGTAAAAAAAAGTAGTCCTAAAATAAATCCTCAAGTTTAGAAGAAATTTTTCATGTAGAAAATAATATCTAAATCTGTTTTTCAATGAATCGATAATATTATTATTTTGTTCCTTATATTCATGTTTTAAAATTAAGAAACTTCGTTATAAACACCTTACTATAATTTCAACTTCGAGCTCTACATATATTCATGTCTGACCATTTACAGTACGAAAAGAAGTGAAGTGAGAAAGAGATATAAAAAGAGCTGAAAGATATGTTCCTCAATGGGATAATGGCCTTTATTGCTCTAAATCCCTAATAAAGATATATATATATGTTCCTCAAAATATATCTTTGGTGAAAGTTATTCAATAAAAAATCATTTGGTGGACTTCACATAAAAGTTATTTTGATATTATTAGCGTAATAATTTAAGAAAAAAAAATTTGGTCATAAAATCCCATTTGAGATTTCATTTATTCAAACTTTTTAAAATATAATTTTATTGCGGCTTTAATATTATTGAATTTTACCTATTTCTCAAAATAATTCGATCTGTGCGACAAAGTTATCAAATCTACTTCCAGAATATTCATGGACAAACGATTATTAATGGAGTTTTTAAAGCAAAATGTGTTTTTGTTGCAGTTTTTGTCATAAAAATGAATGAATTAGAAGTTTTAAATTTTTAGCAAATGTGGCATAAAAGATTTGTGAATTTTTTTCCCATGCACTTTTTTTTAAATAATTTCTTTACAAAAAATGCTTTTAAAACCAAGGTATGAAAATTCCCTTCCTTATCTAAAAAGGCAGCAAGCTTTCTTTTTTATTTTAAATATTAATGCAGCATTAGAGAAATAGACACACACACATTTTATATATACATATATTTTAATCATAAATAATAAGCATCATCCCAGAATAAATAAATAAATAATTAGCTTAATTTTACTTTTACAAACTTTTGTTGATGAGGCCATTTCTAGTTCAGTGAATAAAATACATACATGTTTCTTTTGTCTCTTAAAAAGTAATTCCACTAATCTATTGTTCTCTTATTGTTGTTATTGGTAAATTACTTACAAAAATAGAATGTTTTTATTCCGCATTCCATTTTTTTTTCAACATTTAAAGAATAATACATCATCTTACAAACAATCAATTACGTTTAATAATAGATGTATAATCAGGTTAAAAGTCTTAATATAGAATCAAAGTTTACGTCAAATTTAAGAAGAAAGAGAAAGTAAGAAGCAACTAAATTAGCGTTTACTGTCGGCAAATACCAAGAAAAACTTTACCAAAACTAAAAATTTTTTAAATTCCCAGACTTTTTCGGTATTAGTAAATTTAAGCTACTTCAGTTTTGTTCGTGATCAAAATAGAAAAGAGCAAGAAAAGGGATTGTTGATAAATCTAGTAATTATTTTTAACGTTTGCAAATCGGAAAACTGATTATTAAAGATTAAAATCACACTATCTTTATGCATATAGTTGAAAACTATAAGTCTCCTTTTTATTTTTATTACTTAATTAAAGATATTAATGAGTTTTAGCTTACAATTATGCTTCCACATATCCATGATATACAGTTTGACTTGCTTGAACTGCTATTTACTCAATGATATTTTTTATCCTATTTAAAGTAAAATAGCTGACCGTTCTATCAGCCAATCACAGAAACTCCTCTCGACAGCAATGTGAGGTGGATAGGACTCGCCACCTTCGGTTCCGTAAACAAGTAACATACCACTGAACCAAAATGATCACTTCAGTCCGGAGGCTGTTAATGACTTATATAGATAGCACCGCTATAAATACAAGTTTTTTTATCCTAAATTTTTCCCATCTTACACAACCTTTGCCGCAACCGAATTGGCAAGGATTCACTCCGCCTATTTCCGAACATATAAAATTTTCCAAGCCCAGAACTTTTTATCCATTTTTAACCTGTAATAACTCAGTGAATATCAAAAATATCAAAGTAATTTATAAAAAGTATTTTTCAGTTCAAAGTTTAATTCATAAGGTACACTAATGTGTGTGTGTGCTTTAGTATATTATAATAAATAAATGTATTTATATATAATAAAATATGTGCAACAATATTCCAAAAAACTAATCCAAATATTAATTTTCACAGAGTTAGGTGCGACTCCTGAAATGACGTCATACCACCAGTTATCGAAAAAATCGCTTAAAAATTGAATTTTTAAAAAAATTCGAAATCGAATTTCGAAAAAATCTCTTCCAGGGTAATAGCATTATGACCCGTAGTTTCTACCGTGCCAAATTTCATACTTCTGGGCTGCTTAGTTTGGCCGAAACAGCTGATACACACACAAGCTCTTTATTTTATTAGTATAGATTATTTTAGTGCAAAATGGGTGCTCTGAAAGTAAATTATAGTTACTCTGGTTTTCAATGGTTGGAGATTGGGATCGAAAGACAACCACTCAGTACTAGTACCTGAGCCAACGTACATTTTCTGGAAGTTTATGTGTGCAAATATAGAATTTGTTTTACGTTTATTGAAATTTATTTCAATAGACTTATTTTTAAATTTTCTTAGTAAGATTCTGCTCTGGGTAGAAGAGATGATAATTTACCAGAGAAAGAGATTACTGGTGAGATTGAGTTTAGGCAACGTGTATTGGGAAAATTGTAATCCAATTTTAAAATTAAGGACGTTGATAACTTGATAATGATTCCCTGAATTTAAAAGCATTACAAACAAGGTCAATTATTGTTATTCATTTGAAGATTGGAGTTATATACAGGGACGTCTTAAGGCATGGGCCAACTGGGTCCGGGCCAAGGGCCTCGCCTTCGGTGGGGGCCTCGTTTCGTTTTGGACTCTGGCTGAATAAGATAATGATCTGGGGAATTTTAATGTGGTCAGATATTATTCCCGTACATATTCTCCGAAAAACAGAGAGAATTTCAAACTGCATGTAAACTGGCAAAATTGATAAGACTGTATTATTATGTGATGACCTTTGTCGATGTCTATACCTAGGCTTGATATTATAAACAATCATTCAACTCAGTCGAAATGAGGTCATCGGTGTTTTTGAGATTGTGAGTCGTGCACATTTATTTGTTTCAAATTACTGTTTGAACGAATATTTTGACAATGCATGCTATATACCGTTAACTTTTTAAGATCTCAGGTAGGGCCTACTTTTGCATAGGGGCCCAGGGCCTCAAAAAATCTTATTATTTCTCTAGGCCCAGGGCCTCAAAAGTCTTAAGATGTCCCTGGTTACATACATATATTTGATGAATGAAAAATTATAGAATGTTTATTAAAGTCGTATTATAAAGCAACACGAGGGTTAGTGGTGGACACCTGAGGTGACGTCCTCTCTCCGAATTTCCACACACACCAATGGGAGGACATTGAGCCTCGACAGATTTAATATGCATCAGCTCCTCTACACGGAGAGCCTTCAGAACTCGAACTCATGACACGTTGACTACGAGTTCACAACCATAATTGCTAGGTTATCGCAGTTACCTGAGGTAAGGAAAAACCGATTCAGTTATGGTATGATTTCTTTTGTTCGTGTTTGGTGTGACCTTTGTATTTTTATTCTGAAATTAATCAAAGTGAATCCATAGGGAATTTTCAAGTTACTGATGCTCAATTTAAGTTTTTTGTGATTATATACCTGGCAACAATCCCATGACTTTGAATGGACTGAAACACAATAAACATACATAATAAAAAGTTAAATATATTACCATGTCACACACAAAAAGATATACTGATGTGGGCCGCCAACGCGTCAATGGTGGCCCATATGCGAGTCACAGGTGTTAACTGTTGCCAACGCAAATGTTACGGGACATAATTGTGAAGAATAAAAATTGGGAAAAACTCCACTAATTATACACAATGAAAATAATTTAAAATTATACATTCAATTTCTTCATAATACAGAATATTTCTAAGAACTCTTTTATATAATTTTAGGTTACGTAAGATACTAATTGATTTGCCCTGCTGTACTTCAAGATCAAATCTAAAAGTAGAGCAGGCATATCGAATGAATTTTTTAATAAACATATTTCTCCTCTCTGATTTAATAATAATAACTTCTTTTCTTATCTTTCGAGAGCTTCATCTGCGGGGAGAAGATAGGGATCATTGAAATATATCCATCAAAATAAAAAAAAAGAAAGAAGCTTGTTGCTTTTGAGAAGTAGAACGAATATGAACTTATCTTACAAGATCTACTTCGAAAAAGCTACGCCCACTGAGCGAGCATCTCGTAACCTAGTAAAGTAATGAAGAATGAATTCTCAAGGTGAGAAAAACACGTTTAAATCACAATTTTGCTTCATAGAGAATAATAATAAAATTCCATCTGAAATTGTATAATTGTTTGCCGCCACTTTGATGTTCGCTTCAAAAGTATTCTCAATATTTTTTTTAAAATTATATTTGTAATGTTCTATTTTCTTTGAATAAAATGAAGGTTTCCACATTATCATAAACGATACCTTTATTATATGCTAAAAATATACGGAATAACAGTTGAAAAAAGTTTTTTTAAGAACATTCCATTCCCGAATTCTATTGTTATGAAGGATTTCATCAATTTTATTTTTCTGTTCCCTTCATTCTTACAATATACTATATATATACCTCTAAAATAATTCATTTCCAACACTTTTCGAGTAAACGAGTTGAAACGCGCTTAATTGCTCAATGTGAAGATTTTTATTATTATTATTATTATTTTACTTAATCGGACAAACTTTTCTCATGAACAAACCAGAACCGAGTAAAGCTCAACGCTTCTTTTGTGTAGCGAACATATTCGCAGTCAAAATGAATTTTATTATATATATATATATATATATATATATATATATAAATGTATATAAGTAAACAGTGGGGCAAACAGGAATTTTTCAAGGTCAAGGGTCGAAAGTCCACCATTCACGTATCATGCTGTAGTAATCCACCCAACATATTCTTTTATTTTGTCGATTTTGGGGAACAAAAATCAATAAAAAATTAACTATTGAATCAATAATCAGCATTAGTTAATAAAATTAATAGTTAAAAACAAATACTTAATTAAATTTTACGTACTATATACATAAGATTATAATCAATCGAAAAAAAAATCAAGGTCTTAGGGGTTCTGGACCCGGGAAACCCGCCCCTTTGTGTACGCCACTGTACATGTTTAAAATTATAAGCAGAATTAGCGATTTGAATTAAACATGAAACAAGATAATATAAAAAAAAATTAAGTCAATTCCTACTTAGATCAACAAAGAAATATTTTATTTTAGCTACTTTTTATTAATAGTTACAATTAATATAAATATGTATATATATAGGACAGAATCACAATATTAAGTGGTAATTAATTTTTATTAATTATCATTAAAGTATCGTATTGTCATACAAAACAATCGTGTGTATAAAATTTCAGTTCAACTGAATGCTTTAAAACGCGAGAAAAAAACCTTTTCAAGTTTTGACCCAAGTCGCCAAAAGTGATACTAACGTGGTTGTATTTGTAATTCTTTAAATATTTAGTTTTAATCAATTAAAAGTTTTATTAATTAGAATTAAATTATTGTATTGTCATCCGAAATAATCATGTATATAAAATTTCAGCTCAATTAAGCTTTAAAATGTATTTTATTAACAATTGAAAATTCCACCAAGATAAATAAATAAATATATAGAGGGTGTGAGCTATAGTATATATAGGAATTAAAAAAAGGAAAGAAAGAATCATACCTTAAGAAATGTTTTAACAAACTATTTGCTGAAATGCACAGGGTGATATTTTTTTTTAAACTTACATTATTCAGAATCATCTGGAGCTTGATCTAGCAAACGCAATGGCACAGAAACTAGTATGGAGGTTAATAATTATGAAATAAAAAATAAGATTCTGTAATAAAAAATTTGAAGATAGGGGTATTTATGGCTCTGTTGTAGCTAGAAATGTCTTGGGCCAACTGGCCCAAGGCCCAAGGCTTCACCCTTAGTTGAGGCCTCGTTCCGTTCTCGACTCAGTCTTAATAAGATCCTGATACGGATAATTTTAATGGTCAAATGCTATTCCAGTACAAATTCTTCGAAAAACAGGTGGGAATTTCAAACTGCATTTCAGCTGCAAAAAGTGGTAAGACTGTATTATTATGTTTTATGCCCAAGTTTAGGCATAGGCCTAATACTATAAGCAATCATTCAACTCATTGAGTCAAAACGTGGCCATTGGTCGAGCCGGTTTGTGACTAGGTTTTTGAGATTATGAGTCGTGCACCTTTATTTGTTTCAAATGACCGTTTGAACGAGTATTTGACAATGCATGCTATATACCAGCGATACTCAACCTGCGGCCCACCGAGCCTTTTTAAGAGGCCCGGTCATGACCAATTGCTCTGAGAAATTCACTTATTTAAGAACAATGTATTTAAAAATTTGGTGGGAAATTCTTTGACAAGAAATCAAATATATTAATTTTTCTTTTTTGTTGTCGATGTCAAACGGCTGAGAATTGATATTCTTTTTCTGTTTGTAACGGTTAGAGTTAGTGATAACAGACAACAGTAGAGTAGTGACAATTTTATAGGTAATTTTTAGCAATCTTTCATACCTTGCAAGAGAAAAATTCGAGGTTGACTGTTTTGCAGTGAAAAACAAACATAGATTAGTACTTGTTTGATTTGTCACGAAAGTGCTGTATTTAAAAATACCAGAAAACAGGAATCATTCAATGACACGTTTCCTCGAAGATCTCTTTCAAGAGATGTAAATATGCTTTATTGAATATTCTTTGCAACAGAAACAAAGTGTTTTCTCAGTGGTAATGTCACAGTAGTAACAAAGACATCATATAAAGTATGTTATATTATTGGTAATCATTTGAAACTGTTTACTGATATAAAAATTGTGAAGGAGCGTTTCTTAAATTCTTTTAATTTAGTGTTAGTGACAAAAATATAAAAAATATATATAAAATAATAATTAAAAAAGACAAAACAGAAATTATAATATTTTGATCAATTTCCACGTTTTAAATTTCCAATATTATCTTCGTCTAAAAGCATTTTACTCCCCACACACACCGTTTTAATCTCATGTTTCGCACCCGTGGAAATGGCTGTCATATATATGTATGCAGCCCAGCAGAAAGAAAAAGGTTAGTACCCCTGCTACTAAATACTGTCAACTTTTATACTGTCTGTCTCTGTGCAAAAATGGAGGCCTACCAACTTCTGCACAGGGTCGGAAAAGCCTCAAAATCTTAAAGATTTCTCTCTACACTTGCAGGGCTTCAAGACGTCCCTAGTTGTAGCTTACTAATCAAGAATAGTATACAATACAAGTAGCAGTAAAATCAAATTTCTGCTTCCATATGCGACAATCGTGCCATAATTTGGGCTATATGAAAATATGTACACAAATCGAAAAGAATATTCTCAGCTGAAGTTGTCAGCTCGAATAAATATGCAATTCACATTACAAGAAAGCGGATGATTGGCAAAAGCCGTATTATTTTAATCATCCACAACTCTTCATGAACTAGGGCAATAGAATCTATTTAAAAGGATCTTTATCGTTGGCAATGCTTTGAAAGAAATGATGAAGTTCGAAGAAAGCACTGATAATTCGCGCCCGGGCAGGAGACCGCAAACTTGTGTCATAAGTGATAACAAATGTTGCAAATGTAATCATCACGGTCCAGAGAAACACAGGGGAGACAGGAGGTGATTTAATACACACATATCACTGGCAGTGAGGAATATTCCTTGTGAACGACTATGGGCAGTATTGTGCGAAGCCAGATGTAAGTCTCCTGAGAACGGCGGTGATGCTGAATGTGGTGAATTTCCTTGCCGAGGAAGTAAATATAGTAGATAAACATTACATTTTATTCTGTATTCCAGCATGTGTTACTATTTTTTGTAACACTTTTTTGCGTGTATAGGAACCATAAATCCCTATCAGCGATTTTTCTCACGGAGATCCTACTTCCTATGTCATTTATTCGCCTCCATTTTCCAAGTTTGGTGCTATTTCTTTTTTGTTTGATCAAACTGAGTGGTGGCTGAATAGCGTCAGTGTAAAATCTAACCTACTGTATATATAAAAGACAATTTTCTTTATAATAATTCATAATTTAAACTTAACAACAATTTCAAAGAAACTCATAGTTAAAAAAAACAATTATAAAATAATTAAAATAGCTTAGTATTATTATCTTAGAAATGTATGCATAATATCTATGTCTAGTTATTCGATAATTCAGTTTAATAGTAACATTTTTATCAATCTGGATAAATATCAGATCTACAAAAAGGTTTAATACACTTGACAACAAAATAATATTTTAATACATGAACATTTTAAGTCTACGTCTAAAACAAGTAACTTTCATATTGACATTATTTCTTAAAAACTTTTAAAATAGCACGTGATTTAATAAACAATTCTTTTTGTGTTGTTTTATTATCTCACTATTATTTTGGAATATAGTGCAACAATTTTAGGAAAAATATTTTATTTTTTCTTTTTACTAAATGCGTATTTAATTTTATTTGTTCAGTAAAGTAGCTTATATATTCTGTCAAACATATCATTTGAGTTCGTATGTTGATACTTAGTTCAATTTTACTGACCACTTGACATATTACGGAAAAATAGAACACTGTAAAATTTTCATGCGTGCAGTATATAGGAAAAAATTCTCTCGACAGTAAAAATTATTTCGAAATTTCGTGCCAGAGTTCCCTGGATTAGAATTAAAATCCGAATTATTCATTACCCAAATTATTGAAGTAATTTTTTGCACGTTTCTTTTACTATTCAATTTTTACCTCCTTTAACTGTTTTGAAATATTGAAAATATATAGTATATAGCTAAAGCAGTCTTTAAAAGTAGTATTAGTTCATGTGTGTTATATTTCTACAATTTTGCAATACTTCATACTTTTTAACTGAAATTTCACACTTTCTTGCGAGTGTTAAGTTAATATATCTACATTTACTAAGAGAATTTTTGAAAAAGTAAGAAAATAATGAGTTTAAATTGTTTCTTTTAAAAGATTTATAATAGAAATAGTTTGAAAACGTACTATAATGTAAAATGCAACAAAAATTAACTAAAAATGCTTATAAATGTCAATTCCAATTAAGCTAATATATACAAATGCATTTCAAAATACATAAAATTAATGAAGTCAGAAGTTTTATCAGTGGAATTTATTCTTGACTTGAAAGTGGTATATGTATTTTAGAACATAATGATTGTAATGGACTTGCACCTTTCTAGAAAGACGTGAGAAACTAAAGAAAATAATCTCTTTAACCCGTAATTTAAAAAACTTTATTTTTCTTCCACTATTAAATAGTCAAATATATTTGCTATATTAGTATTCAAGTAAATGCATTCACGATTTGGGATGCATACATAAAATTTTTTTAAATACAACAGCAAATCCTCCAATACACGAATTCTGTTTTAAAATAGCAGATTGAGTAAGACTAAAATATAAACGAGACAATTTTTAAATAGCAGCAGACGAGTTGTTATATAATATTTACCATGGCAACTATTGTAGATAATTTAAAGTTTAAAAAAATCCGTTTGACACTGTTTTATTCTTCATACGTTCATTTATATATGCAGTCATTAACATGGTGAATAAGTGTAAAGTATCTTTTACAATTCTACAGTAAATAGTTGGTAAATTTTTATCCAATAAAAATGCCATATTTAGTGAAATTTTTTGCACAGATTGAATATCCAGCTTGGTACTGACACCTTATTTAGGAGTCTCAAATATGCAAACGGCACAAGGTATTTAAAAATGAACCAGAAGATGTAAATTTGACACATAATTGTTAACCGAGAACAAATTTAACTAGAATGAAAATCCCAGGAGATTCGTGATTTTTATTCTTGATGTTCGACAAAATTAGGCATTGATAAAATGGAGCTTAGTGCGTTTCTTGCTTGCTCGGAAGAGTTGCTATTTTTCAAAATCACAGCAAAAGCAGATGTCTCGAAGATTTGAATGCACAAATCAAAAGGGACAAGAACAAAGATTTGCAAAGACATTTTAGAAGCTGCAGTGAAACAAAGTAAATACGTTTTTAATTTATGACGAAACCTGGATGCAACGTTGCTAATCCTGAAACAAACTGGTTCGGTATGGAATGGGTGCACAAAAAATGAACAAGCTCCATTAAAAACGGAAAGCTGTTTTATCTTCTAGAAAATTTTTATCTAAAAGAAAAATACATAGAATAATATAACCAATAACATAATTTTAATTATAAAGTAATACTTAGGAAAAATATTCTATAAAATTTTCGCTCATATTTGTCACCCTCGTATACTACGCGATACATGTTATAAATGTGTGTTTTCTCTTTCTTTAGCAAATAGTTTTCTTTAACGATTGGTTTGAATATTGGAACTGACTTTATAATAAAAGAAAAATTTCACCTTACTTTCACGTGACTAAATAGAAAGGTAATTCGCTTTATCTGGTTATTAATACGTTTTAGTGTAAAGAATGTTCATTTAAAAAAGGTTTGATTATACGTAAATATCAAATTCTGAATTGTTAATAAGAAACACAACTTCCAGCAGAAATACTTAACGAAAATACATTTTGAAGAACTAAAATTTACAGCATAACACAATAGAATAAATTCATGACGGTCACATGATAAATGCAATCACGTGCTTCGCATTGAATTCAGAGCTGATTTTAGACTTTTCTTTATTTGACGCTTATGGAAATCAGATTCTGTTTCAAATTTTGATAACTGTGTAAACATGTTCACAAGTATTAACACATTCTCAGAAAGAAGTTTTACGAAATAAAAAAAATCTTATATTATGCTTGTGTACATCTATATCACATGTGCATTTTGTTTATGTATGTGCGTTACTATTGTTAAATAATGTACTTTTTAAAAGAAAGTTTCTGTAAAAATTAAACATTGGCAACAGTGAGACGATAGAACCAATTGACTGGAAATGATTGTATTAATCATTTGACTATGACGTCACATGAATTTATGAACTAATTGGCTGGCAGCACTTGAATGCGTTTATGATGTGAGCTATGACGTCGCTATGAATTTGGCCTATTGCCGAGACTATCTGCTTAACTGGTGTATCACTGTTTGCATACACAAAATGGGTAAACAAAAAATATGTATGTACACACACTTCTGTTGTGTTTATCAGTAATTATTATTACTGTACGGCAGTGTTTCTCAAAGTTTCAATATTAGCAACCTAATATTCAATCATAAGTTTCATCGCGCCCCTCATGCAACAATGTATTGAATTCAATAATACTATATATTTTGATGCTAAAACTACAATACGACTTTAACCTATTAATTGCCACTGGGTGTATATAAACGTCTCCTCCAAGTGCGCTAATTTTATCAGACGTATATATGCGTCTTTTTCGAAATACAATCTTTTCTGTGCACTATTTATCCATAAAATTATTCACAAGCTTTGGAATTGAATAAAAGGACCTTGACAGTGTTAGCGTTGAACTTACTCATTCAGAGGCACTTTTTTATTGCTTTTATTTATTCTTTTTCTCTCCTGTAACTTTTAATCGGAAGTAAAGGTTATTATAAACCGTACGAATTATCAAGATAGAGGTGTTGAATTTTTGTATATAATTTTATATATATGACAATCCATGGACCACTGGTAGTTATTAAAACTTGTTCTTAACTTGAAGTATTGGATTATTAATTATAAAATACACTGTGTAGCACTGATATATTTATAAGTGTATTACTCAGTGTAAATGTGTATTTTATTTTTTAGGTCAGAATGTATTTTTGTTTGTTTACTTTCAGTAAATTAATAGATTTTTAAATAATTTTTGTTTTTGACTTTTCAATATACTCATGCCCCCTAGTAGAACTGTCACGCCCCAAGGGGCCGCGCCCACAGTTTTAAGAAACGCTGCTGTACGGACTTTTCTTTGAGTACAATTTAATTCGATAACTTATTTTTGTCAGTTATTCATAATTGAATGTTTTTAATGGAATCTAATATTTGAAAAACAGATGTGTGTGTGTGGCTTTTAAATTTAATGCAAAATCATTACTTTTGACTTATAAAACTTATAAATCGTCTGTTTTACGACAGTAAAAGCGTTTAAGGTCACATTTTTCAATCACCACCATTTAAAACATTCGAAGGTTATTTTTCTCGGAATTATATAACAGGTCATTCTAATTCGAGACCGGATAATTACTCTATCATTCCAACAAACCACAGTAATTTTGAAAAAACAATCTCTCCCATTTTATTTTGAGAATCCGAGGGAATTTTTCCATCTTGTCCCCAAACCGGTAAAGAACGGCGTGTTTAATAAGACAAAAGAAAAGAGTCGGTTAACTTTCCGGTATTTGTTATTAATACCTCACGCATGACGGTCGGGGATGATACGGGTTTTCTCTTTAAATGATTTGGGCTAACTTCTTTCTGGGGCCGTGTCATGCGTAAAACGTTACGCTTCACAGAGAGATACCGTTGTGCGAGGAAAAGGTTATATTTATCTTTAGAAAGTAACTGTGATTCCATACGCCGGAATTGTGTGTGGTTGATATCACATTCCGAAGACTTTTCGTTTCGAATGGAAGAATTTATTTGAAGCGATCGAGAGTTGTTTTTCTGCCGAGTACTTATTCGGTTGCTTTTTAAAGGAATTTAATCGTTTGCTACTTGAATTATATAGCGGCAGACAAGGTTCGTTTTAAGCAAAAAGAGCTCCTCAACCTTTTATTTGAACTTGAGGTATAGAAGTTAAAAAGAACATTAGGCCTCGTGAAAAGGTGATATTATTTGGCGCTACAGGGTGAGGGAATAAAACTTGAGAAAAAGGATTTGTCGCGGTACCTCCTCCTCATATTTAGTTTGAGGTAGAATTTCCTTGATTGTTGCAGTTCCCGAGGACATACGAAAGCAGCATGAATTGAAGCCAGTAACCCTCGGTCTGGAACATCAATTTTTCCCTTTTAAAACACCCATCTGATGACAGACGGGTACGCACATTTTTGAATTTTGTTACCTTAAGGACTATTTTTAAATGTCATTGCACTCATGAAATAGAGTAGAATTTTTTAATATTTAAAATCTTTTTTTTTTTTTATGAGGCACACTCTCAGGGTACAGCTACCGCCGTATCAACCGCATCAATGATACGGGGCCTCCTAAACTAACAGGGGCTCCAACATGTGTTACTACAGACCGACTAACAGGGCTCATATCTAAAAAGGGGCCCCAAAGGAATTTTTTGATACAGGGTCCACTCAGAGACTAACTACGCCAGTGCACACTATATTAACATATTTTTTATCACAAAATTGTGACTAGTATTTTATAAAATTGATTAGAAATTATTTATATTCGCTTAAAATAATAATTAAAAATAATAACTATCAAAAATAGAAAAACTATAGGAATATATGAATACTGATAGACGGTGATGGTAAGAAAAATTGCACATATCGTGAGTTGAAAAAAAATTGCCAAGTACCACGGGGATCCTCTCACTGGGTTGGAGTCAGCTGAAGATGCCAAGGCAAGACCACCCCAAAAATCACACCATAGCGCTATCTGCACGGGCATCCAAAGCAAATCGTCTCACCTACAAAGGGAAACGGATGTTGTTCCTGTCATAAGGTTAAATCGGACTCGAAATAAGTACAAAAAGTTATTCGTAATAATTTACTTTTATTAATTTAAGCGTTAGAAATGAGTTCGTGATGTGCGGACCAGTCAAGCTAAAGAAAAAATAAATGTTTACTTATCTGAAATGAATTAAGCCTCTGAAACTTCCCAAAGAAACTCAATAGCTCCCATTAAAATTCCGGCAATCAGTGGGCTTTTTGTCAGTGATCTATATTCTCTATCCGCTTTTTATATACTATTTGGTAAACCATGTTCGGTTGGTTGTTCAAAAAAAAAGGGGAAGTTTTGGAGGGAAAGAAAAGAGGGTTAGAGGGAAAAACCTCGGGGAAAGCCCATTGTTGTTGTTTTTTTTGAAATAAGTTTTTTTTTCCTTTAAAAAATAAGAATATTACATCTATTATAAAAAATTTAAAAAATTTCGATTATTTTGTTATCATTATCTAACTCATTGAACAAAAAAAAGTATATGAACCCCTCAATATCATTTGAATTATTTTCATTTTTCCCGAAACATATTTTTATATTTGAAAATAAGGCATAATTTTTTCGTTTTTCCCTATTAAACCTATGCATTATAAATAATTGATAAACCTATAAAAAAAAGATTTTGGGAAATTTTAATATACCCCAAAAACCGGAAAAAAATTTTTGTTTTGCTTGTTTCCCTCATCTTTCATCGATAAAAAGACGAAATTAAAAAGGTTTTCCGATAATAAAAGCATACACAAGGGTTAAATAATCAAATTTACAGGATTATATAAGATTACAAAGCCGATTCAAGACCTGATAACAAAAAAACCCAAATAATGACTTTAAAATTTTTGGAATCTAAATATTTTTTAAAATAAAAACAAAAAACCTTTTTTTTCGTTTTTTTTCTACACTTTTAAAACAATAACACGTAAATTTATAATCACATTAACAACCTGCATTCATTGTGTAAATTCAACGTTATACCATTGGAAATGTTTACAATTTTTTTCATATTATGGGAAACACATAAATGATTATGATTCAATACACAACACTATTACTTCGTATGATGCAATCTTCTTAAAAACTGATTCACATTCAGTGTAAAATAGAGACAGAATAATGCGCGTGTAAATGGGTATGATTGTTATGTCATGTGGACTGATTTTAATTGATTACTGTTTTACTTTCTAGAATACTAGCTGAGTACCCGTTCTTCGCACGGGTTAAATTTTAAAATAAATAAAATTCAGCTTTTTCATAGCAGACATGATTTTTTTTTTAAAGAGGGAAGAGCCATTACAAGGCAATGTATCCGGAAATTAAAAAATAATTTTTTAATGAGTGTTCACATTGCAAATTTTCTTCATAAGTAAAGAATGATTTCATGAACATATATATTTGAATGTAAAGAAAATTCAAATGCTAAAAAGGTAAATAGAAACGAAAAAATGAAAATATAATTACAAATTATAACAGAAAAGTAATAACAGTAGCATGTTTCTGCTATGGAAAAAATGAGTGAAATAAATAGATAAACCGAAAGAAAACATTAATTATGATAAACAGGTTAACTAAAATACTATCATACATAACATATATTAGGAAGCCTTCAACTGGAAAAAATTTAAATCCATACAAACTAAAATAAAGGGGAATATCTAAAACAGATAAAACATGTCTATGTTTAAATAAACCATTAAATTAAATTCGCTGTAGCATTAAATTAATATTGGATGAGGAATGGATGTAATACTATCTAACATGTATATTACATTTAATATAGAATATTAGATGTAATACGATAGTGAAAAAATGAAATTAATAAGAACCAAAATAAAATCTAAACTATCGAAAACAAATAAAACAGGCCTACGATGAAAAAAAAACTATAATGAAAAAAACCATAATGAACCTAAAGAGAGAAATAATAAACCATGTTGTAGAAATTAATTTTTAAAACAATACTTTTTTGCAATATTTCAATTAAAAATAATTGTAATTTTGTTGCAAAGGGCAAACAAATGAGAAAATTAAATGATAAATAACTATAGAAATGATTGAAATATATATATCCTATATAGGGACAGTATGATATGTATAAAGTATATGATCTTCATAAAACTAAATGAGGAACATATTATATGAAGCAAAGTTAAACCGTGATGATGAGACGTTAAATCACATCAACACTGAATTTTAAAGAAATCCAAAGGAAAATATGAGAAAATCCTATCAGATGTAAAATAAAATCATGGTGCCATGTGTGATGAAAAATCTAGAATAGTACGCAATCAGTGTGAATCTAGTTTTCATATGCTTGTGAACTAATGTTTGCTCGAAATAATTTTAATCGAATACATTTTACCCAATAAAAGCCTTGCAATAATTTTAAAAAATTAATGAGAGAGAAACTCATGTTTTTTTCCAATTTCGTATCTAATTCATTAAAGTAGAAATGCACACAGTTGACTGTTTAAATTCATTATACGTTCAAATGTTCAACACTAAAATAAAAAAGTTACATTTTGGCATATATTTTTAATATAAATACCAAATAAATACAAAATTCTTCTTAAGTTTTAATTCTCAATATAAGAATTAAATATGCAATGGGCTAAATTCATATGACGTCATAGTCACATGATAACTGCAATCAAGTGTTTTCAACCAATCAGTTCAAGCGCTTCACTGTTGCCACCTTTGCTTTTGCAGAAACTTTAATTTTAAAAATATTTATTTGTTAATAACAACGTACATAAAATAACAAAATGCACCTGTTTTTTCTCTAATTTTTAAAAACTTTTTGAAGAATCTTAATAATTGTACAACTTTACCAAATATATCAAATTTATAATTTAATCAATATTTTAAAAGTAGAACAGTAAGCAAAAGTCTAAAGACAGTTTAGAAATCAATGGAGAACTCGTGACTGCTTATCATATGACCGTAATGAATTTTGCTCAATATTTGGCTATTATTTAAGGGTAGCACTACGGAAAATTTTCATAATTTTCACAAAAAGTTGACTTTATAAATAAACTTTATGAAAAAATTCTGGAATCTGCAAATATATATTTGAAAAGTATAAAATAACTGAAGATAAAAACAAAAATCCGAAAAGTGTAGTAAAATTTTAAATAATCAAAAGAATAATTAACTGAGAAAAAGTTATAAATTACCAAAGTAATTTCTAAAAGAGGATTATTTATTACTTAAAGGTTTACATGCTTACAAAAATTGTTGTCATACATATAAATAATACATTCAACATGACGGTTTTTGGATGAGTTCCTCATTCAAATACAGTGGAACACCACTTAGCGAGCATAATTCGTTCCAGAAGCTTACTCATAATGCAAAACACCCATAAATCTAAGCAATTTTTCCCATATAAATTATTGTAAAATACAATAATACGTTCCCCACCGAAAAAAAATAATAAAAAAAAACTAGATGTAAATCATGTTCATCTTTTCTCTTGCAATAAACAAAGATTAAAATAATAATAATAATAATAAAATGGAAATATAAATAGGTTTGAGTATTCATAATACTTACATAATTCGTTTTCGCCAGGTAGTTTTCTAGAGATATTTGTTTTTGCCGGCGCTTCAAAATTTCACGAAAGAGCGACATCGCAGAATCATTAAATAAATTTGTTGCGCGTTTAGCCATTGCCTTACTATGCAACTGCCTCCCATGCTTTGAACACTTCTCTTGTTGCGCTGAAAGACTGTGGCTTTCTAACCTCCTCCACATTTTGTTATTGTGAAATACTATGCATATTCAGAAGCACTTACGTGTAAACAGTTCCTCCCTTTGAAATCACTACGACACTCTAATAAACATATCCTCATTTTGCCCAGCTGTTTGTCAGGTAATCCTTGTAAATCTCATACATTCCTTGTTATCCTTCTTTTCCTTTTTTATTTTAAGGTATCCGATTACGTTCGGAACCGTGATTTTAAAAAGTGCATAAATGGATAATTGTCATGATATTTAGTGTCACTTAGATTAGAATACGTGCATAAAATTGTTTTAAGGACATTTTGACAAAAAAATTTTATTTAAATACAATATTTTGGTAAAAAATTAACTTAGAATAATCTTTTTTCCAAATGTTCTCCTTTTGTGAAAAATGCTTCTATTATAATAATATTTTGCCTGCATATAGCTCAGACGTCTCTACAGAGGCTCAACTAAAATTTTTGAAAAATTCCCATTATTTTTAGAGTTACGACCAATTTAAATAAGTTTTGGTGTTTTTTTTCTTAAAATTGCTCCCTCTGTTGTCGTAAAACATGAATAAACCCACTTCTAAGTTATATATTTCAAAAATTCTTGTTGAGCCTCTGTACAAAGGTCTAAGCTATATACAGGCAAAATATTATTATAATAGAAGCATTTTTAACAAAAGGAGAACATTTGGAAAAAAAATTATTCTAAGTTAATTTACCGAAATATTGTATTTAAATAATTTTTATCAAATGTCCTTAAAACAATTTTATACATGTATTATAATCTAAGTGACACTAAATATCATGAATATTATCCATTTATGCGATTTTAAAATCACGGTTCCGAACGTAGTCGGATACCTTAAGGTATCCGAACACACTGAAAATGACCAAATTCAGTCAAGATAGATATTTTTGTTTTTGTATTTTATTGAATAGAGCTATCTTTTGGCTTTACAAAACATGCTTTGTTTTGCTTTTACGCTACCTAGAGGCCAAGCTACATTCAATTTTATAAAGTTAGAAAAAAAAACCGGAAGTGGGTCTTTGATCTACTAGAAGTGGACATTTAAATTGTTCAAAATCTGTCATGGCGAGTCTGATCACTCAAAATGTTGCGAATATATTTCTATAAAACTTTTTGAGCCTGATATTTATGTTATTTTCAAGAGAATGTGCTAAAATATTTCTTCTTTTATGAAAACTTTTTGAGTTATGGCTTGTTATTTAAATAATGGCCTCATAAAGAATGTAACATTTCTTATAATGTTTACTCAATCAGCTCTAAAATTTTCAAATTTTAATAAAATATTAAAGTTTTAGTACATTTTCTAGGTAAATGCATCTAATTTGTTTTAGTAATATTTTTACTAATATTTGCGTTTATTACTTATTTCTCTAACTGCTTTGGTTTTTCAAAAATATTGCTAAAATTTCCCTTATAGTTGTGATTTTTGTAAAATTTAGGTAATTTACTTTAAATATTGTTAATTGAATAGTAGTATTTATTGGTATTGAGTCCTAAAAAAGCATTTATGTTTAAATATGTTATTTTGTTAAAAAGTACCTCAAACGTGTTCGGATACCTTAAATTGTCTTGATCTCTGACTTGCCTTCGACAATATCAAAGCTCAGCAGTGCCGTACGCAAGGAGGAAGGGGGCAAACACGTCCCCAAGCAGATTTTCAAATTTTTTACCATAAATATTACCCCTCGGGGCTTTCGTCTACGTCAAGGGTACTCAACCTTTTTTCCAGCCGGGCCACATACAAATGACAGGTATTTCACGCGAACCGCACCATGAGTGTACAATGTAAAAACATTATAAGACCAAAACAACATTAAACAAAGCAAAATTAATCAATTAAAACTCATTTCTTTGACTTAAGTATTATATTAACCTTTCTATCAAACACGCACAAAAAATACTTACATGAGTACATCTTTTATGACTTATGGGGTATTTTCGATTTTCTTTCATCCCTGACCAAGTTTCTTGTTTATATTCTACTATCAAAAAAAGAAAACTGATAGAAGAATTGATAGATTTAATTGCTTGAATGATAGAATTTCCCGCTAAATTTTTAGAATATTTTTCTAAAATAATTGAATTTCTTTTTGCAATCGACCATGGCCGGGCCACTCAGAAAAGGCAGCAGGTTTAGTATCACTGGTCTAGGTGTTTTAGTGCGCCCCCCCCCAACCCAAAAAAAGGTGTGTGCGCCACTGAAGGTCAGTTAAGGCATCCACACGTTCGGTGATTTTCAAAGCGTATAAATGGATAGTATTTTTGATATTTATTATTTGATTGAAAATGTACATAAAATTTTTTTAAGAATAGTATTAAAATTAAAAATGTTTTTAAATATTTTGAAAAAAAATGAACATAAATAACCCATTTTCAAAATATTTTGAAAAAAATAACATAAATTTTAATTTTAAAATATTTTGACAAAAATGAGCATAGAATACCCTTTTTTAAAAATATTGTTTTTTTAAAAAATGCTTCCATTATAACAATATTTTGCCTGTAATACTCAGCCCTCTGTACAGAGGCTCAACTAAAAAGAAAAAATATAACAGAATGGGTTCATCCATGTTTTACGACAACAGAGGGAGAAATTTTAAGAAAAAAGCCAAAAAATTTTTCATGGTTGTAACTATGAAAAAAATGTGAATTTTAAAAATCATAGTTGACCTCTTACAAAAGGTCAGCATATACAGGCAAAATATCATTATAAAAAAGCATTTTTTTACAAAAAGGGGAACATTTTGGAAAAAAATTATTCAAAAAATTTTTTCCGAAAATTTTATTTAAATAATTTTTTGTCAAAATGTCTGAAACAATTTTTTAAAATGTATTCTAATCTATAAGTACTAAATATACGAAAAATATCCTTTTTGCGCAAAATCCCGATTCCGAAGTAGTCGGATCCTTAAACAGATTGCATATCATCCCAAAACATCCCCCGCCCTTCTTCTTTTTTGCAGCGCATTTGCATTTCAATTTCGCGATCTTTGGTTATCAGTGCTTCAGTTTATAAATCCTGCGTACAGCGCGTACCCCTTACCTATCTACTTTTTGCGTCAAAAGGGCGCGTTATACGCCAATATGCGGTACTTCAATGAATTTAAACTAAGAAGAAACATCGATATCAAGTAATATCCTGAATATTTTCAGAAATTTTACAATGAAAGGTAGCAAAATAAATAAATAAAAATAAAAAATAATAAAAATTAAAGGTTAAATATAGGCATTGGAACCAAAGCACGCGAGGGATTTTAAATCCCACATTCGAAACCATAATAAAATAACATATTTTTAAAAGGATAAAGTTTAGCTCATATAAAATAATCGCTTAATGGCGCTTACCTTTGTATCACTTAAGCCACAAAAAAAAACTTAGTGGTATTAGGATAAGCCGGTTTGCGCGCTTGGAAAAAAATCCTTTTGTTTGTTAATGGAGTGAGAAACGATGGACATTCAAAATATAATGTTAAAAACCTGGTTAAGCCGCCGCAGCACTCAAAAGAAAAAATTCCATTTTCCGTTCCATTTTTTTCCTCTCTCTATCCCTTTAACCTTATATCCGCCGACTTTTTGGCACACCGATTCGCTTTACCGAAGCGAGTTTCCTTTTCGACGTTTTTACCCGTTATTCGAAGAGTGGGTGTTTAAGACTTCATTGTTGTGTCTCGTTTGTCACTTCTGGAGAATGTGTGTTTTTGTAAAAGAATGTCTCACGTTGCGAGACAAAGCATCAGTCGGTTTAAGAAACTTTTAATTTCGAAAGGTGGATGTCAAAAAACTGCCAGGTGACATAAAAAAAGGAATTGAAAAATTGGAACGCACAATGCGTAGTATGATTGAATGAATGAATAAATAAAATGACATACATCTAAACTCTTTGATGTAAAAGTTTTTAAATACTTTTCAAATAAATTCACAGTCTTTTCATCAATATGGTTACTTTAACCCTTTATCTACCGATGGACTTATAGGTACCCTCACTTCAAAATTACATAGAATAAACTTTTTTACGAATACTCTGATGAGATACTTAGAAGGAGTATTCTTTTAAATACACTCTTCTAAGATATATGGCAGCACGGGTTCTATGATGAGTATTTTAGCGGGGAAGGCGAATAGTTTTAGAGCAGAAATTGCGTTTTCAGCTGACAGCGTTTTCAGCAAATTGCGAAGATAGTCATTTTTCCTCCGAAAAAATAGAATGTCAAAAGGTAAGAGTCTTATTTTTTTGTATGTAAATGAAGACCTTTTAGAAAACGATTTGACTATTTATTTTAAGTGGACAGTGTGTATAATTAATTTTACAGTTGAATATCTTTAATTAATTAATTAGCTCTAGCTAATTAAATTTCCAAAAGTTGAATATTTTGTTTATCTGTGTTTAATTTTCATTGTATTAATTAAAAAAAAAAATATTGCATGAAAAAAACGGTGGTGAATAATAATGCGGTAGATAAAGGGTTAATATACTATTAGAGATGAACCCCTTTTACTAAAGCCCGATCATGTGAGTGTTTATTAACGTGAAGACAAAGTAGGAGAGATTATTGGCGATGGACCCCCAATTTTGCCATGGTCAACGGGACGAATACGACCCTGAACCACCCCTATTTTCCAAACTCCACACCACGCAACGAGGGGCTTTCAGCCAAACAGATTTGTTGGCTTATCCCCTGATGGGTTTATAACATCAGATAAAGGGCCCCACAAAAATCATCGGGCGGACCCATATTTTTAATGCCTTCGTAATTAGCTTTGAGCACTACACAGGTGACAGTTTTTTTGTTTTGGGTTCCCCCTCCTCCCCCATTTTGAAAGGGGAAAACTGGGGGTGGGCCCTTCCCCCCCCCCACCTCCAAAAGGGGACGGGTGACATTTTTGGGCATTTTTAACAGAATGTCAAAATAGAACGTATGCCAAATGCAAATACGTTAACGAGAACGTTTAGAAAAAAAAAAAAACTGTAAATATCAATGGGGTAGTAAAACATTTGCCGTGTTTTTTATTTATTTCAGTTTATTTAAAACAAATATATTTTCACTGGTTTGTAAAAATATTACAGTGTTCTCTGTGTATACTGTGTAAGTATAGTTTTGTGCAAAAAAAAAGTATATTTGAACAAATGAAAGCAAATGCAGTCTAAAACAACACATGGATCCCAATTGAATTGACTCATTGATCCAAAAAATTGCACATTGTTATGTATTTTTCTGATTTTTTTTATATTTTAGGTCCAAACTATAATAAACATTTAAATACTAATATTCTCTCTTAGCAGCCTTATGGTCCTGTAAAGGTTAAATCTTTTCCTTAATTTGAGACCTCAGACTTTTATTAGTAGGCTAAACCAAAAGTCAAATAAAAACAAACATTTAAACTTGCATCTTTAAAAAGAGTAATACCTCGACTTACGCTAATCCGATAGTGACGCGATTTTCAAATCACGTCGATTCGTCTTTAGTTTGAGGGGGGAAATGTTGAAATTGGTAATGTAACTCTAGACTCTACCGCGCGATTTTGCCAGGCAAATAAATTTCAAAATGGATAGTGATGATGTTCATGAAATACTAGATTCCCACAATCAGGAGCTGACAGTGGATGAGCTCGTAGAAATGCATGAGCAAGAGCAAGATGTCGAAGAAGTCTGAGTCTTCAGACCCAGTTCAATCAGAAGATCGAATGACGGTTGGGAATTTGAGAAGGCTTCAGTTTAATTGAAAAAAGGGTTACAAATATTTTAGAAAATATAGATTCCAACGATGAGATTTTTTCAACAAAACAAGAAATAAAAAAATTATTATCAGACTAGAAATTTTTTTGGGGAGAAATAATAAAAAAATTTTTTTAAGTAAATTTCCTACTTAGATCAACAAAAGAAAAATTTTTTTTTACACTTTTATTAAATAGTTCCCATTAATATAAATATGTATATACATAGGACAGAATACAAAAAATGGTAAAGTTTTTAATTTCATTAAAGTATCGTTTGTCCTTTAATTTAGTCCAACTGAATGTTTTAACGTGAAAAAAAACCTTTTTCGTTTTGACAAGTCTAAAAGGGTCGCTAAGCGCAAACGTGGCTGTATTTGAAATTTTTTTTAAAAAATTATTTTAATCAATTAATTTTTTTTTAATTATAAAAAAATTATTTATTGTCATCCAAAATTCCTTTTATAAAATTTCAGCTCAATTAGCCTTTAAAATTATTTTATAACGATTTAAAATTCCAAAGTAAATAAATAAATATCAAATATATAAATAAATAAATATATAGACAGTGCAAGCTAATAGTAGGAATTGAATAAAATTTCAGCTGAATTCAGAGCTTTAAAATGTATTTTATGAATGATTGAAAATTCCACCAAGATAAATAAATAAATATATAAATAAATAAATATATAAACAGTGCGAGCTAATAGAAGGAATTGAAAAAGAAAGTTTTGAGCCTGCTGACTACTTTGTTAGTATTTATGAAACCTTCTACATCCAAATAACTTCCGCTTACAATTTTGTATGTTTATTATCCAAAATTCTATTAAACATTTTTTTTTTCTAAATTATTATTTTCTCTCGTCTCCGGCAACAAATAAAAATAATTTATATGTATTTATATGCGAAATCATACCCCGATTTACGCGAATTCGACTTACGCGTATATCGCTCAGTCTAAACTATCGCGTAAGTTCGGGGTATCACTGTATTCTAAAATTTATTAAGATTTAAACGCATTATTATTAGTCTATTACAAATATAAAAAAACTAAAATTCTGGAAATAAAAAAAATACTTAGATAATTTAAATATCTGAGCACACAAAAAAATTGAGAGAAAGTTCTTTATTTTTTATCCAATAAGTATAAAAACAAACAGTTTGGACTTACATAATTATCTACAAATGCCACTCATACTTATCTGAAAGTGTAAAGAAGTACTAAAATAGAGCAATTATAATTTCAAACATGCTCTTTTTTTGTATCTTCACCGATCAATATTTAACTAAAAAACATCATTTCGCAAAAAAAGCATTTATTTTGACAGTTACTGATAATGTTATCTTTATTGATTTATATGCATCACGTATTATCTGTATTGACCTTTTAAAAATTTACGATCATGCTCGAGTAACAAAAAAGCATATTTTTAACAACGATGTTTTTAACATTTTGTTCACAACCGCAAAGTTTGTTTTACGATAAATATCAGAGAGAGGGGAATGTGTCATGCTTGAGATATCTTTCATACCTTTCCGAACTATGAATTTATGTCTATCAAGAAACAAAATATTTTTGGATAAACATTTAAATATTTGTGAAAAATGTTTATAACAACCGTTGCAAATCCCCAAAAATTTTAACAAATGAAATATGTTTAAATCGTTTGCGTTTGGGATATTACCATTCGAAGTTAAAGCTATTTTAAAACTGCTAAAAATGAATAAATGTTTAAATAAATTATAGTTTAAAAACCCAAAAAACACCCTTTTATAGTTAATCTAACGAAGTTGTGTAACTTAATCTTTTAACCCTTTATCTACCGACGGTACTTTTAAGTACCACTCACTTTAAAATTACATAGAATAACCATTTTTACGAATACTCTAACAATACTTAGCAGGAATATTCTTTTAAATCCACTCTTTCAAAATATACGGCAGCACGGGTTTTATGATCACTATTTTAGCGGGGAAGGCGAATAGTTTTAGAGCAGAAATTGCGTTTTCAGCGATTGCGAAGATTGACATTTTTGTTCCGAAAAAATAGTTAATGTCAAAAGATAAGTGTCTTATTTTTTTTTTATTTTTTTGTATGTTAATATGAAGACCTTAGAAAACTATTTGACTATTTATTTTAAGTGAACAGTGCATATAATTAATTTTACAGTTGAATATCTTTGATTAATTAATTAGCTCTAACGGATTAAATTTCCCAAAGTTGAGTATTTTGTTCATGTATATCCCTTAATTTTCAATGTCGTGATTCAAAAATTGAACTATTTCTATCGATACATATTTTCTCATTACTTTTATACATAATCTCTCAGCCCATAACATCTGTTACAAGGTTGTTTAAATTTTTTTCTAACTATCGAATTATTCGCAGCCCAATGTTATATACATATATATATATATATCATAGTAAATTATTTTAATTTCCCTACTGATGAAGAAAAAATTGAAATTCTAATTGTTATAAATTTGATTTTTGTCCTTCATTATTTTTCTGGTACTGTTATGAATAAACTTTCTACTGAAAGAGAAGGTTAGGGTCCAATAAGCCAAGCTTAATCCTACTTCACTACCCTAAGTCAGTGAAGGTTTTATAAAACAGAATAGTTTTCGTTTTGGTCCCCATTGGGATTTTTCTTGGTATAATAGGTCTCATTTTCTTGGTTATAATCTTCAGAAGTTAATCCCCCTCTGTTTAGCAGGATATTTAATAATAAACTATTATTCTTTTCTTTTATGTTATATATATATAGAGAGAGAGAGCTATCTGATAACTGATGAAGAAATTCTCTTATTTAACATGTATTAAAGTTAAAATTTAGGATATTATAATTTAATCCTTCCTAAACAAAATTTATAACCATCAAGCCATCGACAATTGGGAAATACCTACGGCATTTTTACAACTATTTTTATCTAAAATTCCAAAGATCACATTTAAGAATTTATTTTTATTCCAAACATTTATTGTCCTTCAACAACACATCACTATCTTCTGGGTAAAAAGAAGAAAAGAATCAAACAATCTTCTAACACAAAAATAGACTTCATATAACCAAGAACTCTGTGAAACCAAACCATTCTACTCAATCTGTAATAACGATGCCACTGACCCCATTTCGAAGAAACCAATGTTACTAAGTGTCCACAGAAAAAGAGAACAAAAAAGGAAAACCATAGTTCGTGACCTATCACAATTAGGTGATTGGTTGGATGAAGACCCACCTTCTTGACGTTTTATGAACCGGCCAATGTAACATGTGCTGTGTCAGCCTTTTGCAACTTAATTGTTTAAAAGATGCGTCAGGAGTAAGAATGAATTCATTTATAAGCTTATTAAGACGGGTATAATTATATTGTTCTTTTATTTAGAAAAAATGGGCACATTGGAAAGAGATTTAAAAGTTTTGTTAGTGGCTTGACGAGAGATAAATCAATTAGTTCTATTTTTATGCTTGTTTTGATTATTGTTTTATTCGTAAATCCTCTGAGTGTATTAAAAGGAGAATTATTTCTTGTTGTTTAAATTTACGTAATGTAATTGACTGTGATAAATTGCATTATTTTAATTAGATTGAAACTGAACATTAATCATAATATAAGAATTAATTCGATAATTAAGATCAAAAAGGGATTTATTATCAGCCTAAAGGTCTTTTCTAACAGTCTAAGTGCAGTACTGTCTGAATCTATAAGTACATTAGTATATACAGCTTTTTACATTCTTTTTTATGTGCTATTATATAAGTATTCATGCATTAGTTTCACAAATTACATTCATTGTAAGTATATCAGTATTAAATATAAACCTGTTTAAAAGTACAGATTGAATAAGTTAATTCGTCCACATAATATTATATATTCAATATATATAACTATGTTTTAACAACATTAAGGTATCCGACTGCATTCGGAACCGTGATTTTGCAAAAGCGTGTAAATGGATAATATTTATGATACTTATTGTCACTTAAATTAGAAAACGTATATAAAATTGTTTTAAGAATATTATTGCAATAAAAAAATTATTTAAGTACACTATTTTGACAAAAAATGAACATAGAATTACGTATTTTCAAAATATTCTCCTTTTGTGAAAAATGCTTCTATTACAATAATATTTTGCCTGTATATAGCTCAGACCTCTGTACAGAGACTCAACTAGAATTGTTGAACTATATAACTTAGAAGTGGGTTTATCCATGTTTCACGACAACAGAGGGGAGCAATTTTAAGAAAAAAACGCCGAAAATTATTTCAATTAGTTGAAACTTTGAAAATAATATTAATTTTTCAAAATTCACAGTTGAGCCTCTGTACAGAGGTCTGAGCTATATACAGGCAAAATATTATTATAATCGAAGCCTTTTTCACAAAAGGAGAACATTTTGAAAAAAAGGTTATTCTAAGTTAATTTTTTGCCGAAATATTGTATTTAAATCATTTTTTTTTGTCAAAATGTCCTTAAAACAGTTTTATACATGTATTCTAATCTTAGTGACACTAAATATCATGAAAATTATCCATTTACGCGTTTTTTCAGAATCACGGTTTCGAACGTAGTCGGATACCTTAACACCTTAAAAGTGTCCCAAAACTATTTTAAGTCGATTCTCGAATGAATGAATGAATGAATGAGTGTTGAATGTTTATTAATGTTACACTATAAAGCAAAACGAGGGGTATTGGCGACGGATCTCGTAATATTGAACCTCGATCAAGTGATGTGGCCTCTCTCCTAACTACTACACCATGCCAATAGGAAGACTTTGAGCCCTGACAGATCTATTGCTCATCAGCCCCTCTACTTAGCTCGTCTTTAGTGAAATCTAGGAGACATCGAAGGCCAAGAGTGTCAACTATCGAAGAAGTATCTAAAACTGCTTAAATTTAAATAAATTTGTCCTGTTATTGAACAAAAATGTAATGCATATCCGAGGATTTCCTTATCTCTTTCTTATCTGAAAAGGTTTTTCGTGATGCTGCAATAAATGTATTTATACAACAGGTTTAGTTAGTAAAAATGATCGTAAAAAGTTGAAGAGGAACCCCAAGAAAACGATTTGCTTAGGCAGGGGTGGCGAACCTTTATGGATCAACATGCCATTTTTTCTAAAGAAATGCTAAATGAGGTATACACGTGCCGTCAAATAATTTTGACTTGTGATTATTGAGAAAATAATAAAATTAAATATTAACTACACAAAACTCTTTATTTACTACAGGAAAATACATTTTGTGTTTTATAGTAGTAAATGTCTTAGTTAAACGTGTAATTCAAATTATATAAAGTAACATTAGTGTGATTTCTGCTGTTGCAGATTAGATGATAAATAAATTATATTAGGATTGGGTAAGATGTTACTTTTGGCAGACTGCATGCTGAATTGGAGTCATCTGCCAAATGGTTTCTAAGCGAATCTTTAATGCTATTCATCTCTGAAAATAATGACTCGTAGGCATAGGTCGATGAAAATATGGTTAGAATAGCATGAGCCTGCTTCTTCAAACAGTTGAACATGTCTAGTATCGAATTTAATGTTTCCAAAATTTCGTTACTGGCATTTTTACTTATATTGCTTGCTAATCTTTCTGTTTCAATCAATTCTAACTTTTTCCTTGTTTCAATAAATTTTTGAATCCATATTGAACTATCAGTCAATAAGTTGCATTTCAAATTCTTCAATTTCTAACGTCGAATTGGGGTAAGTTCGGTTTATCAAATGATGTCACATCAGGGTACATAATAAACTTGAGCGTTTCTGATAATTCTTTGAACTGAGAAAATCTCACTGAAAATTCCTTGATTGAAGAAACAATCGCGGTTGATCGTTTTGATTGGTGGCATGCCTAAAATATTGTGCCACGTGCCATCAATGGCACGCGTGCCAATACTTTGCCATCCCTGGCCTAGGGGTTCCCCTTCTGCCATCCAGCGCTTTCTCGAAAAAGCCGCTTACGTCACAGATCGTGATGTTATAAAAGATTTCTCCAGTAATTTTCAGAAGCATCCATAAGAGATAGCTAAATTTGGTCTCCACACACACACTAAAATGATGTCAACTTGATTGCAATGCCAGCAGAAGCAAAGAGGGCAGACCAGAAATTCTGTGGATTAAGAAGGTGATTAAGGAACATTGTTTCTGAAGAGTTTCTAAATTGAAGAACAAATTAAATTGCGGCAACTGCGTGCTGTAATTTGTACATGGAGTTTGAATGCGCCGTTGGGTGGACGGTGGATCCTCTTTTCGCATAATAATTAATTTATTAATGTTTGTGCTCCTCAACCAAGTAGAGAACTACAATTTTGAAAATCATATAAAAATATACATTAACATTTTAGAAGTGTGAGGCCCGAACACCATAAGGTTTGTTTCAGTACCAAAAACGTATTTTTTAAAAATGAAAATTTGAAGGAAATATATGCACATTTAATTTTAAGGTATTTTTTACCCATGAATAAATAGAAATAAGAAAACTGATCTGAAAGATTCAAATTTAAAAAATTGAAAAAGAGTAATTAGAGTCATGTTTTATGCCAATATAAATCTTTCAAATTCCAGAAGTATACAGTACAGTATATGTGAAATTTAAATATTTGGCTGGGGTGACAAGCTATTTAAAACTGAGGAAATCTGAATACGAAAAGCCGATTGAAATATTACATACAATGAAAAAGTACCTAAGCGATACAAAGTTACACAAACACACATAAAAATGCAAGTAGAAGAGAAAAGAGCAAAACAAAACGCAGAAAAAGGATGAGTAAATTTCAGAATAAATATAGAAAAACTATTCAACTCTTTGAAATAACGCTATAAAAAAAAAGTTTAGGTTCATACTCTTTCATACCTGTAAACATTAAAAATCGAAAAGTCATTATAAGTATACAAGAAAAAAAAAAAAACTGACAAATTATTACAAATGAATAAAAATAAAACAAAATGTAAATGTAAATGTTCGAAATTTTCCAACTTCACTTTTTACAAATTTTTGTTAACAACTCATTTGTTCTATAAATAGATATAAGCTTGTCTTCTAACAAAAATATATATTGCGAATTTCATTAATCTAATTACTTTTAAAACATTTTCAAGGTTTTATATATATATATTTTATATATATATATATATTCTGTTGTAAGTTTGAAATCAGCTTTTGTTTTCTTACTCAGACAAAGAGTTTTGAAATAAAATGTGTTTCTAAATTAGGGGAAAACTTAGCGGGAAAAATGAATTTTTTAAAAATTCGTTTAAAAAAAGGTGGATGCTTAACAAAAAACATGATAAAAATAAATTTTTATTCAGCTAAAATTTTAAAAACAGCTGAATTTTAAAAACTATTTGAGCTTTAAATAGTTCTTAAAATGTTTTCTTATTATTTGATCAAAATATAAAAGAGTGCTTTTTAATTCTTTTTTGTTAAAAAGCCTAAGCAGTTCATGGGCTTTTGGGCAGTGTTTTTTCTCCCTTTGGTTTCTTAAAATAGGTGACTGAACGCAAAATGTCATTTTTTTTTTTCGTATACAGACACTAAGTATTTTTTTCTAGTACAAAAGCATGTTCACGATGAGTGAGTACGTCTCTTAAAATTTTTAACAAATAATGGAAGTTCCGTCTTAAGTCAGAAACATGGAAAAAGTAATTACTTTAAACTCTCTTTAGCGCCATTAGATTTATTTTTTATTTGGAATATTTAAACCACATGACTGACATCTTCTTTAACTATTTCTTTCTAAAATGCCTATTCATAAGTTATAATGTAGCTCAATATCAATCGTTTCTAAAGAGTTATATTGTTATTTTATTTCTCTTTGTTCTACAAATATGGAATTCCTGTTGATATCCTCCTGTGTTCTGGAATTCATTTTGGAATATTTTTAGTGTTTTTTACGTTTCTAAGTATTTTCCAAAATGCTAGCTATATTCACAATATAATTCATAATAATAATAAGAATTGGTATTTACATATTATACCGTCGACCAATTTCGCCAAATCAACAGACATCGCCAAATAAAAAAAAATTTTACCAAATGCTGTCATCGTTATCATAATTGTGTTGGATCATGTACGGGTTCCACTATTGGCTGCACATCGCTGCATTTGGCGACGACTTTTGATTTGAATAAATTGGTCTGATATAACTCTCAAATATTGATGACATTTCGTTACAATTTCGCGGGAAAGAGTTTATGCATTCAATTCAAAACTCAACGCTTAATTTCCGAAAAAAATTATATAATGATAAGAAATATTTATAATACTACATGCCATTAGAATAAAACCTTCAAATAATGTTTTGATTACAGAACGTGTATTTTATTAAAAACGGAACATTGATATAAAACTACAATTTTTTTGCTCCATGTATTGGCAAAATAAAGCATTTTGGTGGAATATAATCTGAATTCTGATGTTCATAGTTTTTCTATATAGTACAATGTACAGTGCAACATTTCATAACACCAGCACTTTCTCTCCCAGGACCGTCTAATCAGTCCGATCCAAGTTTTTACCGTTTTCCGCTTTGTCATGCACTGTCATTTCGACAGTAGGTTTTTAAAAAATTTAACACTGTACCATTTTTTTTTTTTTGAAACTATCTAGTAGGTGTCCTTTAACAAAAATTTAACCTTTTTAAGATATATATATATATATATATATATATATATATATATATATATAAATTTAAGTCATTCCTACTTAGGCCAACAAAAATTTTTTTTACTTTAGTTACTTTTATTAAATAGTTACTATTAATATAAATACGACAGAATCACAATATTAAGTGACAAAATAGAAAGCGATTTTCCATTTTCCTTTCTATATATGGTGCTGGACTATTTTGTTTGTTTGTTTGTTACTGTTTATTCATTCATTAAATTTAATTATTCTAATAACATAGTATAGTAAAAAAGAAATCGCATTCTCTGAAATTAGGTAATCCCAGGTGGGTTTCGAACCCACGCTCTTCGGATTAGAAATCCAACGCGCTATCCATTGCTCTACAGGGACACAACGAATGATTTTAATTTCTATATATGCTGTTGAACTATTATTTTTATTTCTTACTATTTACTCATTTTTTAATATTTAATTAATGAATTTATATTTGAAAAACTGTATTAAAACATCAGTTCATCCATATAAGTTTAAAATGTATTTGAACATGATTGGATGAATAAAAGTATTTTATTATTAAAAATTTGTACAAGTATATTATCAGTGCATAGGCATAATTTAATATTTCGATTGACTATAATTTTATATAGTACGTAAAATTTAATGAAGCATTTTATTAATGATTATTATTAATTCAAGGCACTATTTATTCAAAATTAGTTATTGTGATTTGTCGAAAATCGACAAAATCAAGAACCTGATACAAAATGGTGAATTTCGACTCGACCCTTGAAAAATTCCTGTGTGCGCCTGATATGTATGTATAGATATCTTGTTTCAATTTAAGGAATAAATTTTAAGTATTTCAGCTACTATTCCTACTATTGATATATATATCAATAGTAGGAATTGAAAAAGCTGAAATACTTGAAATTCATTTCCCTTATGACAGTACTTATACAAAATTAATTTTTATTTTTTTTTTCTCTTCTATACACTAGAGAACATCCAATCTGCAAAGGAAGGTTTTAAAATTCAGAAAAAAGAAATTCTTCTGATCTACCTTTATACAGCATATTATTTAAAATATACTGTGTTTATGTAATATTATTCAACTAAATCTTGTTAGTCTGACTAGTACAATGAAAAGGCATTTTGAGATCGCACATGCACTGTCCGACTGGACCATTTGCATTTGTCCTCAGATTTCCACGCGTGGTGTCTTGGAATTTGTCCAAACGTGCCAATGTCACGAGACGTCAAAAACTTATTAAGTGGAAAATAGATTTCGAATGATGCCATTGAAACAGCAGGAAACCAATTTCCACATTGCGTAGGATGAGTATTTTCAGTTGTAACCAGTCATACATTGGATATAATGAGACTGAAAGATGAATAAAGTTATCATTCATAAAAAAAATTTCGAAAACTGTTCATTAAATTGATTGATACATGGCACACCCACTAAAGGTCATGCAAAAACTTAAGCAGCGCATAATTGTTTATTGACATGCATTCAGAACTGAGTTTAATATATTTGTCGAAGAGCTTTCTTTGGAAATCTGTTTTGCATGTTATGAAATATATAGAAATTTTCTCTCGCTTTGGACGTGTTCTCTATAGGCTAAGTGCAAACCGATATGCGAAATTTTACTATAGTTCAGTAACTTATAAACATGAGAAATGTCAATTATATTTATAGAAATTAATATATTATCGAAAGAGACTAAAGGCTAACTTAATTTTAAAGTAAATATCTAAATATATACTATCTGTTACTCCTCTCCACTTTGCCAGGTATTTCATGATATTATATGAGTGTATACTGTTTAAATATAAATTATTGATACCTAAATTCTAGCATTAAGCGTTCGATTGTGTATTGAAAAACATTTGACACAACAAGGACAATTAACTCCTAATAAAACTCTGATATAACAAGGACAGGACTTAAATTTCGGAAATGGAAGTATAATTATCTTTTGCATCTTCGTAACCCCTCCCCGATCCCCATGGGAATCTATTTTTTCAAAACCCTTCTTAGCGGATCTCTACGCAATATAAGAAACTTATTTGCCGAATTTCCAGTTGGTTTACATTTCAAAAAGAATATTCGTACTCATAACACCCTTAACCCCCAGCCTTGGAATTAATTAACTCAAAACCCTTTCTTAGCAAATACCTAATCAACAAAAGAAAAATATTTACCAAATTTATATTTGACTAATAGTTCAAAATGGAAATACATATCCATTAAAATTGTCGAGAAAGAAATCATAACAAAATGATATTCATTTAACAAATATATTAAAATACAAGTGATTAAATTTTCACAAAGTGTGCACGAGATTTATGAAAAGAGTACCAGAACAACCCCTCTGGCAGTAACATAGCCTTATACACTGGGCATTGAGTCAAATAGTCGGATGGCATGCTCGGGTTTAGATGCCTATACAGCTTCAACACGATGCCACAGCTCATCAACCATAGTGAATGGAAGAGCCAGTCCGGCGCAACCAGTGGACAAGAGTTTCAGTTGGCGAGAGATCTGGTGAATGTGCAGGCAGGGCAACAACCGAACATTTTCCGCATCAATAAAGGTCCGTACAATACCGGCAGCTTACAGTCGTGCATTATATTGCTAAAACGTAGGATTTCGCAGGGCGAAAGGGAAAACCACCAGAAATGTAACGTGCACTGTTCAAAGTACCATCAATGCGAACAAGAGGTGACCGAGCCATGTATCCAAAAGCACCTCATACCATCACGCCAGGTGATGGGCCAATATGACGATGCCGAATGCACGCTGCCAATGTGCGTTCACCACGATCCCGCCAAAAACGGATGTGACCATCTTGATGCTGTAAACATAACCTGGATTCATCTGAAAATGACTTCTCGCCCTTCGTGCGCTCAGGTTTGTCGTTAATCACACCATTGAAGATATTCCTGTCTGTTTTGCAATGTCAAGGGTAGCCGCAGCCATGGCTGCTCTAAACGTCATGGAATTGTTCATGCAGACACTTGCAGTCTTGCAAATGACCCCAATTCTTGACTCAGGGATCGTGATGTGGCTGCATTGTCCATTAAGGCCATGAGGGTAACATTCCTGTCTTTTCGGCTGTTAGTGATAGGGGCCGTTGAGATCCAGCACGGCGTTCCTGTATTACCCCCTGACCCATCGATTCTATTCTGCAACAGTCATTGGATCCGACCCAAAAATATTGCGATACGACAAAAGAATCCGGTACATTAAATTTGACCTTTATCAAATACAGAAACGTTCTGGTACACATTTCTGCTTCTTACACGAAGCATCACAACAACTTTTCACCAGGTAACAACGTTCAAAGAAGAGAAGATTTGTGTAGAGAAACCGGATGAACAATTTCTCATTTAAACTCATTGTAAATGTCGCTACCGACTCCTTTTTGGTCTGAATGCATCGAAAAGCTAATCGCTTGCATATCACAGCACCTTCTTCCTGTCGTTTAAATCTTACGTCTATAGCATATCACCTTCTTGGTGCAGCAATTTTAATGGCCAGTAGTGTATTTATCTATTACGTCCCCCATTCCTTCGCAATACCCCTGGGGTCGATTTCTGCAAGACAAGGGATCTTCACTCAGCAAAAGACACATTCTGGACAAATTTCAAGTTTGCAGATCTAATAGTTCCAGAAATCTAGTAAGTGAGTGAGTCGCTCATCACGAGATGTGTGTATATATACATAAGTTTTAGTAATAATATATTATTAAATTTTATATGAAACTTATAAAGTTGTTTAAAAAATTTATTTTTTAAAATTTTTAGAAATTATAAAATCTTAAAAAACAGGATTGATTTTTATTTTTTTTTTCTTTTTAACTATAGTCAAGGGAAGAACTTTAATTTCTTCTATAGGAAAATCCTAACTTAATTTTTCATTAAAAAAATATCATTTAAAACGCGCCCAAAAAGTGGGGGGGCCCCCCCAGGGGGGGGCAAACCTTTTAAAGTCCAAAAAAAAAAAATTTTTTAAAAAAATTTTTAATTGATGAAAAAAAAAACCTTTCTGACATAATAAAAAGCAAAATACATATTTACACTGATGTAACACATTAAGTGATACATTTAAGTGACACATTACACTGATATAACACAGTTAAGATCAAATTTGATAATCCCATGACCCCTTGGGTTCTTATATATAAAATAAAGTTCAAAATCAAATTATTTTTTAATTTTTCAGTTTACAAAATTTTTAACGCCGATTGTTACGTGATTTGCCCCAATGCCTGTAAGTGTGGGATGAAATGGTTTGGGGGGGGGGAAAAAAAAACAAACAAATAAACAAAACTTGAAATAAATAAATTGCAAACACTGTCAAAATCTTTTATGCATTCCCAAAACCTTGGAAAATTTTTAAAGCAGTGACGAAAAAATCGTACCTTGGAACGACGTATATATATGTCCGGGGTAAATTTAAAGTTTTAACTTGGAAATATATATACGCCAATGACAAAATTAAAACGTATTGTAGCTTTAACATAAAAGTGTAATATTATTGAATTCAAAACTTTATTATTGTATGGAAGGGGCGCGCGATGGAAATTCTGATTGAATATTGGGTCGCAAATGTTGAAAGTTTGAGAAGTACTGATTTAAAGCGAAATTTTACTATTACATATGAATATATTAACACACACACATATCCTATTAATTCATTTAACTGATTTTCCACTTTCTTCATCGAAATATATAATTAATATTTTTCATACATATTACTATTCAACTATAAAATTAAGAAAAAAAAAAGCAATCATAGCCAAAAACTAAAAATCTTTCCGTATAACAAATTAAAATTTTTGACCAAAAGAGATTATTAAATTATCTCAATCATAAGTTATCTATAAGTATTTAGTTTTAATGCAATTATTAAAGAAAAATGTAGTTCAAGTATTTTATTTCAAAAGATATTGTTCAATGGGTTTAACACTGATTAATTTATAATTTCAATACTTAAGTATCCAACTACCCCAAAATCGTAAATTTTTTCAAAAATTGACAATTTTTTTAATGATTTATTTTATAGACTGGCTTATGAGCTTTGTAAAAATACCAAATTTTTTATTTTCCATACATTAGAATAAAATCTACAAGAGTTTTAGTAAAGCAAATGCCATAAATTTTAACGAGATGTCAAACTTTAAAGTGCGTTTCACTCCAAATGTGTTTTTTTTTTCGAAAAGCTCAAACAGGAACAACGATTGCTCAAAAAGTTTTAAGAATAATAAACTGAAACTTTTTGTGTATATTCTGTGTAATATAGTAGAAGTGTTTTAACCTTCATATTTATCAATTACTGATTTATTAAAAAAAATTACAATCCCTTATGTGAATATAATCACTGTTTTTTTTTAAAGCAATTTCATATAACTAATATAAGATAAAGTGCTCTAGTTTTTGTAAAAATTAAAAATAGCTTTTATCCTGAAGGTCATGTCAAAAACGCGAACAGCAAAATAACACATCAAAATTGAAAAATTGAGAATTTTTTCATAAACTTTTTGTACAGGATGGGCCATGTTTATGCAATTTTTTGTAAATTTTTACCAATTTTTTCCCATTTTAGTAATAATCTCTTTTTCTCGTCTTAATTTTAGCTTTTTTTTTCTTTCTTAAACTGTGTTAAATAAATCTTAAAACTACAAAAAAATTTCCATATCTGTATTTTTAAAAAAAGCTGTCGCAAGTAGTCGGATACCTAAAATAAATATTATTTTTTAAATTTAAATATTGAAAAGAATTTTTGGAATTTTACACGATATGTATTCGAAATTTCCAAGGTGCTGTTTTACCAATGCCATTCATTTGTAGCCAAAAAAGCAGCTATTGAATTTATTGACTATTAATTAAAATAAGGAATGCGCTTGAATCAGTGGCTAAAGCTCGTGCAGTTTCACCGACATCTATCATGTCGCAAGACTCGGGCGCGGAACTTAGATCTTCCCATTTTCAATCCTTTGAGGTACTCCCAGTCATTCTGGTTATTCAGGTCAGGTTTAATGACGAGTCGTAAAAAGTGTAGCAGTATTCCATGTCGCAGACTCTCGCTCATATTTTCATTTATTTTTCGCATAACTAAAGTAAATCAAAACATGTCTAGAATGGTGATAGTTAAGTATTTGAAATAGCGACTTAATACTTTCGAGTATTGCAAAAAAAAAAAAAAAAGGATATAATTTGTCTCGAGATCCGATAAGTTTTAGAGAAATGTAAAAAGATGTACATGGTGTGTGCTAAATATTTAAAATTTTCATGCTTTTTGGCTTAACTCATTCTTGATTTGGCTTGATTTATTAAAATCGTGCTCTTTCAGAAGCAAGTGGCTGCGGTATCCTAACGCAGTGGCAGGGGCGCTCAGGACCGGAAAACCGGACCCCCCCCGGGGCGGCAAATTTTGGGCGTTTGGATAAATTTGGAAAATATTTTTTTTTTTTCAAAAAAAATTTGATATATTTTCCGAAATATTATTAGTAATTTGGTATTACATTTAACTATATTTTCCCCTTTTTTTGTACCCTATGCTTAATGTCAGTTTTTTTTTACTTTGAATTTTGAAACCGAGGTGGGAGTAAAATTTTTAAAATTTTGAAAGTTGATAGATTACACAAACTTTCACTAGAAAATTTTCCCCTCACCCCGGAAAAAAGTCAAAGAATTTCCCTTTTCCCCCATCAATGCCCGGGGCCAGATTTTCAAGGGGGGCAAGGGGTAATGAGTTTTAGAGGTGAGGACGGAGATGTTTTTTTTTATCTTTTATTTTTGAAAAATTAAAAAAAACGCGGGATTCCCCCACCATCAGAGACACCTTTTTTGAAGAAATTGGCCTTTATATTATATATATATATATTTGATTTCAAACGAGTAAAAGTGAAAAAAAATAGTTTTTAAAGGGGCGGCATTTTCCATTTTGTCCCGGGGGGGCAAACCTAGACCGGCCCCAGGGTCCTTAACCTTTTGGGACAACCGGTCCGGCGCGTCAAATAATACCAGACCCATAAAATTATTTCCATTTTATTTTCTGGGGTGATTTTTCAGAATTTTGACTTTTCCCTATATAATCCTCAAAAATAAATAAAGTCTTGTTAAGAATAATATTTTTACAAAACAAAATTCTGAATTTCTATAAGTATATTATCTCGCGTTTTTTAAATAACTTAATCCCGTTTTTAAATACTTATTAAATAATTAATTTTTTTCTATAAGTATATTATCCGTTATAAATAATAAATCCTAACATTAGCCCATAATCTTATTAATTATTTTTACACCTAATGTGCATGTTCAAATAAGTAATAAGTTGCTGTTATCTTCATGTTGTTATTCTGATTATTATCCTGAAAAAACATTCAAATATCCTGGAAAATTACTTTTTGTCAAAATGTTTTCTTATAGAAATAAAATTTAATTAAAAAAATATATATATCAGTATTTTTACCCTTATATGTTTTCCTCTTTTGTAAAGGGAATATGTTTTCCCTTACAATGACTTTAATTGTAGTTTCCTGAGGGAAAAATACTATGTAATAGCTTCGGTTCATATATATATATATATATATTTTATTGAAAACAATTATAAAATCCCCGTGCATCACAAAGTATCACACGGGGCTCACAGAAGTAAGTATTAATCCACCATTACAAAGGAATAAAGGGGATAAAAATCCTTTGAGGTTATGAAGATTACAAATATTTACAACAAATCCACACGGCTTTTTAAAAGCACTTCTGGTGGAAAGAAGTTGGTGAAAATTCGGGGGCCAATTTATATTAGGTCAATTGAAAGCCAGTCTTAGGATCTTTCTCTTTGTAACATACTTGGAACACAAAGGAGCACATGTTCTACATTTTAATCGCTACCAATATTAATCACAGGAAGATGACGGAACTAAAATAAATTTGTTCAAGTAGCTTTTAAAGTTACCATGCCCAGTGAGAAATTGGATTATTTTGTAATTAATATAAAAATGATGGCATGATAGTCTTTATTGATGGTTGGAAAAAATTTCTTTGTTAAGGTCCCCCTTTATTTGAAATGAGATATTCTTGGTTACAAGACTTCACCATTCTTTCTGAAGGCTGAATTTAATTTCAGAATAAAATTTAGAATTTATTTTTTCACCAAACATTCGATGTGGGGAAAAGCAGAATTCAAATAAATTTTTTTTCAAAAAAAAAAATGCACTTTTGGAAAAGAATAGAAAGAAAGAGTTCTAAATTCCCGTCAGTACAAATTGCTTTTATAAATCTTTCCGAGAGACTCATCTGCCTTTCCAATTCTTCCAGGTTGATTCCAAGAAAAGTGAGTTTTCAACAAGCCAATTCTAACGATTTGATAGCTAGCACATTAACCATTTGATTCCTTTTTACGTCTCTTTTATCTGATATACTCACACAAAAAACGTTTCCTAGCAAAAGTACTTGACCCGTTAATTTACAAAATGTCATCCAGACAAACTCATGAAGACCCTTCTGACTTTAAAAAAAGCAGAGTTAGTTTTCGATTTCGAGATCAATTGCCTCCGAAGTGCCTATCAACTGATAACCATGCAATCAGTCACCCCCAATCTGACCATCTCGATAAGCAAATAGCAATCCTCATCATCAGATAAGCCAACAACGTCACAAATCACTCTCTAAACACAGTGCTTAAGAAGTCTTTTAATAAAATCTACACAATGCGTCTATTAATTGATTATGAAATCGACAACTGTGACCAAAGACGTGCGAATCATCTCGGTGGTCACGCAAATCCGAATGGTCGTGGACTAGCGATGACCAGTAGACAATCGAGGGCGGTCGAAGAAATTGTTGGCAGCCCTCTGACCTCTAGAATTAGTACGTGACTCCAATAAATTGAGTGACCCTTTGTATCTCGTGCAGAAATAGATCGACACATTCTGGGTGCTTGTTGGTGTCGATCGTGATGGGTTTTGTGCTGGCGTTGGAAGAACAGTTAGAGAGGATTGGTTCCGAAAATGATTCTATTGTTGGAACATCATTTGTTGTTTTGTTCGTGAGCTGTCAAGACGAGTTGCTTTGAAAGTTTGTTGTGAATTACAAGCAGAATCTTTGACTCTTTGTTCATATTTCTTCAAGAAAGTTACTTTTTTGATGGCTTTTTTCAGGTTTCTTTTCCGTAACACATTTGATTCTATTAAACGTATTAAGTCCTAAAATTAAATTCAGATGAATTATTCATGTCATTTAATGGAATCACTTCAGGGAAACGTTCTAAAAGAGTGGGTTATTACGGTCGTTCAAGGCAGGCAGTAATTGAGTTGTAACTTTTTTTAAACAAAAAAGAAACTTGAGGAATTTAGCTTATTTTCAATATCAGAAGAGAGAATGCTCTTTCAAAAATGATCTCTTTTGATCTTTTTTTCTCTTTTGATATTTTTTTATTCACTTTAAAGGTTTCTAAATCCTTTTTTTTTTCGGTTTCTTTTATGTTTATCATGACAATCATCATTTGGATCAGCTATTAGTTTGAGAAGACATACATGTATTCCCACAATGTGTAGTGAATTCTCTTTTATTCGATTTAAATAATAAAGAGATATCTGTTCTTGCAATTTAAATAATAAAGAGACGTCTGTAGAGTTGTCAGAACTGATAATCTTCCTAGTACTGAACAAACAAAGATCTTACTTGTATGGAATTAAGTTCTTCATTCACTGATAAAACACATTCATGTAATAAAGACAATTCATTTTCATTCATGAAGTTTTGAAATGAGCCCAATAAGCTCACTGCTGTTTAAACATTCAAGGAACTCTTAGAACAGTTCAATTATTCCACACCTATAGTAATTTTTTATTCATAACTTGATTCAAACAGTTAGTTTAATTCATAAGAAAAGTTTTCTACAACACGTTTTTGTCATGATTATTTGGACTATGTTAAAGTTTGAGCAGAGGATCAGCAATAATATTATTGCAATTAACAGCAAATGTGATAGGCTATCTATCTGAGCGTGAGTGAGTATATATTAACGTCGCTCTATAAAACAACACGAGAACTATGTTTGAAGAAAAGTTACCTTGCATATAATAGATGAACCTAAAGCTTCATACTAGGAGGTTTTTCAACGAAGAGACTTATTTTTAAGGGTATGTTTTTGACATCAGCATTTCATCCATTAAAATCCCCATTTCGAAACGGATTTAAGAAGGATTTTTGCCGACACCCTTATTTTTTTAAAAGGTTAATCCGGAATGAATTATACTTCCCTCGTGGAATTTTTGGGGGAAACCTCGCTCCCACTTTCATCCGAGGAAGACCTACAAGAACTCGGACAAATGCCGTTGGATTTTATCTGACAGTGTCGCATCTTCATTCAATTTTTGAGAAGTGAATCGAAAAGTTAAAGAAAAAAAAAAGATATGGATCGACTTTTTATTATTTTTTTAAACAGAAGGTATTATCCTTGATTTTTTTTATGAATGACCAAAGCAAAAAAATGCATAGAACATAAGTTGTGTAAAGTTATTATAAAAGATGAATATTCGGAAAATAATTAGAACGTTGAACATCAATAATACATTCTATACAGTATATATAATTATATACATATATACAGTAGCGCACACAGGAATTTTTCAAGCGGGAAGGGTGGGGGTCCAGGGTCGGAAGTCTACCATTCTCGTATAATGTTACAATACACCTCCCAATATATTCTTTTGATTTTGTCGATTTTCGGAAACAAAGAAACAGTAAAAAAATAATTATTGAATAAATAATTATCATTAATTAATAAAATTAATAATCAACAACAAATACTTAATTAAATATTACTTACTATATACATAAATATAATCAATCGAAAAAAAACCCAAGGGTATTGGGAGGGTCCGGACCCGAGGACCCCCTGCCCCCTTGTATGCGCCGCAGCATATATATTACTATCAGTGGCATCCACAAGGGTCTGGACCCCCAAAGCCCTTGATTTTTTTCCGATTGATTATAATTCTAAGTATATAGTACGTAAATTTAATTAAGTATTTGTTATTAATGATTAATTTTATTAATTAACGCTAATTATTTATTCAATAATTAGTTTTTTACTGTGTTTTGTTCCTCGAAAATCGATAAAATCAAAAGGAACATGATACAAGATTGGTGAACTTTCGAACCCGGAACCCCCTTGAAAAATTCCTGTGTGCGCTACTGGTTACTATTAATTATATGTATTTCAATAAATAACGAACTAGAGCACATATACATTTATATAATAAAATATACTTGTATTTTTTTTTACGGATGCAACCTAATTAATACCAATGACCATCATATCCATAAAATTTATAAAATAAAAATTCCTCCTCCCCTCAAAAAAAGTTGTTTTTTTTTAAATCCTTTTGTTGAAAAAAGATTTAGAGTGTGAAAGTTCGTAAAATTAACGTCGCGTTATAGAGTAACACGAGAGCTATTCGCAAACGGATCGCGTAATCTTGAACGTTGGTCAAGTGACGAGGCTGCTACCTGAGTTAGCACCCCTCTTAACTACCACACCAACTGGAAGACATTAAACCTAGACATATTTAACGTACCTCGGCCCCCTCTACACGTCAGGTCTTCAGGGGCACCAGGACTCGAATGCGTGACAGTACGGCCAAGAAGTTTGTAACCGTAACCACTAGGCTACCACGCATACAAAAAAGTTTTAAGAACAGTGGCACAAAGGGAGGGATAAAAATTTCTGTGTGCGCTACTGTTTAGGGGAATGATATAAAAAGTTTATATTCGAATCACACACACACATTATATAAGAAAGAGAAAAAAAAGAATTTTCTGATTAATCTGCAAGCACTGCCAATCAAAAATCAAGCCCTGATATTCAAAATTATTATTTTATCGATAAAAATAACACAAAGATATCAAAATACATATAAAATATCAAATAGAATAAGCTTTCTAGACTTATTCAATATCTTACAAAATTAGGTCAAGGCGTTAATTAATGAAATTTTAATGATTATTCCATGCGATTTTAACATTTTACTTAAATAATGACTCGACTTCAGTTCCCTTGAGGAATTACGAAGTAATTAAGAAACAGATACATAATGAATACTGAAACAACCACACCCAACTTACAAAACAAAGAACTATACTGCCAAAATTCAATTCTAAATAGCATCAGGGTAGTGTAAATTAATTAATAATGCTACCAATATATAGGTACCAAAAATCATTCGTAACGTATGATAAAAAGTAAAAACGAAATACGCTGAATGAAATAAATTTCTCTCAGAATCATCAGCCAATTTAAATCTATCTTTAAACCAAATGTACAAGATTCGGAACTAAAACGCGGACCACATTTTCAAACAGAAAAGTGTCTCAATATTCATGAAAATTCCAACACTGTAATTCATGCATTTGTTTCTAGTAAAGACTTTTAAAATTTCAAAATATTCTATTAAAATAATTAATTTTTCCTTTTAACACGTAAAGGGGTCGTTCATTTAGCATTACGGCACAGGAGAAAAAATGCGCAACACATTTTATTCAAGAAAAGATGTGTCAACTCGGATAAAAACGAGTAATATGATAAAATAATAGGTTCTTTATAGGATAGCGAAGTCATAATATTATGTTGATTTTAATGCTTTTATATCTGAAAAATATTCGAAATCTGGGTCTTATTTTTAACATCAAACGAAGACGCCTTAATTTTTCATGGATATGAAAATACTGATTTTGTATGAGTATTTAACTGAAGGATAATATGCTTTTTTTTTTATTTGGGTGAAAAATACTTTGTGTTTGTTTGCTTTTAACTTCATTTAAATAACACGTGTATCTAAACTAAGATTTTTATTTAATAAATGTTATAAATGTATTTAGATAATAAATGTTCCAAATTATTCCAGTACTACGAGCTTTGTTCAAAAATCCTCTTTTGTTCTACGCTCTTCAAATTGCAATAATTTTCACAAAACTTAGCACAATAGTATTGTTATTTTGTAATGAATGAAAATCTTACACTTCCTAACGATGACTGACAGAAGGGAGAACACGCATGCGCGTGAGGACTGCTTACATGTGTGTACCAAATCACGCTTATTTGTTTATACTCGGAAAATATTATTGTATGATATTTTTTAATTCACTCTGTATATTTTGAAAAAAATTATTGAGAGACAAATAGAATGTATTAAAGTTATTTTGTAACATGTAAGAATCCAACACTATGCGGCATATATCTAGCTCATTTTACACAATTCAACTACAAATGTGAATTTTTAAAATTTCTGTGATTAATATCATGAACGTATCTTTAAATAAATGCATATTTTAAAAATTCACGAATCAATTTTTTTTGACACACAATCTCTTAAAAATCAAAAAGAAATTATCATTCGTACAGAATTTTTTAGTTAAAAAAAAAATCTTAAGTCACGTACAATTATTTTTTCTACATATTTTTTTGAAAATTTGAATAATCAGTTACTTATCTTGCATATTCTTCTAAAATTCACAGTTTGATAATGATGTATTTTGAAATTCAAAAAAGATACATTTTGCAAATGATTTCACAAAATAAGAATGTATAATCAGATTTAGAATATTAGTATTAACCCTTGTAAAAAAAGGTTAAAAAATAAATATAGTTTTGTTGTAACCAATAATATAACTTTGAAATTTTAAAAAGTATATAAGTTAATCATAGACAAAAAAAAGATCTCAACTTAGTATTCTACAAGATAAATGTCAATCTATAGTGAACGGTTATTCCACAAAATATTATTTCAAAAACTTCATGAAAATTTAATTTTGAACAATAAGATTAAAATCTGTCTCATAAAGTTCTTTGGTTTCAAGCAGTACAATTGATAGTTTTTAAACTAATAATATGCATATTCGAGAGTTCATTTAAAATATCAATTTGAAACAAAGTAACAAAAAAATTGTTTTACAAAAGCACATTTACTAATATTTTTTTTTAAAAAAAGAAAGTAGTTCTTCCAATAACATTCCATTACTGAAGACATATTTCAATATTTTGGATACGTAACTTCTATTTTTAACTTCTAAGCATCAAAAGTCAAATTTATTATTATTTCAATGTCATTGTTAATTATTCCCTTTTAAACCTTGAAGAATATTACGAAATATGATTGATACTCTGAACTTACGTAATAATACCTTCATCAGCAGAAAAACAACACTACCGTTCGTAAGTTAATAAAATTTGTACAAAGGCTGGGGTCTTAAAGCGAGCAATAAATTTTTTTAAATGTTATGAGTGTTTTACTAATGATTGAATCTTTATTTTCGTTGTACATACATTCTTGCGAAAGCCATACCATTCAAAAACTGGTTTCCTACCCATTGACATATCAACGTACCCGCCACATTACGTATTTTCTCCGATGACATTTCGCTCCGTACGTCACATTTCATTGTCATTCCAGAGACGTTTTAATTCACTCAACCAATACCTTTGTCTTTTTAATAATATTTCAATGCATAAAATACATTACATTCCTTTAAACGATATTTTAAATCCGAGTGGATTGTATCTGAATGCATTTTTGATCCAACTGTAGAAACTAAATAAAATATTAACTGACTATGTATAATGTTAAGAAATTTTGAAAAGAAACTAATTTGTGTGAAAGAATCTTTGTGGTTAAAAGAATAATATCGAAAACCATTTATCAAACAATCGGATTTCAAATGTATAAATCAGCTAGCATTAAGAATTTTAATTTATTATCCTGTTCAAAAGTATTTTAAAAATAAATTAGATTTCTTTTCCTGTATAATTCTATCTAAGAAATGTTTATCTGAATTAATGTTATAGATTTCAATATAACCTTCAAAGAAGCATAAAATACTTTAAATATTCAATTTTAAAAAATGAAATTTTAAAAATCGGGAAATATGATTTCGTGGTTCATTTTGTAGAACAATATTTCCTTTCGGAAAGAATAGACGAGACAGAAAACAGTTCAATTTATTGCTTTTAAAACAAAGCTTTTAAAGAGTGTATTTTAAAAATAAATCAAAATTTTTTCCTGTAGAATTCCATTTAACAAATGTTTATCAGAATGAATGCGATAAATTTTAACATATATACTTAAAAAAAAAGCATAAAATACTTAAAACATTCCACTTTAAAGGATAAAATTTTGAAAATCAGTGAAAAATGATTCCGTGGTTCATATTATAGAACAATGTTTCATTCCGGAGCAGACGATAGAATACAGTTCAGCTCTTATTACTTTTAAAACAAAGAGTTTAAAAATAAATCAGATTTTTTTTCTGTGTAATTCCATTTAATAAATGTTTATCTGAATTAATGCTATAAATTTAAACATATATACTTCAAAGAAGCATAAAATGATTTAAATATTCAATTTTGAAGGATGAAATTTTAAAAATTGGTGAAAAATGATGCCATTCTGAAAGAGCAGACGATAAAAAACAATTCAACTTGTTGCTTTTAAGGAGAAATTTATACGAATTCCAGAAAACGTATTTTTTCATTGAAGTACTTTTAAGCAATATTGAGATTGTAGAGTGATACTAGAATATATTCGCATAGTTATCGTGCTATATAATGTAAAACATCGCGTTTTTTCTTTGTATTAAACTATGTCTTAAAGAGGAAGAATTGTGTTGTTATTATTGTTCTGTTCTAACTAGTCATGAAAATAAACAATTACGCGTTATCGAAAGGACAGTAATGTATATATATATATATTTCAGCTATTTTCTATACTGTAGAATTTATATTCACTTCAAAGTTTTACCAGATTTTTATAAATAAGACTTCTTAATGAAGTATTTCAAAAAAGGTCATTCCCAAAAATTAATCCTGAAAAATATTACACTATAAATCTTTCCAAAGAATTTACTTTAAATAAAACACCAAAAATCAAAATTTTTACAATAAGTGTAAGTACAATCATTCTAATTTCAATCACTATGAAAATACACGTTACACACAGTTTCCTAGTATCCAAACTTTGGAAGTTTTTTCCATCGCTGCTATTCCAAACCATTGTTGGAATGATCTTATCACTTACAGATTATCTCTGAGACCATCTTTTTTGTATTTCCTTATCCTTTGGTTAATGTTCTTTTGCTAACACATACACCTGAAATCTACTGATCTTAATAACAAGCCACAAACAATTGATAAATGTAATCCAGAAAACGATGTCTATAACAGGAAATGCTGTCAATAAATTTCCAACACTTCAGGAACTTCGCTGCAGAAACAATGTTCCATGATGATATTACAGAAATTTATAGGATATTATTTGTAAAAATACTTTCCTTTACAATTTAAGTAAAATGACATGAGGGCTTAATAGACATAATAAATGCTCAGAATTATACTTTTTGTGGGATCTATTAAAATGGAAATCATATATAATTCTTATTGTTGGGGGTGAATAAATTACTTGTTCTAACTTCTTTTTAAAAAACGTTTTCTTAGAAACGAAAGTTAAACATTCTAGTTATATGCAACGAAAATAATTCCACAAATAATTTATATGAGGCAAATTTTACAATAGAAGCATAAAAATAGTGGAGGTAGAGTTATAATAAACACAACTATACTAAAATATTTCTTTTATAATAGTTAGTTATAAAGCTTCTCTTACATACATAAAATCAGGACAAATTTACTATAAATTTTAAATTCTCGTATAATTAAAGAATATTTTCGTTAATTACTGTATGCCCAATTTGAAATACAGTTATTCAAAAGTGATGATATTAATGTAAAACAAATCCACAAATCCAATTGGGAGAAGAAGTAATTTTTTTACAAATAAATTTTACAAGTTTTAGCATTTAAGCTGAAAAAATAGATAAATATTTTTTTCTGTAAATTAGTAAAAATTACATAATTAAACAATATATATGATATTTATAAATATATGTATGAAACAATTCATAATTCCACAGCAAATTTTAAAAATTGATCCTATTTTTTATTTTAGCAGATAAAAATACTTACAGTTGTTAGCACTATATATATTTAAAATATTGTCTCTTTAATTTTATAAATTACCTATTATTTTTCTTATTTTAAAATACAAATATACTTTAAGAATCTTAGTACAAATGTCTTTCTCATGTAACAGTTTTAATCTGAATTCAGATTGCAACAGAATATACAAAAAAATAAAGCACAACGCAAAAATATACCATTTTACTAAAATGTATAAATCTAATCACAGCTGATTATGAAAAAAAAAAATTCTTTCATTATTTCGCTATTATGTCAATATGTAACTGTTACATTATGTTGACAAAATCACGAGCATTATGCATAATTTGAAGAATTTTAGTTTCTTTACATTTTAAGTAAAACAAAATTCTTTAAACTTGCTTGTTTGTTGACAGTAAGTTTCAAAAGAAAATAAAACTTTCCTTTTTTTTTTTTTCTGCTGTCAAAATAAATAAAGTAAAAGATTTTTAATTTTCCACACCGTGCCAAAACTTAGCTTTTTAAATTCCAATTCTGCAACATAATCCAAACATTTAAATCCTTCAAAAACATTTATGATACATATTTAATTTCAAAAAACACTTTTTTAACATTTCTGTCCAAACGATCTGTGTAACAATTTCACAAAGTTCTGTTAAAAGAATTGTCAATATAACTTCCAAGTATCTTTCATGATCACTTATATTTTCATCCGTGACCACTCCTACATTTCGGACACGGCATCCGGCTAGACAAACTGACCGGCATGCACAGACCAGCAACTACCAATCATCCTGACACATATTCCAACGAATACCTGACAAACGATTTCGAACTAAATAAAAAAAACAACCAGCTGTCTAGCCACGTGTATTAGCGGCACCACCTGCCAGGGGTATCCCTTTCCCAACCCTCCATCAAAACACGAGTACCACTGTAACCCCTCTCCCCTCTCTGACCACAAAAGGTAAACAAATATTCCACAGAAATTATTTGCGGGGAGTTGTGCTTACCTTCTTCACGGCGGCGTTCTGTGTTCCATCTTCGTTCTCCATGACAGTTGTGATGCTGAATTTGGTTCTGTTCGCGAGTCTCCGCTTCGGTTAGGAGCGGACGCCCCTACGCTCAGAGTGGGCAGAGCCTTACCTGACGGCTTGTGACGTCACAACAGAGTAGAGCGTTGGCCGGCGGTGTTTTTCTATTATTTTTTTTGAAAAGGTAGGATTGGAGGGATTTTTGGAAATTCATTTTCGGCGTGGAGTCGTCGAAGGTACGTGGGTTAGAAATAGAGACACTTTGAGTATATATATATATATATTTTCCCTTATTTTATGGGGAATTTTTGGTGGATTTTATGATATTTCTGGGAATGCATGCAAATTGGTTAAATATTTCGAGTAGTCGTGACAGCTATTTTTAGACTGTCAGAAGTTATGTTTTTTACTTGGTATTTTACATTGTCCTGTTCCAACAGGGGGCTGCAAAAGATTTTGAGAGAATCATTACGCTTTTGACTGTAAAAAAAAAAATTCTTCATCCTATAAAATTTTACATTTTCTTCTCTACAAATTGATATGAATGTAAAACGATTTTCCCTAAAATTAAATGGGGTCTTTTTCGAATAATTATTAATGTGAATACCTACGAAAAGGATGAAATTTTAGAAAAGGAGAATTCCCCTGAGAAAGATTCAAAGTCTCCAACCTTATTTGCTAAAAGGGATGTACGGAATGCAAAAGGTTAAGAACCTCTTATTCACGAGCGCTTGTAAAGTTGAGTTGCATTTACCGATAACACATAAAAAGAGTACATAATTTTCCCTTAATAAAAAAGATACAAAAGAAGATGAGTATGAAATGGAGAGATATTTCATTTCATGAAATAATTCTCTATCTTTCGGATATTTTCATAGTTAGAAAAAGGAAATATTACTTGGAAAAACTCACCTTGGCAACATATATATATATATAAACATACAATCAGTCGGACCTTTATATAACGAAGTCACTAAATTCCGAAAAATAAAGTTCCTTATATGGAAAATTCGCTGTACAGAAATTCATCTTTCAGTTTTCTTTCTAAACTACATAAAAAATATTTTAAATTCATAAACACTATATATTAAAAAAATAATTATTCACACCTTTTTGTAAATTAATAAAAATTTATTTTATATATCTTACCTATCGAAAATAGGAAGGAAAGAAAAACTGCAAGGTAAGTTTCTTGACGCTTTTATCTACTTCCTGAAGAACTTTTTTCTTTGATGCTCAAGCACTGAAGTTTTGACATTTTCGAGCTACTAGAAACGAAGTTACCAGTACGGTTGATCAACACTACAATTGAATGGAGACTAGTTAAAGGACACTAGACAATTCCACTGAGTGTGAAAGGCGATATCGAAGATGTTTCCAATGAACTGGACAATGGGCTTAAAAGTTGCACTTCTTGGATGAAACAACCAGAATTCTACTGCTCTTGGCTAGTTAGGCACTTAATAAAACCAGTGCAAGATTTATAACCATCATAAAATGTGTTAAAAGAGAGAATAATTTGATATGTCGAGAATTACCTTAAAAATAGTGGGGGGGGACTGAATCACAAGAGAAAAAGTTCGTTATATAGAAAATGCACTTCGCTGTTGGGAGGTTATTTTACGAAGAAAATAGTGAAATGTTCTTGGTTCCAGGAAAAAGTTCGCTATACAGAAAATTTGCAATATAGAGTTTGCGACATGGCCGTCCTTCGATGATCATATCGTGGGGTTTCAGCGTAAGTTAGAGGTGTGGGATTCTCGAAATGATGAGGCATTTTAGAATTCTTAATATGACTTTTATTAAGAATTTAACTTAAATTACTTATATATCGAATAAACTTATATTAAGTGAGAATAAACCAAAACACGTAGTCTTAATTAACACAGATCGCGCAATTAGATCACTTATCAATATAATTATATTATACCCGCCTAATCTCAATCTCAATAATATATTCGCTTTCAGAATATAATCTTCCTACCTTGGTTGAATACTCAACGTCCAATCTACTTCAATTATTTCTCCAAATGGTCGTACAATGGTATGTACCTTGGTTTAAATGGCGAGTTGTGTCTTGATTCTAGGTAAGCCGTCTATCAACACTTCTATCTTCTCTGAACTGAACTTTCTCTAAATTGCCATCCCGCTCACTAAAACTTCTATCCTTTTAAAGGTTATCTTATTTGCATCTATGCTTCGTTTCACTTCTTGGATTTGGGTTGGAAAAGATTTGCCATTAATCGTGGCCGTCAAAGAACACAGAGGTTATGTTAGAGGAAGGGCGCGTGAGATGTAAACGTTTCGTAACATGGAGGTTCGACTGATATATATTTTACTTGTTTGTTTTTAGCAAAGGAGTTAACAATAACTCAAACATTATCTCAAATGCTTCCGGATTTTATTTTATTTTTTTTGGATACTGCATTTTAAAATGAAATTTTTATGCAGCATATTTTATGATTTATTTTCATGAGTGAGAGAAATTGTTGCTCTCAAAGTTTTCTTAAAAAAATATATATATATACTGTTTACACAAAATAACTTATGAGTAAGACATAATTATTTTAGTTTAAGTTGTAAAGGGGGTCTGAAGAAAATTTCTTGATTATTATAAAGCTAGTGTATATGTGACATTAAAAGAAAACTATGTTTTTTAAACCAGATCTTCAATATAACTAACTTATAAACTACTTTTTAAAGTGCTAAGGAAATTTTTAAGCCCATTTTTCGTACTTGTACCAAGTGCAAGCGAGAGAACATGTGTGTGTCACCATTAATAATTCTTCTTATTCTTTTATAAAATGATTTTGTCTATCTCTTAGTATCAATCACTGTTAACTTTTTCAGCAGAAGATTGCAGATGGAAAAAAAAACGCCTTAACTAATTTTGGCGGATTTATAAGGGTGGGGCACCAATTCTTTCTTGACCTTTTCACCTTCTAACAAAAAAAGAAGTAAATGTCAATTTTGTATAAAAAATCTCACGTAATTCGTTATAGCTTTAACTATGATAAATGATTCTTTTCTCTACCAGAAAAAGTTTTTAGATCCTACTATTTTACAAAACACTTTGAATTAGTGTGTTGTTATAAATTGAATTAAAAGTTATTTTTAAACTGTAATTGAAATATTAAACTTTACATATTTCTCTTAGTATATATCACAAAAAGGGTTTAACAGTTTTATACGAAACACATACTCTTTTATAAAAACATTAAACATGAGAAACTTATTTGAATATTTTAGAATTTATTTGTCTTGGGTAAGCTTCTAGAAGTACTAACGCTTAGAGTTCATAAAAGTACAATGATAACCTGGATTCGGAATATTTTACAATAACCTAACGGGTGTTTATGGATAAAGAGCTCAGATTTGACATTGTTTACCTGATTTGTTTATTTATAATAGTTTTTAAGGAGTCGAAAACTTATTATGGGATTTCTTTATGCAACATTTCTTATTGTTGTTTCCAAGGCCCCCCAATCGATGGTGTCAGATCGAGGCCCACGAAATTTATCGTGACAAGGGGCTTGTTTTACGTCTATAGTTGGCTGCAGCTTTAAACACCATGCAGGTTCCTGTACTTTTGGGCTCCATTTCACCCCAGTTTTGAGGGAGACCCATGCGGGTGGTCAGGGGGCTTCCTTCCCCTTTTCCCCTTCCACCATCTTCACGAGAGAACTTAAGGCCCGACGAATATTTAGAGTGCCTCCACAGGCACTGCACATTTATAAGCATTCATGCCTTTTCCGGGATTCGCACCCAGGCCGTACAGCACAGTAGCAAGCGTCACTAGCCACTATACCGGATGGGGGCTTATATTATTTATTTCACTAAAAAAATGCATACATTTCCCCTTTTATTTACTTTTGGTAAAAGAAGCATTTCATCAAAAGCAAATTATCAAAGAACTTGAATTTTTAAGTGTCATAATAAAATATTAAGAAATCTGGATAATTGCCTCTCCTCCTTCTGCAAATGGAAAATCTTTGAAATTATGTGGAGGAGCTTTAAATTGAAATCAAAGGCAAATTTATTTAACCCTTTATCTACCGATGGTATAAGTACCACTCACTTTAAAATTACGTACAATAACCCTTTTTACGAATACTCTGACGATACTTAGCAGAAATATTCTTTTAAGTCCACTGTTCCAAGATATATGGCAGTACGGGTTCTATGATGAATATTTTAGCGGGGAAAGCGAATAGTTTTATAGCAGAAGTTGCGTTTTCATCTGACGGCGTTTTCAGCGGATGGCGAAGATTGTCATTTTTTTTTCTGAAAAAGTAGTTAATGTCAAAAGGTGTCTTTTCTTCTTTTTTTTTTTTTTTTTGTATCTTACTCAAGACCTTAGAAAATGATTTAACTATTTATTTTAAGTGAACAGTGCATATAATTAATTTTACAGTTGAATATCTTTAATAATTAATTACTTCTAACGGATTAAATTTCCCAAAGTTGAGTATTTTGTTTATGTATATCCCTTAATTTTTAATGTAGTGATTCAAAAAATATTGCATGAAAAAACTGCAGTAAATTATAATGTGGTAAATAAAGGGTTAAAGTAACAGCTTCTGTGAAATTTAAAAAATTTCTTCACTTGTTCTGCAGCTAAAATTTTTTTGATAGATTAGAAGAAACTTAATATTTACATAAAAATAATTTTTGGGAACTACTTATTTAAGTAAAGGTATATATGAGATAAAATGTTTCAATAGAAATCAATAGATATTAAATGAAAGTGGATCTAATAGTAGAATATGGAATTATATATAAGCCATGAATCCATCATGTTGACTTCTAGGCTATCGAGGTCACGTATTATCGCAAATTTTTATTGTAAGAATTTATGAAAAGAAGGCATTTTAAAGAATTTAAGTAAAAAATAAGCAACTTCCAATTTTTTTCTTGCTATTAATAAATCTTTGTAAATAAGTAATAGTCATGAAAAAAAAAAGCATTGATTTAGCTGTTAAAAATAACTTTGAAAACTCCCCGTTATATATAACGTATCGTAACGAACGTATAAACTTCAATATTAGAAAATACCTTCTAATCTAATTTGGGGACAGAAAAGGAAAAAAAAAAAAGTTCAGGCTGTATGCACGTAGTCAGTTTTTCAATTTAGCTTTTTTTCTTTGTCGGCTTTGGTTCTGGTACATTAATTCTCACAGCTAGCTCAAAATAAACTATTTACGAGAAACAATGCGTCATTTAACTTATAAATCCTTATTTTAATGAATATAATTATTGCCTTTTCTAAAACCTACTTTTTTCCAGACATTCTAATGTCTTTTTCCATGAGAATGTATTATCCCACACCACCCTTGAATCTTTTTTTTCGCTACTCAATTAAGAAATATTCTCTGCTTTGCTAATATTCATTTCTTAAATATAAATAAAAAGCAAAAAAAAAAAATTTCTCGTTTTATTAATATGGCAATGCTTTAGAACTTTATTTTTATCCCATTTTTTTACTGATGACATAATGAATCAAATTGATATTCATAATTTTTGTAAATTATTTTGTGTATTGTTTTCGTGATCATTTCCAGTTTTTTTCGTTTATGAATAAATACCACTTTGCAATATGATATTCTGAATTTATCTCCTTTTAATTTCGCTATTATTTTTATGAAAATTTAATTTGTAATTATTCTCTGGTTGTTAGAAGGATTAATTAGGTAAGAATGATAATGATTAAAACAACAATTAAAAACCTTTGAAAATTTAAAACATTTTATAACATTGAAAAGTATTGCATGTTATTTTTCTCCTGCTAACTAGTTTGCTTCTAGAAAATACATTTTATAGGGATGAACCTCTGTTGTTATTAATACACTTGAATTAAAAATTTGCCCTTGTATCTACAGGCTAACTTAGTCTGTAGTCTTAGCTATCCCATTTCTCTATTAATTACATTTTCTGTTCAAATATAAGTAAAATGTTTCAATCATCAAGTTTTATTTTTTAGGAAGGAATCTAAATATATACCGTATTTACTCGAATCTAAGCCATCGATTCTAAGCCCCCCAATTCTCTACTCGTTTTTGAGGAAAAATAAAAAATTGCGTAAAAGATTCATCGATATCCGATACTTAGGGAATTTAAAAATAATAAATAATGAGAAATAATAATAGTTAATAATTAATTTATTTTACCAGTATTAAAATTTTTGAATACATACATGAACTTATAATTTTTTAACCATCAGTTCTCCCATGTTTTGAAAATGATTCGTCACTTCCTTTGTATCAACTGACTTTGGAATAGGTGCTGGTGTAGTCTTCCGTGCCATTCCAATGTATTTTGTATGAACTTTTTTAAAAATAATGAATTACAGAAGAATGTAAAAAAGCAAAATATATAAGCAAAAATTATATCATTTTGCTTATGCCATTGAAGTATATTTGTATCAGTGGCCGCTGCTCTGTTTCTGTTTTTTCCTGCATATAAAATTGCCTCCCTTTTCACGCTTGCGTCGTAGTAAACTCGTCTTGATGCCATTGCCGATATCTTTGATATTTAGGGAATTAAGAGAAAGAGCGTATACAAAAAGATTTGCTAAATACGAGCAGTGAGTGAGTTTTGTGTTTTATGGCGCAAGAGCCAGTTTTGGCTATACTACGCCAAACATTCATAGGTCTGTGATCTGAACGGGCAAAGAAGAAAAGGAGAAATTGGATGACAAGATGGAGGGTCGAAAATAGAGAAGGATCACTGGGGTACCCCGGGGTCGTGACACCCGTGTTTACCAAAGATAGTAAACCCCTTAGGAAAAGATCACTAGGGTACCTCGGGATTGTGACACCCGTACCCATCTAAAGAAGGTGAGCCCCTTGAGGGGTAAATACGAGCAGACAACGATGTTTAGGATAGACTGCGGAATGGGATGAGTCAAAGATGCTAGTTGCCAGAAGGGATGGTTACATTTTTCCTTTTGAAAAAGATAGAAACTCAATTTTCCCCATCCAACAAATGCTTTACCTTCGATTCTAAGCCACACCCGATTTTCAGTAGCATGAACTCTGGAAAAATAGTGCGGCTTAGATTCGAGTAAATACGGGTTTTTCAAATTAAATATGATTACATGTAAGATTACCTACGTATTCTAATAAATCATGCGGAAAAAGAAAATATAGTTATATTGAACAAATCAATGAATTATATTAAAAAAAAACATTTAGAACAAACTAAAGTAGAATTTTTTTTTTTTTAATCGTGTGAATATGTATACCATTCTATATGCAAAGTCTTGCGTGTTCCAAAGCTGCGTTAATTTATTAGAACTCCTGCGTGCGTAGTACATTTTTTATAACTCTCATAAAATTTATAAATAAGTGCATTTGTAAATATGTTTTGCATTACCAATCATGACGTTAAATAAATGCATTGTTAGGAATTTTATGGATCTTTGGACAATATACTTGATGAACAAATTTAATGACTGGGTTTTTTTAATCATAAGAATGTATTAAATTGAATAAGAATGTTAGAAAAGATATGATTATAATACATAACCATTGATTGATGTGACAAATGATTCACACAAGAAAAGTTTTTTTTTTTTTAATTATTATTATGTTTTTAAATTCGAAGTTTTTGCTATGTTTTGCATATGTGTTTTATTCTTTTTGTTGATTTTAAATTATTTCGCAGAAATTATGCCTTCCTTTAAAGTTACTATAATAAAAAAAAAAAATCTTTGGTTAAAAAATGCGTTCTTTCTTGCGAAATGAATATACTTTTTAGTTGCTTATCTGGTGCTTAAAATTTTGTTTTATTAAATGAGTTATTTTTATAATTTACGCAATAATATAATTACTCTGCGACTAAAAATATTAATCATGTTTTAAAAAAATGATATTGGTGATGGATTTTGTAATTTTGAACCTGGTGAAGGGACGAAAAAGTCATTTGAGCACGCATTCCTCTTTCCTAATTTCTACACCAACGAGAAATTTAAGACCCAATTGAAAATAACAAACTATATTCCATGAAAATCGTAGACAGTAACGAATTATAAACCCTCCACTCAGTTATCACAAGACCTATTGTCTACCAACTGGGATATTAATATCCCAAAGATGCTTGGAATTTTAAAATTTCGAATACAAAAAAGAGAAAAAAAAAAAGAAGAATTAAAAAGAAATATCTTGCATTTATGTTCTGAATTTTGGAATTTCCAAGATAAAATAATGGCAAGGGGAACGAAATTATTATATAAAATATAAACAAATTATTCGCTTTTTTAAAATTATAATTATCAATGAAAATGATTCACAAAAGCCGAAAAATTATTTTTAAACATTTTGATGTTTATTAATGCCGAGCTTTTAGGGCCATTTTTCAATTCCTACTATTAACTCACACTCTCTATATATTTATTTATTTGTTTATTTATTTGGAGCAATTTTCAATCGTTAATAAAATACATTTTAAATTTCTCAATTGAGCTTAAATTTTATATACATGATTATTTTGGATGACAATGCAATAATTTAATTATAATAAATAAAAATTAATTGATTGAAACCAATTATTTAAAAATTACAAATACAACCACGTTGGCGATTAGCGACTTTTGGCACTTGTGTCAAACTTGAAAGGTTTTTTTCACGTTTTAAAGCATTCAGTTGAACTGAAATTTTATAGACACGATTGTTTTGGATGACAATACGATACTTTAATGTGATAATTAATAAAAATTTCTTACCTCTTAATGTTGTTATTCTGTGTGTCCTATGTATATATATATTTATATTAATTGTAACTATTTAATAAAAAGTAGCTAAAATAAAATTTTTCTTTAATCTAAGTAGGAATTGACCTAAAATTTTTTTATATTACTTGTTCTTTGTTCAATTAGAATTCACATCAGAAAACATATTTCACGATGTTTAGCTGAAAGAAAATGGGTAATTATTTAAGAAAGTCTTTTTTGTATGTTATTTTATATAACTACAGCAAGTCGACAGTATATTAAAAGATTTCGATTACTCATTTCGTGAAAATTTTGATTCATCCTTAACGACCGACAAAATCGATAAAACAATATTCTTACTCTGTCTACTCAAGCTGGGTAAATTCTGCGTCTCGTGAGTATATATCACCTGAGTGACTCCAAAATGCAACCGCAGTGAAAGGCAATGAATTAAAAAAGAACATTCAGCTTTGAGCTGTATTAATTATTTATGAGACATTGTATTTTCAGCTTGCGTCACTTTAATACAAAGAACACTGCACTGGAGTATCAATAAAATTTCTTAACTTTATTAGTCACTGTGTCGTTAGAATAGATTTTATTAAATTTTACTATAGAAACACCTTGTACGGTATTTAGAAAGCTTCATTATTCATGTTTTACTATTAAATGTACACAATTAGTCTTCATTGAATGCTTTTAATTCATTTTTATTCTCATTGGTTTTAAGAATGGAAGAATATTAAAATTTATATGCACCCATTGATTTTTCATTTATAGTCATTTTGTAGCTATAAAAAAATTTATCTGATATATTTTACTTGTATATGAAAGAATATGATTTTTTTAAATTCTTCTCGGGGTGACTTAATAAAAATATTTAATTCGAATAAAAACATAGCTTCTATTTGCGTATCAATTATAGTAGTTCGTTCACAATTACAACGGCAGCGGTAGCCTAAGGTTATGGTTAAGGACTCATGGAGGGCGTATCATGAGTTCTAGCCTAAAGCCACTGAAGATCCATCGTGCAGAGGGTTGATGCACTTTCAATCTGTTGAGGTTCACAATTCTCTGATGCCGTGTCGTGGAAGTTCGTAGAGGGAGTGCTAGCTCAGGTGACGTCCTCATCACTTGACCGAGGCTCAAAATTACGAGGTTCATAAGGGGGGAGGGGGGTCCGAATACGGCCATCCCTCCTTTTGTGTGCCACTGCCCCTGTCAGTGGCGTAACGTACACCCCAGGGGGGCTAGGGATCAAGGAGGTCCAAAGCCTAACTGCCTCCAAGTAAAATCCATTTTAGGGGCCCGAAACCTGACTTTGTAGGGGGGCCCAAATGTTCTTCATTAGCTACTGGCTCCTGTGTAGATGTAATATATATTCGAGCAAGAAGCCTTTTACTATATTATTTCAATAGAATATAAATTTTAATGACACATACAACTAAGAGCTGTACTAGGATGTAAGTGGTTTCTTTCGGCTAACATTATTCTCTCTAAACTTCTCAGACAAGTAAATTTGCTGATTAGCTTAAGTTTTCGTATTTATTTTTGCTGAATTTATAAATTAATTTTCTTCTAAGCAGATTTTTAATTATATTAATTCAAAATCAGAAGTTCTAATAAGGAAATGCTCGAATTTCTTAATATCATTCATTCATAGCTTTTAATTATTCTTTTTATCATTTTTGTCCTCCTGAACAAAAATTCTGATACTACACAGACGATTGTTAATGAGGGCTTAGAAGTTAACTGCATAATTCAGTGGCATACGCAGACATCCGTTACGGGGAGAGGGGGATATACATTCTAAAGAACACGTAGACGAAAGACCCGAGGAGTAATCTCTATGGCAAAAATTAAAAATTAATTGGGCTATGAGGGGAGTTTGAACCCTCAACCCCTCCCCTTTGTATACGCCACTGGCAGAACTTACCATACATGTTTAATTTTCGACGAATGAAACTAATTCTCTAAAAAATCTCTTCGGTGTACCAACTAAATTTCAACCAAATCATTTCATTTTCAAAACCGATGAAAACAATATAGACTATCATTACTCAGTACCTATTTGACATTCCGCGACCTTCTGTTGAACCTTGACGACTTGAGAAAACCACCACCGCACGGTGCGACGAATTAAGGAGAACTAACAGCCCATTTCCGGTAGAGAGGTGATATCCATCGATATTTTCATTAATCATTTATGAGTGTTTGTTTTCACAGCCGCATTCACCAAAGACATTCTCTGGTGTAACAACGTGGTCTGAAGCACTGAAACTTCAAAAGACAAACCTGTGGACCGATCGCCGTTGTCAATGATCCAAGAAAAAGAACAATGAAGCTGTTGAGCAACGTGCCCCGGAAGAAAAATTTGTTCCAGAATTTCACTTCACTCTCTTGATGAGCCTTATCTGGTGCAGTTAGGACCAACTGGCCATTGTTGTGGAGGACTTGAGGTCGCTTAATCCAACTTTCTGCGCACGACTCTTTGGTGTCGGTTGTCGAACTTGCCGAGGTAGTAATGAATGGAGTATGTGGGGGATGAGCAGGGTGATGCAGTCACCTTCGATTGTTGTGCGGCACATTGTTCTCGCCGGCCTTGAAGAAGGCTAATTAGATAGTCGAACCCATTCACACTTGGTGACGAAGTGAAAAAAAGGAGCGGCCTTGGCAAATGTGAAAGTGCGGATTTTGCAACCTTCATACTTCTTCTTTAAATAGGTTTTTGAGAAAAGTTTATTTTGACAAGAATGATGTTTAGTCAAATGAGGCTAATTAAGTAAAAATTATAGAACAGGTCTTTTTTTTACGTTAAAAACAAGATTTAATTCATAACAGTTTTCCAAATAGAAAAATGCCTTAATTTTCATATATATTCTCACACAAGGGTATTGTATATATATACTACTTTATCTTATTACATTTTGAAAATTAAGCAATCTATAAATACGTTATGTCTTATGTTAACATATTTAAAAAATAAATTCCATCTAACATTACAAAATAAAGGATGAATTTGGAACTTATCGATTTCAGTAAAAAATGTACTGATTTAAACAGAAATATTTCATATATTAAAAATATGATCGTCTAAATAAAAAATTCTATATTATTATAGAAGATTTTTCCATTTGAAAAATATTCCATGCTTAAGTCGTCTTATTCATTCAGAATTACACTAGGTTAAGGTATCCGACTACGTTCGGAACCGTGATTTTGGAAAAGCGTGTAAATGGATAATATTTATGATATTTAGTGTCACTTAGAATACATGTATAAAATTGTTTTAAGGACATTATACAACAAAAAAAATATTTACATACAATATTTTGGCAAAAAATTAACTTAAAATAACCTTTTTTTTTCAAATGTTCTCCTTTTGTAAAAAATGCTTCTATTGTATTAATATTTTGCCTGTATTCAGCTCAGACCTCTGTACAGAGGCTCAACTAGAATTTTTGAAATGCATAACTCGGAAGTCGGTTTATCCATGTTTTTACGACAACAGAGGGAGAAATTTTAAGAAAATACGCCGATAATTATTTCAAAGGTTGTAACTCTGAAAATAATGTGAATTTTTCAAACATCATAGTTGATCCACTCTGTACAGAGGTCTGAGCTATAACAGGCAAAATATTAATACAATAAAGCTTTTTTACAAAAGGAAGAGGACTTGAAACTAGAAAGATTAAGGCCCACAAAATTTGCACATTTAAATAAATTTTTTTGTCATAATGTTCTTTAAACAATTTTATACATGTATCTAATCTAAATGACACTAAATATCATGAAAATTATACATTTATGTGCTTTTTTGAAATCATGGTTCCGATCGTAGTCGGATACCTTAAGACAATCTTAAAATATTTACAAAGTACTGATGAAATATATAATATCATCATTATTTTTCATAATATTCAAAAAGAAAACATAATTAATTCGAACGGTATTTGAATTCGACTTTAACACGGATTCAGAACTACATTTTTTTTTTTTTTTTTCTTCACGTGTATATATAATTAATTAATTAACCTTCTGATTATTATTTATCTCTTACGGCAAAATTCGAAAAATGTCTCATGATTTTAGAATGTGATCAGACAAAGAGATAATAACTAAGACGAACAACTTTGTTTTTCCCATTTCAAAACAAGGCTAAGTGAAGATACCGGAGACATTGTTCATTTAATATCCCTTACGTTGGTCTATAGAAGAAAAAGATTATCATTCCTTTTTATATTAAGTATTGAGAGTATGTGTTGTGTTTCTGTTCGTATATGGTTTTAAATGTTCCCTCGATGTACATTTTTTATGTGTAAATAGATTCGAACTACCTTATATAATGCTCAAATAAATTTTTAAGAATACCTTAAGGGAACTGAATAATTACTCTAAGCTACTTTTAGTTTAAGGTTTCCGACTACGTTCGGAACCGTGATTTTGCAAAAGCAAATAGATGGATAATTTTCATGATATTTAGTGTCACTTAGATTAGAATAGATGTATAAAACTGTTTTAGGACTTTTTTTGACAAAAAAATTTTGAAATACAATTTTTTTGGCTAAAATTAATATTTTTCAAATGTTCCCCTTTTTAAAAATGCATCTATTATAATAATATTTTTCCCTGTATAGCTCAGACCTCTCTACAAAGGCTCACTAAATTTTTTTGAAATATGTAACTTAGAGGTGGGTTTACCATATTTTACGACAACAGGGGGAGCAATTTTAAAAAAAAACCCCAAAAATTTTTTTTTCAATGGGTGGTAACTCTGAAAAAAATTAATTTTCAAAAATTCTAGTTGAGCCTCTGTAGGGTCTGGGCAATACAGGCAAAATATTATATAATAAACTTTTTTCACAAAAAATTAAAATTTAGATATCTAAAGTTAACTTTTTGCCAAAAATATTGGTACTTTAATATTTTTTGGTTAAATTCCAAGAAGCACATGCATGTATTCTATCGGACCCCTATAAATATAAATTTCTTAGCACTTTTAAACCGGTTCCAAACTATCGGATACTATAAAGACTTTTCACTTCCTTATTAGAAATATGCCTGGTGACAAATTCTTCGTGCACTTAAATCGTTCTATTATGGTTCCTTATTCCATATATTATTTTTACTTCTATAAATTAATTTTTGATTTGGCATTTTTTTCTAATGCCACTGACTAAACCCCAAGCATAGAACACATTTTTATATTTAAAAAGTAAAAGAAAAAACCAGTACTCAATATAAACTCGTATGATAATAATACATGTATCCATTTAACGTACTAATAACTTAAAATTTTCAAATACTTTATAAATGCAGCATTATATAAACGTACGTAAACTTAAGCAAAAGATGCACTTTTCAACATACAACAAAGGAATTATTGAAAACGGCATTTTTATAATCAGTAAAGGGAAAAGCTAGCTCAATAGATAGGTGATACATATACAAATATTAGCATTATAACATCAAAGGGTACGTGACGGCACGAAAACGCGTGAAATGCGAGCGCTCAATGCTTATTTAAAAAGCAGTAGAAGTACATATTTCCAGACATTCTCTACAAGTAAAAAATACGTAATATGTCCTTAATGATTCAAGAAACCAGCAGAATGTCTTTAAACCTATGATGCTTTTAATGGTGGAATGATCGACAAGTTTGAAGAAGGGCGTAGTTTGGCGAATGTTGCACAAGAGTTGCAAAGTCACACAGTGTATTCTCAAGAGCTTCGAAAGCCTTCCAGTGAACAGGTACAGCAGTAAGAAAGATTGGCGGGGTCAACCAAGGAAAGCAATAGCAAGTGATGACTTTTGTTCTCAGGGCATGATCGTTCAGCAGGCGTAAAGGACTGGAACCAGACATCAGACAGTATTGCCCAACAACTGCGTACGGCAAGTACCACGGTTTACTGATGGTAAAATGTCTGCATGAAGGTAACCTATTCGCCGTCGTCGAAACACTGCATACCATTAACAGCAACCCATCGGCGAAATCGTTTACAGTGGTTTTAAGAACACAGACTGGCCATATCTTCAATGGAGTCCTGCAATGTTTACTGATGAAAGTCATTTCAGTTTGAGCAAAGATTCTCAGCACCAGTTAACATGAAGGCAGTTAGGGCATGGTTTGGAGGACATTGGAGAAAGAAACCACTGGGATGCAGTGACGTAACGGAGAATAATAGCCCCCTGAAGACTCAGGTTTTGTGCCCCAGGCCCAAATACGTATTTTGAGACGGTTAAGATTTGGGTTCCCTAGAATCCCTGCCCCCCTGCAATGGGGAGGTTGCGGGGTGCACATTATGCCATTGCTGGGGTGGCCCCGGAGCGCTTGTGTGGAGAAGCATCATGTTAAATGGATGAACGGAGCTCCATATTTTCGACAGCGGCTCACTTACAGGAGATCATTCCTGCGATGAAATTAACTTGCCCCATGTGTAGCTGTTCTGAAGTGTCAATGGTGCAAACTTTATTTTTGTGAATGAAAATGCCCTTCTGCTGTTGTAAAGATTCTAGAAAGTGGGGCTATGTGCAAATTAGATCTTCCAGCATGCTACCTGATTTAAATCCCATCGAATACGTGTAGGATGCTTTGGACAAATACCTGGCAGCAAGATCGTATCCTCCGGAGAACACAACTGAAATAATGCTCTTTGGAGAGTGGCAACTCTTACTTCAAGAAGTGCTGGATAATTTGGTAAAGAGTATGAACAACTTGGATGGAGGCCATTTCATTTTGGGGTAGTTCGTATATCTTACTAAGGGACTTTGATTTGTTGTTCTTTTTCATTGCCAGACAATGTGTTTTACTAACATTATTCTCCCTCTTTCTGCTTTGTTCCATAATATATGCGTACAATTCATTTTTGACTACTATGCTTTCATTACCTTTTGCAACATTATGCCTTTGTAGTGTGAATTTCATGTAACCCTGTTGATTCTTTTTTTTTTTGAGGAGTTATGACATAATGTGAAAGATTGTAAGCGCACATTGGTGTATACTTTTATAGCTAAAGATTTACGATAATAGATGATGTTACGCATTGAAGTCTTAAGACTCTTTGAGGCCCTAAGCCCGAGAAATCTGAAGAGTTTTTCAGACCCTAAGCCCCTATTCAAAATTGGGCCCTACCAGATATTTTTAAAAGTTGACAGTAAATAGCAATGTCAAATACTCGTTCAAACGGTAATTTGAAACAAATAAATGTGCACGATTCACAATCTTAAGAACCTAGGGCACAAACCAACTCGTCCTATAGCCTCGTTTTGTCCAAATTACTTTTTATTGTACTAGGCCTAGGCGTAGACATGGACAACGGTCATCACATAATAATAATAGAATCTTATTACTTCTGCCAGTTGACTTGCAATTTTAAATTCTCTGTTTTTAGCAGAATATATACGGGAATAATATTTGACCATTAAAATTATCAGGATCTTATTAAGACAGAGCCAAGAACAAAACGATGCCCCCCAACCCCCGAGGGTGAGCCCTAGCCCAGTCGGCCCATGCCTTAAGACGTTCCTGATGCTATGTTATGGGGAAGTTAGAATAAGACACTAATGTTGGGAAAAATTTTATCTGGAAAAAAAATATCCATTTTTACAGTTATACCCTCCTGAGAGCCTTGAAAATTGTTTCCGTCGATATTTTGTTGCATAAAATCGTAAAATATAATCAATGCATATTATTAAAATTTTTTTTTTTTAAAATTCCAACTATACAATTTATCAAAAAATGTTTTTTAACTTAAAAATTAAACAATGTTTTTGAAAGGATTTTTGAATAACTTATTAAGCACTGAGAAGGAGAAATTTCTAACTTCCAAAATTCAAATTAATTTTTAAAAAGACGAAATACTTTTCTACAAGTTCATTCCCTTCTTTCGTTCATCTGCATCGCATAAAGTTTCTCCCACATGCGAAGGTGCTTTTAAAAAAAACAGCGAGTAGGAGTACTTGCGCTTGAAGAATCCCGTTTGCAGCTGTCATTACAACCTATAATGACATTCACCTTTTTTTTGTATTGAATACATTTGAAATCCGATTCACAATGATCTTTAGGTTTAATGACTTTCACTGTTTAATGACCGTTATCTGAAGTTCTAGTTTAATCATGCACAGGTACGCATTCAAATTCAATGTAATGATGTTTTGATTGTACTTCTCCAGTTTATTGACTGGCCATTAACCATGGGAGGGTACTCATCTGACTGTTTTTAATAGAGTTAATTTTTGTTTGTATTTTAGTATAATAATACCACACGTATTTTGTGTTTGTGAAAAAAACGTTTGTTTATTTATTCAATAGCATAAAATAGGTAGAAGAAAATAGACTAGAAATTACCGATAAACCGTACATAAATGTAAATCGAAAATTAATGATTCGTAAAGGGGTAGTTCAGTGGATGCATTGTTTGTTTGCAGTTACTTGGATTGGTGATCAGTCATAATTATTCGAAGAGTTATTAGTTAATGTCCCATATAAAGGAAACATGACTCAGCTATGTACGAACTGTGAATCAATCTTATCTTCTGGAATAATGTACCTCTGGAGCTGTAGTAATGGACCTCTTAATCTTGAGTCATTATCAAATGATGATGGCATCTTAGCTTATTCCTTCTTCTCCACATACTGTCACGACTTTGAAATTCAATTTAAATTTAATCGCAGTCCATGGTGTTTCAAACAGCAGTTTTGGTGGAATCGCGGATCGAACTCGTAATTCGGTGGAATATCGTTGGAGGAAAAGTGGGAGGAAAAGCAGCCGATGACTCTAATTATTCAAATATTAACAAATTTATCAAAGGGCAACAGTGAATTTCTTTAGAATAGTGCAAAGCGCACTCGTTATGAACAATCTTTACAACGCGTTCCAGAGATGGCTCTCTAGAACAGTCCCACTAACAGAAACTCAGACAAATAAAGTCTGTCACTCTTATCGCAGTCAACGCATAGATTCTAATCTCGAACCACCCCTCTTCTGAACTGCACTGATCTTCGTTTCAAGGGTCCTTTATATAGCCTCGTGGTAATTTCTAGAAGGGTGAACCCTGAGCCTTCTTAGTAATTCTTTGGCAATATCGCATTTTAACCCAATTTCTTGGCAATGGCGATTAAATAGCCAATCTGGTAGCTTTTCTATGGTTTCCATAATCTTATTTTTCAGGTTAAAGCAGGGAGATGAACATTGACGGTAAAACTCAATTTTCCTGCAAAGTGTGACGTCGTGAGTAGATAACGTGCAAAAATTTGTCACAACCTAATTTTGAAATAAAAGAATTATTTATTTGCTCAACAAATTACTTATGATTTAAGCAATAAAGTACAGTCTCTACGCCAATCCGGTGCATTCAGTCTATATCATGGGAGATCATGCACTTCTCAGCACTACTTTGTCCAAAGGGCAAGAAAATGGTTTGGATCCATTCTCCAACGCCACCGGCGTTCATTCCCCGGAAAGTCTGGAATCGGATCTCCGCTGGTATCTGCTCTCAGATCTCCTCCCCTCTCTTCAGGTCTCCCTAAATTTCTGTCCTCGGCTCTCCCTTCTCTCCTAAAAAAATCCTTTTAAACACCAGGATGTGTCCACAACACGCCCCTCGTCTCTTCTCATTGGCAGGCCACCAAAGTCTCTCCAAGGCCCTATGTCTCATTAGTGTCCTATTCGTGCGGAACACACAAATACACTGGAATCTAATGGCTCCAGAATTCTCGTTCAACATCTGGACACACTTGTCCATCACACCCCTTTGTTTTTTAAATCAATTCTCTCGTAGTCTTCCAAGGCGTCAGACTCATTGGTCAGACAGGCTTCGTCTCTTGTCATCCGGTGGGCTCTCCTTTATCCATTGTGACTTCCGGTCAGAGTGTCGACGCCGCTCTGAGGTCAAACAAAAAACAATGAACCCACTGCCAGGAGCACTGGTTACTTAGCCATCTGTTTTGAGCCATAACACTTGGCGTGAATAGAAGGGTGGGGTACATACCAAGTAAAGTCGTTATAAAGGAGAGTATTATTGTACAGAAAACATGCATGGCGTGTTTTAATATCTACGAACTTGGTCCGTAGAAGATTGTGCATAATTTTACTAGGATAAGGTAATGGAATCACAAGCATTTTATTTCAATAAATATTTAATTGCATATGTTGCCGCTAAAGTATGAAATACTTTAAAATGTCCGCATTACGTTGTTAATTTGCAGGTTATATCTAATCTGTTCCCTTTAAGAGGGAATAATTTACAAAATAAAAACTTTCTACAATTTAACTTGGTAGTATGCACATTAAAGAGTTTCAAATCGTAAAATGAGCTCTTAGGCTTTGTAATCATTAAACATGTTCCATTTTATAATCTTTAAATATCTTCTACCTTTTTATAATTGTTAAATGTCATCCACTTTATAGTGTTTGTGGCACAAGCGTTGTGATACTGCTGGCTGCTTTTACTTCTAATAAACTTACAAGGTCCGTCTCAAATAGCTCTTACATTATTTTGAAGTGCGACTATTAAAATAATCATTTCACATATATAATTTACATCGGTTGAGAGTGTTTACCATAATTAAGTCCATCTTAAGGCTGTCTTCGGTAAAAGTACGAGAGATTGAACTAAAGGAGAAACACATTTTCAGACAGAAAAATGCCTCAATTTCCATGGAAATTTGCAATATCTTAGCTCATACCTCTGTTAACAGTATAGTGTTTTTAAAATTTTCAAAATATTCCATGAATATTTTCTTTTTTGTTTTAATACGTGAAGGCGTAGCCCATTTAACATTACGATATAGGAGAAAAAACACGAAACACATTTTATACCAGAAAAATGAATCAACTCGGTTAAAAATGGGAAGTATGATAAAAATACTGCTCTTTAAAGGATAGTGAAGCCAGAATATCATATTAATTTTTCATTTCTTTTATATTTGAAAAAATGTTTCAAATTCGGATCCTATTCTTTAACATTAACCGAAAACAGCCTTAATATTCGCTTCTGCATGCAAATGCATGGACATCAGTGGCGCACACACAAGGTCCGAACCCCCAAAGTCCTTGATTTTTTTCGATTGGTTATGATTCTAAGTATATAATACGTAAAATTTAATTAAATATTTGTTATTAATGATTAATTTTATTAATTAATGCTAATTATTTATTCAATAATTAATTTTTTACTGTTTTTTGTTCCTGAAAATCGACAAAATCAAAAATAGCATGGTACAAGAACGGTGAACTTTCAACCTCGGACCCACCTCCCCCTTGAAAAATTCCTGTGTGCGCTACTGATGGACATGTATCTTGATTTTTTTTATTACAGGGGAATTCAGCTCCAAAAATATAAACAAATACCGAATTCTTAAGTAAAATGAAGAACAGATTCAACAAACACCTATTTTGAAAAAGATTCGATATACATGAAATGTTTTCGAATGTCATGAATGTTTTGATAATACTGTGAAACAAAGATTCCATGATTGAGAATGTAAAGCGAATAAAAATTTCGGAGAATAAAGAATCAACTCGAGATTATTTAATAATAGAAAGGATGATGTATTGATTATACAAGGCTGTGAAAAACCAATCGGACCATTGTCAGGCGCTAGAAAAAGTGCGAAAAAGTTCATCCATACAGAATTGCTTAAAATATTTTATTCTATTCATCTGTCTTACCCACGGAGAGACAAGATGATCAAAACAGTTAAATATATTTCGGTAAAACATGATACAAACCTAATTGAAATTGTTTTGAGATTTATGTGAATCTTGTCACCAAAATTAATATGAAAAATAATAACTATTGCAAATTATTCCATCGCATTTCAGTATAATATTTAAGATGTATTTCAAAAGCAATCTCAACTGGCCCCATCCAGTGGCATACACAGGGGTTTTTCAAAGGATGGGGGAAGGGGGGGGTCCAGGGTGGAAAATCCACCATTCTCGTGTCATATCCCAATACGCCGCCAAACATATTCTTTGATTTTATCCGCGATTGTCAGGAACAAAAAACAGTAAAAAATAAATTATTGAGTAAATAATTAGCACTAATTAACAAAATTAATTTTAATAACAAATACGTAATTAAATATTACGTACTATACACATAAGATACTTACGTACTATACACATAATCAATCGGGGAAAAAAATCAAGAGCTATGGGGGTGAGGTCCAGACACGGGACACTCCCCTTGTGTGTGCCACTAGCCCCATGCAAAAGCAGGGTCCACTCGTGACCCTTAAAAGTAGACAGTACATATTTTGTCAAATACTCGAGCATACGGTAACCCGTAACTCATAAATGTGCGTGACTCACAATCTCTAAGACATTAGCACAAACCGACTGCCGCCATTCTACTAAATGAGTGATGATGATATATAATGTTAGACCTAGGCCTAGACATGGATGACAGTCATCGCATAATAAAGCAGTCTTACCACTGTTGCCAGTTGAGTATAGTTCGAAATTTCCGGTTTTATTAGAAAATGTCCGGGAATAACATTCGACCATAAAAATAATTTTGATCTCGGATCTTATTGAGGTCGAGTCGAGGTCCCCTCCTAGGCCGAAGCCCTGGGACCGCGCTCAGTGTACCCATGCTGCTCAACCGATAGGAAAATTTAAACTCCTTCTCATATACTCGGACCACTTAAGAAGATTATTGTATTGAAGCCGCTTCACACATGGGCAAATCAAGAAGCTTATAATTTGCTTAATATTTTCTTCTATTTGTCTTGCCAAGTATTTTGTATTTTAAAAGCGGATTTTGTTACTGAATCTTAACATTTTTAATAAAGATTGTAACCAGTGGCGTAACGGAGATATTAGGGGCCCCCTGAAAAATCAGGTTTGGGCCCCAAGCCGGATCTTACAAAGGGTATATACTTGGATTAGTAAATACGTTGCTGCCCAGCCAGTATGGTGGATATGACCCTCGACTTGTAACCGAGTCCCGAATAAGACATGTTTGCATTTTCTTCGGGAAAAGAAGTGACTTTCGCCTGTAATGGATTCCCGTCTCGAATGGAAAGCAGCGCCCCACTTCTGTTATATGCTGGGATCACTGTAATAAATGTCTGTATTCTTCTGTTTGTATTGTATGTTTCTGTTCTTCCACTTGTATTTCATATGTATCCCAGGATACAAACACACCACAACAACTACAACAGTAAATATTCCAGTTAGGATTTGGGCACCCTAGAAATCTGCCCTCCTCCCGCAATGCGGGGGTGTACGTTACACCACTGATTGTAACAATGGGCAATCCGTGAGGTTTGTTCTAACTCGGGTTTTCATTCGTCCTATCAAATTGGTACTTTAAGCTAGAATAATGCCTCCAATCAAGTGAATGTTACTACAGAGAATAGTATGTAAATAGTCAGTATAATGTAGAAGATTATATAGAGAATAGTAGATGTTATTGGCAGTGTATTGCTCCATTAACTAGTTCCTGGATTATAGTTGAGTAGCTACTTGAAGATATTTCGGAGGATTTCTCTGGCAAGTATCAGAAGTTGCATCTGATTTCAAATAAGTACTATCAGGGCCGGCTCTAGCAGTTTTGCCGCCCCGGACAAAAATAGATAATGCCGCCCCTCGCTCCAAAGCCAAAAATTATAATTAAAAAAGATAAACTTTTCATATAGATACACATCTATAAAACTTTGAATAATCTTGTAAACACAAAAAGGCAGCATAACAATACATATTATATATATATATATTATTTTAAGTCTTAAAAAATACAAAATAATTCCAAATTAAGGGCATAATTATGTGTTATTATTTCAAACGAGTAAAATGTAAGAGAAGGAAATGCTCATTCCAGCAAGCCAATTTCTTCGAAAAAGAGTTTGCTGATGGTGGTATCACAAGCATTTATTTTAACTTATGGCAACTACACTCAAAACTAAAACAAAAAATTTTCTTTGGCTCTCTATCTACCAAAAACTTATTTCCCCTGTCCCCTTTTGGATAGCTGACACTGAACATCGTATGGGTGAAAGGAATGTCTAATGTGACCCCACTCAGGGATGGGGAGAAAGTTACACGTGAAAGATGTGTAAGCCTTTCAAATTTCACGACATAAAATATACTCCGGCCTCGAACCCTTCATGTTTCAACATATCAGTAAACTGACATTAAACATACAGAGTACAAAATAAAGAAATAAAATACATTAAATGAAATACTAAATTCACACCCAATAAAATTTCAGAAAATATATCAAATTTTTTTTAAACAAAACAATATTGTTTTCAAATTCGGCAAATGCCCCCCTTTTTTCTGCCCGGCGAGCCCGGTTTGCCGGGCCTAGAGCCCCTGGTACTATATATTCTTACCTTTTAGCTTGTCTTGTACGCATATAGAGTACTCAGCTCTAACGTTTAAATTAATAAGAGTAAATTATTGCAATTACCTGTGTGTTTGTAATAATTTTGTATCAGGTCTGATGGCTTTTCCATGCATGTTGCTTTTGGATTCCCCGGGAACCACAACCAGCAGCAAAATCTCCTCCTCAATCAACATGTAAAGCAGATACCACGACAAGATATGGACAGAACTCAAAGTAGTACTTCATAACAAATCTACAAAGCCAATACCAAGAAGTGTCGAACGAGCAAATCAACACTATTAAAAACATACTTATTATTAGGATGATTGATAACCAAGCTAACATGGAGTAAAAGCTTGCGATTTGCTCATTTTATGGAGAATAATGTCTATCATTCAGCAATTTTAATAAAATAAGTCCATACGATGTCATGCTCTGTTTTTTCCCAAAAAGTGATATTATGATTCCGTAATGTACATTGAATCTGATAAATAATGAGGATTGAGAAATTAGAAGAATTACATAAGACAGTTATATTATGGAATTATAATCAAATCATACACAAGAGGACATTTTACGTTACCCTAATCGTCTACAGAATTACCGAAAGAAATATGAGAATGTTTCGATAATAATATCTGAAACTACTTTGTATACCGCCGTTATCATTGGCTGAGCTCCAAAAATAATGAACTTTGTGTTGTTACATATTCCATCCAATTTGTCGTTTTGGGTGCTGCTTTGAGCACTAAACAGGTGACAGTACGTTTCGGCTCTGTTCCACCCCAATTTTGAAGGAGAACTCCCCGAGTGGAGGACAGGATGCAAAATCAAATAATATTTGCTTAATTTTCAGGCAAATTGTTTGGCATTTTAGTTTAGTATTATTATTATGTATTATACATGAATGAGAGTGATGAGTGAATGATGATGATGATGTTGTGTTCATGATGGGACCAAATCAGACAGTACCATGGGCCCAGATGTCTGTTACGGCAATTTGATCAATATTATCTACAGGAGGTTTGTTGACGAAAACGGGGCCCTATTTTTTGTAGAGCAGCAAGAATAGATGGACACTCAAAATATGAGTTAGCTCTGTATCTGAACAGTTATCACAATTCCTGTGAGTTCTTCTACCATTCCTATCAATCTTCATTCCTCTCTAATGACCTGTTCTTAACCTAGCAATGGTCTTTATTTTAAAGTGGTATCCACTCATAATAAAGAGTTGATACCTTACAAGAATTGACTTCTCTCTCAATTTTAAATTTGCGACAGGATTTGCTTTTAATAAGGTAACATTGACAAAGCTGTCATTATTCAGATTTCTACTCCCTTTCTCTAGTTTATCCACATTTTCATTGCTTGTAACGTCAACATGTGCAAGTAACCATTGGAGAAAACAGACTTTATTTAACACATGCAATTTAAACAGGCGAGAGTAAATCTCTGCAGTAATTTATGAGCCTCCATTTGATGAGTGAATGTTAAGTTTAATAGCGTAAGAGTTCACAAGGTATTATGAACAACATTGCATACTAAAATTTATTATTTGTAATCTAATGCTTAAAAATTTTTAACGGATATAAAGAGACACAGAAGTTAAGACTAAAATTAGTAATCTTAGAAATATTAAGTTCTTCTCACAAATAAATAAACTGTTTAAACTCTTAGTAGCATTTAAAAATAATTGGTTATATAAATATTTCTCTAAATAAATAAATATTAAGAGACGATGTATTACAACTTTAGTATACATTTTCCAATTGTATGGAGAGAGCGAGAGAAGTAAGTATTTTAAAACATTAAATTCGATAGTTAAGTATTACAATAGCATTGTAATTACGTATAGCGAAAGATTACAACTAAAACATCACAAACATTTCTTTAACTTTATAAAACAAGGGAATTAACACGAGCCGAAATTGGTTGGTAGCTTTTTTGTTCATTTCACAAATTTTACTTATTTATGATAAGTAAGGATAATACGATCCTTGAAATGAAAAATAGGGCAAACGAAAAATAGATCTTGGGAAACATGTATCTTCTAATAGATGGCAGCACTGAGAATGGCTTATTATTTGATAGGTACCACTTGTATTATTTCCTTCTGTTGATATTTTCCCTTTATTTCAATAAAAAGGAATTATTATTGATGATAAATTAATGAAATCCTTTTCAATATCTTCATTCAAACTGCTAAAATATTATTAAAGTAAAATGAGTTCATTTACTTATCAAATTTTTAACACTTCACCTAAAAAATTCATTTATTTCGTATAAAAAAGGCTTTCTATTACAGAATAGAAGCATAAAAATAGCAAATTTAGGAAAAAACCTTTCAGTAGCATCTGAAATTTATTTTGGTTTTCTCTAAGCAAATTGAAATATTTCGGCCTTATCTTTATTAATATTTGTATGACACTATTTCAAACAACAAGGTTTTGGTGCTGCCATCTATTTAAATATTTTGTACCAAAAAATAAAGAAATGTTTTCATATTTTAGAATGAAATAATAAATGAATTTTAAAAATATTGTCTAAAGGAAATCTAAAATTATAAGGCTTTTAGTTGAATTAGTTCCATCTTCCTTATATTAAGAAATATCTTGATATCATAATAAATAAACATTAACATCTAACAACACAAAAAATAATTTAAAATTAAGTATTGAACATATAAGATTATTCTTTATTTTTAATGTACAGTATTATAACTTCCTTCTTTAATTTGTTTCTTATTTTCTTAATCATATGTAAACATCCTGAAAAATAAAAAAAATATAAAGAAATCAAATAAGTATTTCTATAAGATTGTCATTTACTGTGAACGATTGTGGAGAATAAAAAGAACTCCATGGACTATATTAGAAAGCAAAAATAAATAAATAAATAAAAAGGGGGGATTACGTGCAATGAATTAATTTGCCAGCGTTATAATATGTTGTGCAAAGTGCCGCACTGTGTTTAATAAAAGAAGCCCATCGAAATGTTTCAAAATTGTTCAAAGGATACACAACCATTTAAATTCTTAGTGAGTTAGAAATTCAGCATGCATTTTTAGCAAGTAAAATGTTAAACATAACTTCCAAATTCAAATTAATTTAAAAAGACGAAATATACTTTTCTACAAGTTCATTCCCTTCTTTTTTCGTTCATCTGCATCGCATAAAGTTTCTCCCACATGCGAAGATTCTTTTAAAAAAACAGCGGAAGTAGGGAGTACTTGCGCTTGAAGAATCCCGTTTGCAGCTGTCATTACACAACCTATAATGACATTCACCTTTTGTATTGAATACATTTGAAATCCGATTCACAATGATCTTTAGGTTTAATGACTTTCACTGTTTAATGACCGTTATCTGAAGTTCTAGTTTAATCATGCACAGGTACACATTCAAATTCAATGTAATGATGTTTTGATTGTACTTCTCAGTTTATTGACTGGCCAAGTAACCATGGGAGGGTACTCATCTGACTGTTTTTAATAGAGTTAATTTTTGTTTGTATTTTAGTATAATAATACCACACGTATTTTTGTGTTTGTGAAAAAACGTTTGTTTTATTTATTCAATAGCATAAAATAGGTAAGAAGAAAATAGACTAGAAATTACCGATAAACCGTACATAAATGTAAAATCGAAATTAATGATTCGTAAAGGGATAGTTCAGTGGATGCATTGTTTGTTTTGCGGATTACTTGGACCGGTGATCAGTCATAATTATTCGAAGAGTTATTAGTTAATGTCCCATAAAAAACATGACTCAGCTATGTACGAACTAAATCAATCTTATCTTCTGGAATAATGTACCTCTGGAGCTGTAGTAATGGACCTCTTAATCTTGAGTCATTATCAAATGATGATGGCATCTTAGCTTATTCCTTATTCTCCACATGCCATTAGAGCTTTTAAAATTTAATTTAAATTTAATCGCAGTCCATGGTGTTTCAAACAGCAGTTTTGGTGGAATGTGGATCGAACTCGTAATTCGGTGGAATCGTTTGGAGGAAAAGTGGGAGGAAAAGCAGCCGATGACTCTAATTATTTGAAATATTAACAAATTTATCAAGGGCAGTGATTTTTTAGAATAGTGCAAAAGCGCACTCGTTTATGAACAATCTCTACAACGTTCCAGAGATGGCTCTCTAGAACGATCCACTAACAGGAACTCAGACGGAATAAAGTCTGTCACTCTTATCACCAATTAAACGCACAGATTCTAATCTCGAACCACCCCTCTTCTAAACTGTACTGATCTTCGTTTCAAAGGTCCTTTATATAGCCTCGTGGTAATTTCTAGAAGAGTAAATCCTGAGCCTTCTTAGTAATTCCTTGGTAATATTGCATTTTAACCCAATTTCTTGGCAATGGCGATAAAATAGTCAATCTGGTAGTCTTGTTCACTTTTTCTATGGTTGCCATAATCTTAGTTTTCAGGTTAAAGCTGGGAGATGAACATTGACGGTAAAACTCAATTTTCCTGCAAGGTGTGACATCGTGAGCAGATAACGTGCAAAAATTTGTCACAACCTCATTTTGAAATAAAAGAATTATTTATTTGCTCAACAAATTACTTATGGTTTAAGCAATAAAGTTCAGTCTCTACGCCAATCCCCGGTACATTCAGTCTATATCAAGGGAGATCAAGCACTTTTCAGTACTACTTTGTCCAGAGGGCACTTGCCCATCCAGACTCGGGGACACTCCCCCCCTTGTGTGTACCACTGGGCCCATGCAAAAGCAGGGCCCACCCGTGACCCTTAAAAGTAGACAGTACATACTTTGTCAAATACTCGAGCATACGATAACCCGTAACTCATAAATATGCGTGACTCACAATCTCTAAGACATTGGCACAAACCGACTGCCGCCAGTCTACTAAATGAGTGATGATGATATATAATATTAGGCCTAGGCCTAGACATGGATGACAGTCATCACATAATAGCTGTAGCAGCGTACCTGCCAATCTTACCATGGTACTTAATTGACGCGTATGGAGTCGAAGTGAAGTTTTCGTAGAAAATGTCAGGAATACCATTCGACCATGCAAAATCATTTTGGTCTCAGCGGATCTTGTGAGGTCAGGTGAGGTCCCCTCCTAGGCCGAAGCCCTGGGACCAGCGCTCGAGGTGTACCCATGCTGCTCAACTGATTGGAAAATTTAAACTCATCTCCTTATGCGGACCACTTAAAGTTTATTGTATAGAAGCACTTCACACATGGGCAAATCAAGAAGTTTATAATTTGCTTAATGTTTTTCTTCTATTTGTCTTGCCAAGTATTTTGCATTTTAAAAGCAGATTTTATTACTGAATCTTAGAATTTTTAATAAAGATTGTAACCAGTGGCGTAACGGAGATATTAGGGAGCCCTGCAAAGTCAGGTTTTGGGCCCCCATGCCGGATCTTACAAAGGGTATATACTTGAATTAGTAAATAAATCGCCACTAAGCCAGTATGGTGGATATGACCCTCGGCTTGTAACCGAGTGGGCTCGGATTCAAATCCCGAATAAGGCATGGTTGTATTTTCTTCGGGAAAAGAAGTCGGACTTTCGCCTGTAATGGATTCCCGTCTCGAATTTAAAGCAGCGCATCACTTCTGTTATATGCTGGGATCATCATTTGTAATAAATGTCTATATTCTTCTGTTTGTATTGTATGTTTCTGTTTTTTCACTTGTATATCATATGTATGCCAGGATAAAAACACACGACAACAACAACAGTTAATATGCCAGTTAGGATTTGGGCACCCTAGAAATCTGCCTCCCTCCCGCAATGCGGGGGTGTACGTTACGCCACTGATTGTAACAATGAGCAATCCGTGAGGTTTGTTCTAATTCTGGTTTTCTTTCGTCCTATCAAATTGGTACTTTAAGCTAGAACAGGGGTGGCGAACTTTTTTGGACCAACGTGCCATTTTTCATTAAATGTTTGGGAAGGCTATGGAGCAGTGCCGTCAAATAAATTTGACTCACGTAATTATTCGAGGAAATAATAAAACTAGTACTAACAACTCAAAACTTTTTTTAATTACAACGAAAAATACAATTGCACAGTACCGAAAGTAGTAAATGTTTTATTTATACGTGTAATTCAAATTTAGTAACAGGTAGTGGGAATTTTGTTGTGGTAGATTAGATGACAAATAACTTATATTAAGATTGTAAGAAGTTACTTTTACCACATACAGAATGCAAGTTGTATTGGAGTCATCTTCCAAGCGATTTACGGTGAGTCTAATGTTATTCATCTCTGAAAATAATGACTCGCAGGCATAGGTAGCTGAAAGTATGGTTAAAATAGTATGATTCAGTTTTTTCGAACAGCTAAATGAATCTGGAATCGAATTCCATGTTTCCAAAATTTCATTAATAGCATTTTTGCTTGTATTGTCTCTGTGTTTTAATCAATTCCAATTTTCTCCTTTTTTCAACAAATTTTTGAATTCATATTGAACTAGACTGGAAATCAACCCCACACATACACAGTTGCATTTCAAAATTTTCAATTTACAACAAATAGAATTAGGACAAATTCAGTTTTTAAAATGGTGTCACATTATATAAGGTACATAAAATACTTAAGCGTTTCCAATATTTCTTTGAACTGAAAATCTCGCTGAAAACTGCGATCGATCACTCACGTTTCTCGTAATACTTCATATTGAACTTTGTTATTTTGAATTCAAAGGCAATCGGTGACGTGCCCAAAATATTGTGTCGAGTGCCATCAATGGCCCGCGTACCACTGGTTCGCCATCCCTGAGCTAAAATAATGCCTCCAATCAAGTGAATGCTACTACAGACTATGTAAATACTCAGTATAATGTAGAAGATTATATAGAGAATTGTAGATGTTATTGGCAATGTATTGCCCATTAACTAGTTCCTGAATTATAGTTGAGTATCTACTTGAAGATTTCGGAGGATTTCTCTGGCAAGTATCAGAAGTTGCATCTGATTTCAGATAAGTACTATATATTCTTACCTTTTAGCTTGTCTTGTCCACATATCGAGTACTCAGCTCTAACGTTTAAATTAATAGGAGTAAATTATTGCAAATATCTGTGTGTTTGTAATAATTTTGTATCAGGTCTGATGGCTTTTACATGCATGTTGCTTTTGGATTCCCTGGGAATCACAACCAGCAGCAAAATCTCTACTTCAACCAGCATGTAAAGGAGATACCACGAAAAGATCATAGCAAATCTACACAGTCAAAGCCAAGAAGTGTCGAACGAGCAAATAGACATCATTAAGAACACGCTTATTACTAGGATGTTTGATAACCAAGCTAACATGGAGTGAAAGCATATGATTTGCTCAGTTTATGGAGAATAATGTCTATCACTCTGCAATTTTAATAAAATAAGTCCATACGATGTCTTGTTCTGTTTTTTCCCCAAAAAGTGATATTATGATTTCGCAGTGTACATTGGATCTAATAAATAATTAATATTGTGAGAAATTAGAAGAATCACATAAGACAGTTATTATGGAATTATAATCAAATCATACACAAGAGGACATTACTTTACCCTCATCGTCTACAGAATTACCTGAAGAAATATGAGAATGTTTGAATAATAATATCTGAAACTACTTTCTACACCACTGTTATCATTGACTGAGCTCCAAAAATAATAAACTTTGTGTTGTTACATATGCCACCCAATTTGTAGTTTTGGGTGCTGCTTTGAGCACCAAACAGGTGACAGTACGTTTAGGCTCTGTTTCACCCCAATTTTGAAGAACTCCCCGCATGAAGGACAAGATGCAAAATCAAATAATATTTGTTTAATTTTCAGGCAAATTGTTTGGCATTTTTAGTTTAGTATTATTATGTATTATACATGGATGAGAGTGATGAGTGAATGATAATGATGATGTCGTGTTCATGATGGGACCAAATCAGACAGTATCATGGACCCAGATGACTGTTTCGGCAATTTGATAAATATTATCCACATAGAGGTTTGTTGACGAAAACAGGAACCCTAATTTTTGTAGAGCAGCAAGAATAGCTGGACACTCAAAATGTGAGTTAGCTCTGTATCTGAACAGTTATCACAATTCCTGTAAGTTTTTCTACCATCCCTATCAATATTCATTCCTCTCTAATGACATGTTCTTAAGGTATCCGACTACGTTCGGAACCGTGATTTTAAAAAAGCGCGTAAATGGATGATTTTCATGATATTTAGTGTCACAGATTAGAATACATGTATAAGATTGTTTTAAGGATATATTGTGACAAAAAAAATTATTTAAATACAATATATCAGCAAAAAATTAACTTAGAATAACCTTTTTTCAAAATGTTCTCCTTTTGTGAAAAAGTCATCTATTATAATAATATTTTGCCTGTATATAGCTCAAACATCTGTACAGAGGCTCAACTATAGTTTTTGAAAAATTCACATTATTTTCAGAGTTACAATCCATTGAAATAATTATCGGCGTTTTTTTCTTAAAATTTCTCCCCTCTGTTGTCGTAAAACATGGATAAACCCACTTCTAAGTTATATATTTCGAACATTCTAGTTGAACCTCTGTACAGAAGTCTGAGCTATATACAGGCAAAATATTATCATAATAGAACCATTTTTCACAAAAGGAGAACATTTTGAAAATGGGTCATTCTATGTTCACTTTTTGTCAAAATATTGTAACTTAAATAATTTTTTATTGTAATACTATTCTTAAAACAATTTTATATACGTTTTCTAATCTAAGTGACACTAAATATCCTAAATTTTATCCATTTGTATGCTTTTGCAAAATCACGGTTCCGAACGTAGTCGGATACCTTAATAAGGTAACATTGACAAAGTTGTCATTATTCAGATTTCTAGTCTCTTTCTCTAGTTTATCCACATTTTTATTGCTTGTAACGTCAACATGTGCAAGCAACCATTGGAGAAAGCAGACATTATTTAACTCATCTAATCTAAACAGGCGAGAGTAAATCTCTGCAGTAATTAATCCATGAGCTTCCATTTGATGAGTGAATGTTAGGTTTAATAGTGTAAGAGTTCACAAGGTATTATGAACAACATTGCATACTAAAATTTATTATTTATAATCTAATGCTTAAAAATTTTTAACGGATATAAAGAGACACAAAAGTTAAGACTAAAATTAGTAATCTTAGAAATATTAAATTCTTCTCACAAATAAATAAACTGTTAAAACTCTTAGTAGCATTTAAAAATAATTGTTTATATAAATATTTCTCTAAATAAATAAATATTAAGAGACGATATATTACTACTTTAGTATACATTTTCCAATTGTATGGAAAGAGAGAGAAGTAAGTATATTTTAAAACATTAAATTAGATAGTTAAGTATTACAATAGCATTGTAATTACGTATAGCGCGAAAGATTACAACTGAAACATCACAAACATTTCTTTGAACTTCATAAAACAAGGGAATTAGACTTGGTAGCTCTGGCGTTTTTGTTCATTTCATAAATTTTACTTATTCTTGAAAAGTAAGGATAATACAAGTAAAGAGGATAAATGAAAAATAGATCTTGAGAAACATGCATCTTCTAATAGATGGCAGCACTGAGAATGACTTATTTCATAGGTACTACTTGTATTATTTCCTTCTGTTTATATTTTCCCTTTATTTCAATAAAAAGGAATTATTATTGATAATAAATTATGGAAATCCTTTTCAATATTTTCATTCAAACTGCTAAAATATTATTAAAGTAAAATGATTTCATTTACTTATCAGATTTTTAACACATCACCAAAAAAATTCATTTATTTCGTACAAAAAGGCTTTCTATTTCAGAATAGAAGCATAAAAAGAGCAATTTCAGGAAAAAAACTTTCATTAGCATCTGAAATTTATTTTGATTTTCTGTAAGCAAATTGAAATATTTTGGCCTTATCTTTATTTATTAATATTTGTATGACACTATTTCAAACAACAAGGTTTTGGTGCTGCCATCTATTTAAATATTTTGTACCAAAAAATAAAGAAATTTTTTTCATATTTTATTTAAAAGAATTTTAAAAATATTGTCTAAAGGAAATCTAAAATTATAAGGCTTTTAGTTGAATTAGTTCCATCTTCTTTATATTAGGAAATATCTTGATATCATAATAAATAAACATCAACATCTAACAAAGCAAAAAATAAATTAAAATTAAGTATTGAACATATAAGATTATTCTTTATTTTTAATTTACAGTATAATAATCTTCCTTCTTTAATTTGCTTCTTATTTTCTTAATCATAAGAGAGCATCCTGAAAAGTAATAAATAAAGAAATCAAATGAGTATTTCTATAAGATAGTCCTTTATTGTGAACGATTGTGGAGAATAAAAAGAACTCCATGGACTATATTAGAAAAAGGGGGAGGAAGAGTACATGCAATGAATTAATTTGCCTGCGTTATAATATTTTGTGCAAAGTGCCGTACTGTGTTTAAAAAAAAAGAAGCCCATCGAAATGTTTCAAAATTATTCAAAGGATACACAACCATTTAAATTCTTAGTGAGTTCCAAATTCAGCATGAACTTTTAGCAAGTAAAATGTTAAACAAAAGGATTAATGTTTCTTCAACTTTTATATCCAAACCTTCATTTCAGTCTTAGCTAATTTTGAAGATGATAAATATAACTCTATAACTTTAGAAAGGTATGTGAGACTCCAATGAAAAATATTTCAAAACATGATATCAGAAAGTAGACAAGCCTAAAGTATAAATAAAAGGACACTTTGTGGAATATAAATTATAATTATTATTATAGTAATAATAATGAAATCGATTCTTTGTATTTAATTATTCATTGATTTTTTTATCTGAAGTTATAAAGCAATAACTATAAAAGAACGTGAATTAGTATAAATTCATTTTATCAATTTATAATTTTAATACAACTACAAATAACATTTTTTACAATGTAATATGCTTGGAAATCAGGCATATAATCCAGAGATTGTACTTGTAACAACTATTGTTTGTATGTTATAAAAGGAGTTGAAATAAATTCACATGATTACAAGAGATCTATGAAATAAATAAGACAAAAAGCATACTTTTATTCATATTATATTAATAAGCGAACTTTTTTTAAAAATATGTAAACTACGACTTCTAATTATGTAAAGAACTATTTTGATCAATTTTTAAAGAAGTATTTGACTGGTTGCCCTTAGTCATTTCAGTTTGCGCACTTGCAAATTAGCAAAAGAAACTCATAATGGTTACCTTTACAATCGTACACTAATAGCTTTTTCTCATTTATTGTTTTTATTATTATTATTTTTTTGCATCTTTATTCCCTATTCTTCACTTATTTCGTTCAGTTTTAATAATTTATTAATATTAATTCGATAACTCATCAAATCTCAACATAAAATGATCTGTTTGATTTGATTTGTATAATTTTTAATTTAATATTTGAACTTTGAAGCTACAAGGAGGCTTCCGGCGGAATCTCTAAGGAGATTAAAATCACTCAAAAGGTTTTAGCACTATAAACCTGTCCCTCGGGGAGCACTTATTCACTCTTTATTGAAAGTCTTATTTTTTACATTTCTTACAAGAAAAATATATAAAGGCAAGTTTACATAACTTGTAGATAGGTTTAAACATATAGTTCCAGATTACAGTGAAGCAGTGGCGCACACAAAGGGGAGGGTCGGACCCCCCTTCCCAAAGCCCTTGATATTTTTTCCGATTGATTATAATTCTAAGTATATAGTACGTAAAATTTAATTAAGTATTTGTTATTAATGATTAATTTTATTAATTAATGCTAATTATTTATTCAATAATTAGTTTTTACTATTTTCCCCGAAAATCGTGCAAAGGAGCAAAAGGAGCATGATGCAAGAATGCTGAACTTTCGATCCCCACATGAAAAGAAAAATTCCTGTGTGCGCTACTGCAGTGAAGTATTAATAAACCTAATAAGAGTGTGAAATTACGCAGTTTTAAAGTGCAGTAAAATAAAAAATATACAAAATCTTAAAAAAACAAAAAAACATACAGAGTACAAGAAGGGAAAAAAATGATATTCAAATTTGCTTACAAAGACTACTTGTAAAGCGAATATCTCTAATACAGATGCACAATTTGAACAAACTGAAAGACAGAAAAAAGCAAAACAAAAAAGCGGAAATTAAATAAAAACATAATGAATAAAAGTTTCTCTCATGAAGCTCACATTGTATATTAATTTGAATGACGCCATCACTTCCATTTAGAGCGTATTCCTCTTTGTTTCTTCCTTCTATATTATATAAATTAATCACAATACCGGAAGAAAAACGATTCACTTTAGACCTCTCTCTTTTTTTAGAAAAATTTAACCCAATACAACAAAAAACGATTCTGTTTTATCTAAGGCATTGGGCGATGCATATTTCGAAATTTTAAAGTCCGGTGATTTGACGAGGATGGCAGCTTAATCTCCTCTTTGAGCTTTGTTAGATTTCATTTGCATCTGTTCTACTCGGTGGATGTGAAACGATTCAAGGAATTCATCTTTTGGAAATGGAAAATATTTTAAAATACTTCTTTGTAGAAATACTTGAAGAACTTAGACGTTTTTAAATTTCTCTCTTCCTTTACTATTTATTAATTTCCACTAAAAAATTCTTTTCCTCAATTTGATCAAAAAATGGATTCTTGATTCACACATATTAGCACAATGATACAATAAAGGCCAATTTTAAAGTAAAATTTTTTAAAAAAATAACATATACTTTTAAAAAGAATGCCCTACCTATGTATAAATCTAATCTGTGGACAGATGGAATGATATATTTAAACAACTGATAAATGCAAAATTTTAAAAATATCTTTTCATCAAGATGCAGGATACCGATTTCAGAGGAAGTCGAAATCTATTTTGCAGTTGACGGTGTGGACCAGGATTTCCTCTCTGTGCGAAATAATAGATGAATAACGTGCACTAGTGGGAAGGAGGGGGGTGGAATGGAAGACATTTTTGCTAATGAATGAGGCCCATTCGAGGTTCTCATGTTAATAACTGAAGCCAAATTAAAGGGACACATTTAACATACAATTGAGCTGGAGAGTACTCAGTGTCACTCTATAGAAAGAAAACGTTATTTATACATTAAACAGGATAATGGAGTCACAAAATGAAATATTATTGCTTAAGGTATCCGACTACGTTCGGAACCGTGATTTTAAAAAGCCCATAAATGGATAATTTTCAGGATATTTAGTGTCACTTAGATTAGAATACATGTATAAAATTGTTTTAAGGACATTTTGACAAAAAAAATTATTTAAATACAATATCTTGGCAAAAAATTAACTTAGAATAACCTTTTTTCAAATTGTGTTCTCCTTTTGTGAAAAATGCTTCTAAAATAATAATATTTTGCTTATATAAAGTAAAAACTTCTCCAGAGAGTCTGAAATAGGATTTTGAAAAATTCACATTATTTTCAGAGTTACAACCCATTGAAATAATTATCGGCGTTTTTTTTCTTAAAATTTATCCCCTTTGTTCTCGTAAAACATGGATAAACCCCCTTCTAAGATATATATTTCAAAAATTTTACTTGAGCCTCTGTACAGAGGTATGAGCTATAGACAGGCAAAATATTATTATAATAGAAGCATTTTCTAAAATATTTTGAAAATAAGGTCATTCTATGTTCATTTTGTCAAAATAATCAATACTTAAATAATTTTTACTGTAATATATTCTTAAAACAATTTTATACTCCTTCTAATCTAAGTGACACTATATATCATAAATAGTATCCATTTATACTCTTTTGCAAAATCACTCTTCCGAACGTAGTCGGATACCTTAAGATTCCTCTTCTATAACAGAAAATTGCACAGTTTTTGTTCATATTTTACAACATTAAGGTGTCAGACTACCCTAAAATTGTGAATTTTGCCAAAAATTGTCAAATTGTTTTATGATTTTATTTTGTAGGTCATCTTGTTAGATTTATAAAAATACCAAGTTTATTATTTTCCATTCATTAGAACAAAAACTACGAGTGTTTTAGTAAAAGCAGATGCCACTACTTTATAGCAAGATGTCGCATATTAAAACGCGTTTTACTCGAAATGTGTGTGTGTTTTTAAAATACTCAAACGGGGACAGCGATTGCTCAAAAAGTTTTAAAGATAATTAACTGAATTTTTTTGTGTATGTTCAATGCATTAGTAGAAGTGTTTCAACCTTCGGATTTATCAATCACTGTTTTATTAAAAGATTTACAGTCCCTTATGTGAATATAATCAGTGTTTTTTAAGCAATTTCATATAATAACTAAAACAAAGTGCTATAGCTTTTGTAAATATTAAAATATCGCTTATCCTGAAGGTCATTTCAAAAATGAATAACGAAGCAATACATCGAAATTGAAAAATTAAAAATTTGTTCATAAACTCTTTGTACAGAATGGACCCAGTTTACGTAATTTTTTGTCAATGTTTACCCCTTTTTTCCCATTTTATTAATAATAATTTCTTTTTCTCTTCTTAATTTTAGCACATATTTTTCTTAAAATGTTTTAAATAAATCCAAAAACCACACACACACACACAAAAAATCCCATTATCTTTATTTATTTTTTAAAAAAAAAAGGTTACATGTATACATTAGAATCCCGAAAACTCCGCACTCGATAGTCCGGCAGTACATATAATTCGGCCACATCTTTGCAAGTCGAAAAAAACTAGGCGATAAGACATTAAGAGTCTCTTTAAATAAAAGTAGCCAGTTTTTGCAAAGTCGGCTGCTTAATTTTCTTTATAGACAGCTTTGTGCCTTCATAAAGTCTTTTTTGAGGTGCGTCTGATCAGGTGGAGGGGAGGTGGGAGGTACCCGGGTTCGGACCCCCACCCCATGGTCCTTGATTTTTTTTTCAATTTATTATAATCCTATATATATAGTTCGTAAAACTTAATTAAGTAAATTGTTATTAATAATTAAATTATTAATTAATGCTAATTATATTTGTTAAATAATTAATTTTTTAATGTTTTTTGTCCTTGAAAATCGACAAAATGAGAATAATATGTTGTGCGGTGTATTGGATACCGAGAATGATGGATTTTCAACCCTGGACCCCCTACCCCTTGAAAAATTCCTGTGTATGCCATTGTACTATGTACTACGTATTCATTAAATTTCATTTTTCAAGTAGTGAATGCTCTTTGCATTCATAAAGTACGTACTTTTTCTTTGTTAAGAGTATTTCGGCAATTTATTTTCTGTTGTATTCTCAAGTCAACAATCCATACAAGTGCAGTACAATATTTTCCGAGGAAGCACGCGCACTTATTTTTTTTTTTTTAAACAATTCCCGATAAACCAGCATTTTCACAAACTCGGTCAACCTTCGGTTCACATTGGATTGAGTTTTCGGCAATATTCCTTCTGTATTTGATGAAAACTTTTTTTTTTTCATATTAACGATAAATGAAGATTACAAAGAAAACAATTGGCGTGTCTCAATGTGTGACGGGGCTTTATCCGTACTTCTACTAATAGTCCTCTTGGGATTTCTTTGGGGCCAGAATGGCAATTCTTTCTTCGTGTCTTAACGTAGCAAGAGATTTAACTCTTGGGATATTACAATATATGCTTAACACATAAATAAATTACTATTACCTACTATTGATGAGGATAATCCTGTTTTGAAATTAAGAATATTTTAACGATAAGCATATTTCTTATAGTTATTTCACGGTTAAATGCAAAACATGATTTCAATTTGAAAATACGGTTGTGTATTACCCAAAAAGTATCAAATATACCAAATGTTTTAGATTTAGAATAGTATTTACTCATACCATAATGTTTCTGTTTCACAGCAAGTCTTGATTGTAAAAAAAATAATTATAACAATGTAGTAATAATTATAACAGGTATGCTATTTGCTTTCATATCCCAAAGGTCCTTCATTTTATTACAATAAAAAGGCATTCTACGTAAAGTAATTTTTATGAAAAATTAACTGGAATCATATTTCGTCAAAAAATAAAATAGGTTTAACGAATTTTCAATTAATATGTAGGCTTTAAGCAATTTAAGAAACACAGAGGTCTTAATCTGGGTAAGTCTTTCAAGAAAACAGCGTAAAAAACTCAATGTTATACTCTAGAACAGAGCTTCCCAACCTTTTTATCGCCTTGGGCCTGATAATTTTACATCTGCCAGCTGAGGGTAGGACCCTGATTGTTTACATTTCAAATTGTTTTGATTTAATCATTTTAATTTGGTTCTATTTAAATATGTCTTCAGGATAAAATACAGTTAAACCAAAAATGAATATAAAGGGATTTAACATGGAATACATAAAGTGATTTCGATGGGAAGTGGCACAAACCCGAAAAAATAACACCACAGTAAATAAAATGGAAATAACTTAATGTTCCGTGGGCTACCCGGCATCATTTGATCCACGGACCAGTATCGGACCGTGGCCCGGGGGTTGGAGACCGCAGCTTTAGAACATAAAAAGCAACGCATTCACGACTGATTTTAACATCTCCGGTGCCCTAGCAAGGCATCTTGATTCTTCTTTCAATATGGCTTTTGGCCAAGGCATTTCAAATCGTTGCACTCCCCTCACTATTTTCAAAGTATCCCCTTTTTTTTCTTCAGCTCTTACCTTGCCGGTTTTACTTTGGGAGGGATTTTTCCTTGAGTCTCTCGTACTCTTTTCCCTTTCTTTGTTTTTGCTGTTTGGAGAGCTTCCGTTATTCCCGCCATGTCCTGGACTGGCAACCGTAGGAAAGGATAATAGCATGGTTTGGCCCCTCATGTTCATTTCTCATCTTACGAAATCACGAACCAGCCAGTAGAGCACCGGAATTTTTCAAGGGGTCCGGGATAGAATGTTTACCATTCTTGTATCATGCTATTTTGATTTTGTCGATTTTCGGAACAAAACAGTAAAAACTAATTATTGAATAAATAATTAGCATTAATTAGTAAATTAATCATTAATAACAGATATTTAATTAAATTTTACGTATAATATACTTAGAATTATAACCAATCGGAAAAAAATCAAGGGCTTTGGGGGGGTCCGGACCCCCTTGTGTGCGCCACTGCGGACCACCCACCCATCCTTTTAGAAATTTGTACAATAAGTTAATGAAATCGTTTGAAATTACAGTATAGAGTATACATTATTGTATGAATTGTTTTCAACTTGCTAATTATCCTCTCTTTCATCGCTTATCACTTTACTATCTTTCACTTTTAGACATCCTTATTCTTTGTTGTGTCACTGTCGTTGTGAGTGAATGAGTGAATATTAGCGTCGCACTGTTCAGCTACACGAGGGCTTTTGGCGATGGACCAAGTAATTTTGAACCATGGTCAAGTGACGAAGACGATACCAGAGCTGATTTTGTCAATTTTCAGGAACAAAAACACAGTAAAACTAATTATTGAATAAATAGTAGCATTAATTAATTAAATTAATCATTAATAACAGATATTTAATTAAATTTTACGTATTTATATACTAGAATTATAACCAATCGGAAAAAATCAGGGAGCTTTGGGGAGTCCGGACCCCCTTGTGTACTTTCACTGCGGACCACCCACCCACATCCTTTAGAAAATTTGTACAATAAGTTGAAATCGTTTGAAATTACAGTATAGAGTATATACATTGTGTATGAATTGTTTTCCAACTGAGTATCCTCCTCTTTCATCGCTTATCACTTTACTATATTTCACTTTTAGACATCCTTATTCTTTGTTGTGTCACTGTCGTTGTGAGTGAATGAGTGAATATTAGCGTCGCACTGTTCAGCTACACGAGGGCTTTTGGCAATGGACCAAGTAATTTTGAACCATGGTCAAGTGACGAAGACGATACCAGAGCTGATTTTGTCAATTTTCAGGAACAAAACACAGTAAAAAACTAATTATTGAATAAATAATTAGCATTAATTAATTAAATTAATCATTAATAACAGATATTTAATTAAAATTTTTACGTATTATATACTTAGAATTGATTATAACCAATCGGGAAAATCAAGGGAGGCTTTACAGAGTCCGAGGACCCCCTTGTGTGCGCCACTGCGGACCACCCACTTGCATCCCCTTTTAGAAATTTGAACAATAAGTTAATGAAATCGTTTGAAATTACAGTATAGAGTATACATTATTGTATGAATTGTTTTCAACTTGCTATATAATTTTATCCTCTCTTTCATCGCTTATTACTTTACTATCTTTTACTTTTAGACATCCTTATTCTTTGTTGTGTCACTGTCGTTGTGAGTGAATGAGTGAATATTAACGTCGCACTGTTCAGCTACAAGTTCAGTCAAGTGACGTAGACGATACCAGAGCTGATTTTGTCGATTTTCAGGAACAAAACACAGTAAAAAACTAATTATTGAATAAATAATTAGCATTAATTAATAAAATTAATCATTAATAACAAAGACTTAATTAAATTTTACGTACTATATACTTAGAATTATAATCAATCGGAAAAAAATCAAGGGCTTTGGGAGGGGTTCGGACCCCCAGGATCCCCCCCCTTGTGTGCGCCACTGGTCCTCAGTGAGGCCTGCATCAAATTCCTAGGCGACCTTTTTGGGGGCCCTATAACATTCTGGGCTTTTTTTTTTTTTGCTGAAACTTTTTGGGGCCCCTGAAACGATTACACCAGCCAGATAAGTGTTGGAAAAGCACGAAGACAAGCAGTAGTACAAGGACGTGTTGAGTAAGGAATTATTAGCACCCTTACAAACGCATCTGGCTGTGCAAGAATTGTTTTGAGTGGAATACAGTTTTGTATTTCCGATCATTACGCCCTCAAGGATAGCTTCTGTAAAAAATTTTAAAAATAAATAAACGATTCTTATTAAATACATTTAAGGCTGTTTTCGTCATATGCACAAGAGCGTGATCTTAACGCGGAGCACATTTTAAGCAGAAGAAATGCCTCAATTTTTGTAAAAATTTGTGAAATTTTTTTTCATGTATTTGTTTATACTATAGTGTTTTTAAAATTTCAAAATATTTCATAAGTATTTTGTTTTTTCCTTTTAACGTGTAAAGAGATAGTTCATTTAGCATTATGGTATAAGAAAAAAAAAAATGCGAAACACATTTTGAAAAAATGCGTCAAAAACTTAGCGGATAAAGCGGTAGTATTTTAAAATAAGTGATTCTAGCTGGGATAGTGAAATCCAGTTGCGCACACACAAAGGGGGGGGCCCCTAGAAGTCTGGATTATTGCGGCGTATTGGAGCATGATCCGAAAATGGTGGACTTTCTCTGACCCTGGACCCCACCTCCTTGAAAAATTCCTGTGAGCGCTAATGATATACAGTATGAATGAATATGTGTAACCCAGTGACGCACACAAGGGGAAGGGGTTCCTGGTCAGTTAAAGCCCTTGATTTTTTTTCCGATTGATTATAATTCTAAGTATATAGTACGTAAACTTTAATGAAATATTCGTTATTAATGATTAATTTTATTAATGCTAATTATTTATTCAATAATTAGTTTTTTAATGTTTTTTGTTCCCGAAAATCGACAAAATTAAAAGGAGCATAATACAAGAAAGGAGGACTTTCGACCCTGGACCTCCCCCTTGAAAAATTCCTGTATGCGCTAATGGTGAAGCCAGAATATAATTATAATGTTTGAGTACCTTTATATCTGAGAAAATATTCCGAATTCGGGTCCTGTTCTTTAACATTAGCCGAAAATAGCCTTAACGCAAAATTCAGTTCCCTATTATCTCCCAGTACAGTAAGACCAATAAAACTGTGAATTTGAATTATAAAGAATTAGAATAACAACTGCATGAAGAGGAGATTTTTTTTATTTCAATCGAATGACCCCAGTATCTAATCTACCTAAAGTTTGTTTAGTGTTGAAGGACCGACCGTCGATAGCTCAGTTGGCAGAGCGGTGGACTGTAGATGTTTCTAAGCGGTTATCCATAGGTCGCTGGTTCGACTCCGGCTCGACGGAAAGTTCTTTCTTTTACGGTAAGTTTATATATGTATACCGTCAAAAATTCATCATTAGTGTATTCTATATCGTTAGGTACAGTAGAACCTGATTTTGTGCGGTCCTTTTTTATGTAATTTCATTTTTGTGCGACCGCATACAAAAAACTATCAACTGCACAAAAACAGGTTCAACAACTGTATATCAATACGCAGTTTTATTACGTTGTAAATTTTATATATATATATATATATATATATATGTATGTGTGTGTGTGTGTGTGTGTGTGTGTGTAATAATTCCAATAATCTGTAATAGCTCTTAAATTATCCACTTCCAGTCCTTCAGGATAACCATATAATTATTTTAATTGGATCCTCGCCTACCGGGAAATTATGAAAGTATCTGCATCCACCTCCTAAAATCACGTGACGTCCCTTGTGTGTGCCACTGGTATATGCATATATATTGTTACATGTAAAAAGAAAAAGATTTATGCAATATTTTTCAATTTTAAAGGCTTATTATGAGTAACAGATTTACAAATCAATAAAAAAAAATGTTATATTGATATTAAGGTATCCGACTAGGTTCGGAAATAAATTTTTCAAAAATTGATTTTCTGAATAATTTTATTGTTTTAAATAGGCTTAAAAAGTCATAACTATTAAATAACTAACATGTATCGACCTTTTTTTTTGAAAAAAATTATTTTTAGGAAAATTTAGCAAAAATAAAATTTTTTTTTAAGTTAAGAATAACGTGATAAATAAAAATAAATTGCGCATTATGCAATTTTAACATCATTGGTATACTTCTTGATCCCTCTGAAGTGTCACAAACCACAGGATAAAAAATATTTTAAGAAACAAATATTTTATTAGCATTTAAATTTGATGGTCATGATTTTTCGTCAAAATTACTGCATGTTCTAAGCTAAAAATGACTGTAAAATGTGATTAAATGTAGCTGTCTTAAAACCAGCGGTTTGTTGCACTCTGAAGGGCCCATAGCATATTTGTTATAAATTTCATTGCATTTGATTGGATTATTTAGAAGATATCCCGTTTTTCGTGCACAAATTATCATGAAAAGTTCATTCTTCAAAAAACGAATTAAAAAAATATTTATTAGTCAGATAAAGTAAATGCTATTACAAGAACTTAAAAACTCTCTAGTTTTACGTATTAGTCCTTCTTCCTCAATAATTAATTTCTTTTTTCCCTAATGACCCAAAGAACACCAAACATCAAACACCTAAAAAGCACTTTTTCAATCTAGTCGGTACCTTAAGACATCAAACTATTTAAAATCTTTTGTTATTTTGCGTCGTAATGTTTAATATTCGTCGCGCGAGCGAAGACAGTTTTTAAAAACAGTACCATCTTAAATCCTTTTATTGGGCCTCCTTATTAATTTGAATACTGATTTATGAGAAAACATTTATTACAGTTTTTTCAACCAGCGTGCAAAAATATCCACATGATTCCAATAATTCATGCTTTTTTTACCCTGAGAAACATGATGATACTCCGATCATTTTCAACGATTTTTTTTCAATACTCTTCAAATTTGCTTCACACATTCTTGATTTACGGTTACGATTATAAAAAACATATTTAAGAAGGCACTTGTGTCATTTAAGAGGGGCTGCCACCCATACAGCGTCGTGGAAACGTATCCAATAACCGTTATTGCTGTGAAATCGTTTTCTTTATTTTATTTTTTTTTTTTCTTTTTACCGTTTTCTTACCAAGAGGCAATTTTTCCTTTTCGTAGAAAAACGCAGACGACATATTCCAGGCCAGAAGAGTTGACACATTCCTCACGATCATCTGACGGACCCCGGTGGGGGCCCTAGAAGGGTGGAGGCGATGATGGGTTGTTACGGAAAGTACAGATATCGTTTGCGTTTTCGAAGAGGACATGTTTTTATCCACCATTTCAAGAAGCTCTTCAGCAGTTGAGAGATAGTTCTCTTCCTCCTTGATAATCGTTTGGTATTTTTGCTTTTTTATCGGCAGCTGCAGTTTGGCAGATTTGTTTGCGTTTTTCGTTGACCTTTCCAATAAACTCTTTTTTTTAATTCTAAGTTAGGCATAAAACACACACGTATTATATATATGTCACTCAATTCTAATCTATAATAATTAAAGCTATAATAATAATTATAAAAACGATTATCTACATTAATTTATTTTTTGGTTAATTTTTTTGGTTGATTGATTTAAAATTAAATGCTGCATATTAAACAATAACTAAAAACACCAAAATATGTTTATTTTATTTTATCTACATTGAATGCATTTTGATGTATTATTACATTTTATATTTTTAAAGCAAAATAGCATGCTATAGTAGCCTGTTCTGGTATGAGTAAATAAGTAATTTTTCATTAAGTAATTTTTAACGAATAAGTAATTTTTCATGAATTAATTTTTAATAAATAAGTAATTTTTCATTAAGTAATTTTTAATGAATAAGTAATTTTTTGTTAAATAATCTTAAAAAACAAGTAATTTTTCATTAAGTAATTTTTAATGAATAAGTAATTTTTCATTAATTAATTTTTAATAAATAAGTAGTTTTCATTTTAACATGTAAAATGATACCCCTTTATCATTAAATAAAAAAATTACTGAATTTTAGAAAAAAAAAAAAGATCAATTTGGGATGGAGAAGTATGATGAAAAAACCCTGTCGTTTAAAATGAAATCAGAATATAATACTAATCCCAAAAACAATTTTGTTTTATTCCAAAAAAAATTTTGAATGGGTCCTATTTTTTTAAAATTAAAGGAAATAGCCTTAAGAGATATATTTTAAAAATAAATAATTTCAGCAGTCCGAAAACTTGTTAATGACGCAAATAAATACAACGAAACCGGGGGCCCAAGAAGCAGAAAATTCGTTTTGAACCAAGATTTCTTTCCTGGACAGGGATAGTATTATTTCCAAATGGGAAAATAAAGTTTTTGAAAGGTTTCTAAAAAGAAAACTCAATGTTTAAAGGCGAAAGGAAATTTCAGGGAAAAGGAGCCAAATTCAATTTGCCTGTTATCCATTACTGTTGGTAAAAACAGCACCTAAAAAAGGTTTCAGCTTGCCCTTTTTTAACTTAGATCACAGTTTAAGAAAATGTTTAGACAACTTTAATTGACTTTTCAAATCTTTTAGTTTAAAAAATTTCTAAATGAAAAAATTTTGGGGCAAATTCCCTTTTATATTTGAGTCAACATATATTTGTGAGCTGTAAACAAGAGTTTTTTGATGCAAATTGACTGACATAAACTTGCAAGCTGTGATGAGAATTTCAATAAGCAATTGTAACTGGTTCTGTCGGGTTTTACTAACCCCATGGGGAAAAAATTTTTTGTGATATTAGTTTGAAAACAGCTTTCTGTAGAGAGAACATGGTTTTATGCAAATGCAAACTTCTATTTAAGTGTCAGTTGTTGAGTAGGCGAGGTAATGGTTAAGAATTGATCCTAAGTGGAAATGCTAGTGTTAGCGACTGGTGGTCGCACATTGGAGGGTTGAATCTAGAGGAATAATACACGGGGGAAAGGAAACTTTCACTTTAGGGCTGAACGAGTTAGCAAGTTGGAAGCAGGATAGTACAAGAGATCAAGCCAGATAAGTTCTTCCATATACACTCTATAAAAAAAAAAAAAAAAAAAAAAAGGCTCACCAAGAAGGAGTTGCCCGATTGTAATGAAATTTCATATGCAAAGACTTTACAACCGAACATGCAAATGATTAAATTTGCGCCAACGTACGGATAGGGGGCCTAAACGATCGGAATTACACTTGAGGTGAAAGGGTCCCAACAAAAAAACTCTTTTCACAATTTAGGATACCTTTTTAACAACGAAAAAAAACCCCCGTAGGACGTTCAAAGTAACCCGCAGAGTTTGAAAGAATGCGACAAAGAGGGAGGGGGCAAAAGGAAATGCTCGTCATATTAAACGATGGGTTTAGAAGATGCTAGCAAAAAGGGGACCTTAAAAAATTTTAGCATCAGGGAGGGCGACCAGGGGCCCGGGGCCCTGGAGGCAATTAACGTCAGATCAGCAGTCAAGAGCTTTATTCATTGTTATCAACCATCAGACGTTTGACCCCCACCCCATCCCCAGAACAGTCCAGACGGCTGAAGGGGGTTTTCGCTCGTCGACCCGCCACCGCCCCACGCCCCAGCTGTTTGATTCGGGGCTTGAATCGATCAGGGGGGAACGCTGACTGTGGACTTTAGTGTTTAGCGAAGAATCCGCCTTATCTGTGTCCACGATCATCGAAAACGTCGGAACGGGCCGGGGCCCGGGGCCCATCCTGTTAATTTTTGACCCCACGCCCCTCAACAAGGAGTTATGGTCTGGAGTGCCATTTCTTTTGAAGTCGGACCCCTTTCGTCGTCATTAGAGACACACTTGCAGCACATCGGTACGTCGACGGCATTCTGATAACTGTTTTTCTACCGTTCCTTTTGCAGTACCCTGGCCTTATTTTTGAGCAAGATAATGCCAAACTGCATACCACACGTATTGCTATGAACTGTCTTAAAGCTTATCAATTACTTCCTTGGCCAGCCAGATCGCCAGATCCCTCTCCAATCGAGCATGTCTGGGATATGATGGGATGGCAATTGCATCTACCAAGGAATGTTGATAACTTGGCCCCACAATTGGAGCAAATTTTGCAAGAAATACCGCCGGAGACCATTAGGGTGCTTTATCACTCTATGTCACGTCGTGTGGCAGCTTGAACGAAAGGTAGGGCGTGACCGGTAGTCAGTGATTCCTGTATTACGTGGCGAGAGGACGATTACTGTAGTACAGAAGAGGCAGATGGGAAAGTTTGTTCATTTTATTTTAGGCGTTTCCACATCACAAGAAGCAAACATTTTGGCACAAACATAGAACAAACAAACACACAATGCGCGGCAGCAGGCTGGCTACATGTTTACAGCGAAGAGCAGAGAGGCGAGAGAGAGAGTGCTTTCCAGATCTCGGTATTTATTATCGGTGTTGAAAAGAACTCTTATTGGTTAAAAAGGCTGAACAGGGATTTCAGATACTAATTGCTTACGATTAAAATTAAAGGGTTATTTTTGAACAAAGAATTAAAGCTTGTTTAAATATTAGTAAAAAGAGTTAGAGTTAAAAGTATGCTGGATGGAATTATTACACACACACACACATATATATATAGGGAGAGAGTGAACTATTAAAAGAGGAACTGAAAAAGAAGAAAATTATAGAAAAGAGTATGATAGAGAACATTTATCACATTAAACTGACTCTAAAATTAAATGTGCTTGCAGCTATAGACAATATGAAATTAGTATAATAAATAAATTGAATAAAACTTCCACTATTAAAAAGGTGTGGGCCTCCGGTATCATCCGCTCCCACAACATGGCCCGTGAGCCAAAACAAGTTGCCCACCCCTAGCTTTGGGCTTTAATGTCATTATCAAAATCTACTCAATAAAGTAGGAGATTATACTAATATTTTAGTTTTTGTTAACTTGATGTGTATTTTCTAAATTTTAATAATTCGGTCTCGGGGTGAAAGTATAAACAATTTTCAAACAGGTATAATTCTTTTAAACTTAAATTAAATATTTCGAATCTTTTATACATTATTTACAAAGGATTATGGCTTCAAAAAAAATACAAAATGTTTGGAATATAATCATAATTTTAAAAATTATAAGCATATGAAAATAAGAAATAATTTTGTAATAAATATTAAGCAATTTTTGCGTTGCGCGCTATTTTCTAAAATAGTAGCCTCTGATGTATAAAACTTTATAGAATTATAAAATGTATCATACTTTTTAAACCCTACATCATTTAAGAATAATATATCTTTTGTGTGTATCTCAAAATATTTGGAAAATATTGAAATATTTTTTAAAAAAAATTTTAAAAATTGGTTTTACTTTTTTAAAAAAAAATTTTTAAAATTTAAATTATTTTACATAAAAATTTTTTAATTTTTAAGGAAATTTTTAACTTTATAAATTTTTTTAAAACTTTATCCTTTTTTGGGAAGCCCTATTTTTAAAAAATAATGTGCAAAAATTTAAAATTTTTTAATTTTTTTTTTAAAAAGTTTTTTTTATATTTTTGGAAGGTTTATAATTTTTAAATTATATGTTAAAATTTTAAACTTTGGTTGGTTTTTAAACCCCTTATTTTTAATAAAAAACGCAAAAGTTTCAATTTTTTAATTTTAATTTTAAAAATTATATATATATATATATATTACATATATATATATATATATTTTTTTTTTATTTTTAATATATATATATATATATTTATATATAAAATTTGAATATTGTTTATAGTTTCAGCCCTCTAGAGAAAGTTAACACCCCTGAGACCCCTTTTAAATGGTGACTGAAGGTATAAAAATTTATAGTTATATAATTATCCATAAAAAAAAAATCGTTCTTGAGTTTTCTACAAAGTCATGGAAGGATAAATAAGTTTCATAATATTGTTTGAGAACATATGAAATAGTGTTGTAAGTTTTAAGGAGGTTATGTCGTAATAAAATAAGAAGTTGAAATACGTCAAAAAAATTACCTATATCCTTTACCCAAAATTTTTGTGCCCTTTTTTTCATTTTTAAAAAATCCGGTTTTGATCCCCTTTTAAAATAACTACAAAATATTTGTTTCCCCCTGAAATAATATAAAATCACTTTACATGTTTTACAATACATACACATGTTTACACACAAGACACATGTTTACATACATGCACATGTTACATACATACACAATACATGTTTTTTTCTTTCACAATTTTTTTTTTGGTGTTCTATGATGCTCTGTGTTTTCGTTAACAATACCCTGTCGGATTGAAAGTTTTAATTTTTTTCCCTCTCTGAAGTGTTTGTCATCTCATTCATCAATTTTTATGAATGATTACTTATTTTTCATGTTGGGAAGGGCTTATCAAGGTTATGAAGTTCATTAAAAATAATGGTCTTAAAAAAAATTGTGAAATTTTCAAATTTTCTTTAATTTAAATTCGGACTATAAGAAATTCTTTTTGCTTTATAATATTTATAAATTTTCCTAGATATCAGAAAATGTCAGCTAAAAGAAATCTACATGCATTAAATTTTGGTATCTGATGTAAGTTGACTAAATAATACAAAATTTTTAAAAAACAATAAAAAATACTTCATAATTTTTAAAAAATAATCTTTAGTATTGGTCTAATTTTTATCTAAATATTATGACAGAAATGCATAGAAAGCATTATTAAATCCCGGATATTAAACAATTTTAGTGTCCAAATTCAATAATTTTCATTTAAAATTATTTAATTTTGGCTAATGATTAAATTTTTGGAAAAAATTTTTATAGTTTCACGAAGGAACACAAGAATAATGTTCATTGTCTTTCTCATTTTCCCATAAATTTTTTGATTAAGTTATTAAGCTCCCAAGAGAGGAATAATTTTGATTTTTCTGTATTGAAATACCCACATTCCTTCTAATATAATTTAGACTAATACTTTAATTTTTCTTTTACTATGCTACAGCTACACACTCAATTTGAGAAGAATTTTTTAAAAAGGAAATTTCTAGAAGTGAAGGAACATAAAATTTGCAACTACTGTAAAACCTGTTTTTGTGCAGTCCTTTTTTATGAGGTATATAAATTCCAACAGCTTTGGCATCAATGTAATGTTTTCTGTCAATTTAAATATATTCACACACTTCAAGACGTTCTATTCGCGTTTGTTGTAAACAGTCTTCCGACAATGTACGTTCAATTATTTTCTCTCACGCGCTAGCAGCACGTTCTTGATTGAAGACGAAACTGTCATTGACAGTGATATAATCAGTAATTTGATAGAATAAGAAGACAGACAATAAGCGGGTAAAATATATGCAAGGATCCAGGTTTCCAACAAATTCAGAAAAGCATTTTTTAAAAATATGTATCACTTAAGGATCGACTACCCGGGAACCCTGATTTTAAAGCATAAATTTATTTTCTGATATTTAGTCATTTTAGATTAGAATAATGTAAAATTGTTTTTGGACATATTGACAAAAAAAATTTAAATTAATATTTTTTGGGAAAATTTAAATTAGAATAACTTTTCAAAATGTTCTTTTTGAAAAAAGCTTTATTATAATAATATTTTGTTGTATATAACTCAAACCTCTTTTACAGAGGCTCAACTATGATTTTTGAAAATTTACATTATTTTTTAGAGTTACAACCCATTGAAACAATTATCGGCTTTTTTTTTTTAAAATTCTTCCCCCTGTTGTCGTAAATATGGATAAACCCAATTCTAAGTTATATTTTAAAAATTCTAGTTGAGCTTCTGTAAGAGGTCTGAGCTATATAGAGAGGCCAAATATTATTATAATAGAAGCATTTTTCACAAAAGGAGAACATTTTGAAAAAAGATTATTCTAAGTTAATTTTTGCCAAATATTGTATTTAAATCATTTTTTTTCAACATTCCTAAAACAATTGTATCATTATTCTAATCTAAGTGACACTAAATATCATGAAAATTATCCATTTATGCGATTTTCCAAAATCACGTTTCCGAACGTAGTCGGATACCTAAAGGAGTTTGAAATTTTAAAAACAGCTTCGATCATGCGTATCTTGTTATAGTGATATTTACAAGCAACTGAACCCAACTGATCATCATTGCAAAAACTCATCACTTACTTTATGGTACCAAAAGATAAATCAGTTGAAATTAATTTTAAGAGACGAAAACGATTTTGAAATAATTCATCACAGGAAGATCAAGCTTTGTTTACGATGAGTAGCATTGAATTATGTATGTGTATTTTGAAAACTTCTCCATGTATACAATGAGAAATTATATGTCTTTAAAATGTTCCCATGTGTAATTTAACTATTTATTTTGTTTGGAAGCACTTTATGATCTACTTACACCCGAAGTTGCTCCCTCCTTTTTGCCTACCTAAGGGTGTAGGAGGAATGAAAGCAGAACCATAAACTTTCATAATAACAATTATTTATTTACTCAAACACATAACCAAAAAACTTTTCTCTAAGTGAATGCCCAAGGATAGCGAGAGAAAGAAATAATATTAAGCAAATAAGCGCAAGTAACTAATTTAACTCAACCTAATCTATCTTGACTACTAACCTCAAATAGACTTTTCAACAAGTGGTCAAACATCACCTTTAATCTTTTGCTATGAAAATCAACTTATATTCTCGTTCGAACATTAAAGGTTTCCTTTTTTCTTTCAATATTTATTCATTAGATAGAATAATTCCAATAAGGGTTTTAAGATTCCCCAAAATTATTAAAAATATTCGCAAAAAACTGGGGTTTTTCCCAAACCTTAAAATTTCCATTATAAAAATTTTTATATAGTACTAAATTTAAAGTAATGATTTTTGAAATATATAACTTAGGTATTTTTTTATTTTTCAAAAGGGAAACTTTTAAGAAAAACGCAAAATTTAAAAGGTGGTAACTTGAAATAATGATTTTAAAAATTCTTGGCCTCCCGTAGAGGTCGGCTTTTAAGGAAATTTTTTAATAATATTTTTAAAATTAAGCATTTTTAAAAATTTCTTTATTTTTCCTTTGATTTAAAAAATTTTGTTTAAAATTTTATAAATTTTTTTATAAATTTCCAAAATTTTTAAAAATTTCTTATCATTCTATTTATACCTTTTAAAACAAGGTTCGAAAGTAATAACCTAAAATCAATTAATCCTTAAAATAAACTAAAATTTATAATAAATAATATATATGCGGTTCTCAAATAATTTTTTGGGTTTCCATTTTATCTTGCGTAGTTGTCCTCTATCTAGTAAATCGTTCTTCATTTCGATTGCTTAGCGAGCAAGTTCACAAAGAAAAACAAGAAGGAAAAAGTTCTTCGCTCCTATCTCGTTGTAAGAGTTTCGAAAAATAAACGTCGGTTTTCTGGAAGAAGAAGAATCGATAGAACTAGAGATAGCACCCCTAAATAAATAGTTCCATCTCTTTTATTTTTGCTTTTGGAACAGTGGGATAACTTTAATCCAAAAATTGTTACAGCATTTTTAATTCAATTTTTTAATCATGTAAAATAAAAGCTCTCTTATAAATCAATTAAATAAATTCCTTTAACTTTTTTTAATTTAAGTTTATATTAAATAAATTCCTTTAATCGCATTCTTAAGAAATGAAAAATAATTAAAATAAGAGTCTGAAAGAAAAACAAGAATACAGTGAAATACGTTTAACGCTAAAACGCTTAATACGAACTACCATTTAACACGAAAAAAACAAAAAAACGGTCCCAAAACTATGGTTTTCATGAGTTTTTCCCCCTTAAAAACGAAAATGAAAATTTTTGAATTTAGGTCACCGATTAGAAAAAGATTAAAATTTTTTTAAAATAGATTCTAAAAACTTTTAATAAATTTTTTGAAAAATAACATAGAATTTAATTTTCAAAAATTTCCCCCTTTTTGAAAAATGTTTATTAAAACAATATTGCTGATATGTCAGACCCTCTTAGGGGCCAAAAATTTTTGAAATATAAACTGAATTTTATCCATTTTTACACAAAAAGGGGGAGAAATTTTAAAAAAAAAGCTGATAATTATTTTCCTTTATTTGAAACTCTAAAATAATGTGAAGTTCAACAAAAAAAAGTCCGACTCTTGAAATCTAAACTTCTTAAAAGAAACAAAACAAAACACCCAAACCACCACCCCACCAACAAAACAACCAAAAATTTTATTTTTAAAACATTTTTTATAAAAAAACTTTTTAAAAAATTATTCTAATTATTTTTCAAATTTTTTTAAAAAATAAATTTTTTGTCAAAAATGTTTTAAAAAATTTTGCAGTACTAATCTAAGGCCACTAAATACAAAAATTACCATTAACGTTTTTAAAACAGGGTTTCCAACTATCGGATACCTTAACACGAAAAGATTTCTCTTCTAGAATGAACGCTCAATGAAATATTTGAGAAAGATTCTGTACTGTATCATCAGAAGAATTCGTTACAGTAAGGTGATAATGGGGCAAGCCCCATTTTGAAAGGACATTTCGGAATTTTTTCGCCAAAATATCATTGATGCAGATTATGATGACGAAAACGAAATGAATAATACAATTCCTATTCCCACGTCATCTGAAATGAAGAACAAATGAAAAGTATGCGTATTTATTTAGACGCACATTCAGTGGTGAAATGAATAAAAAAGGACGACATCGAGCAATTTGTTGATAGTTTGATGCTAATAAAGACAGTGCAAAGAAAATATCAAATTATTTTCCAAAAACTCAAGTAATTTTTTGTTTTTCAAAAAATTTGAAAATTTTGAATTAAATTTCATTAAGTTCCTGTAAAAGTTTTTTTTCATTGATTTTTAATTAAATCCATGCATATATATTAAAAAACTCATTCTATTAAACTTAATTTTGTTGAATTTTTTTTTTTGCAATATTTTTTAACATGAAAAAATATTTCAGTCCCCCTCAGTTTCGTGTTAAACGATTTTCTCTGTAATTTAATATTCTTCATTCTTCTCCGTACTATCAGGCTTTATACTATACAACATTCTTAAAATAGTTTTGTTCATAGTCCTTTCAAGTTAAATATATTAATAGTAACCTGTCATTTTCAATTTGTTATTATTTTCTAAAAACTTTTGTAATACGAATCAAAAACTAAAGTTTGATCAAAATAACCCCACTTTTCATATTAAAATTAAATGAAAGCTTATAATGGATAACAGAAAGTCGAAATAATATTTCTGAAGAACATTTATTTTATAATTCTGATATTTTCAGCTAACGGCTATAAGACTTCATTTGCTGTTGCTCTTTTAAGAAAATTCTTTTAATCTACTTGAGAGGAAAAAAGCTTAAAACAATAAAATTTGAAAACTCATAAAATCTTTTTAAAGAATTCATTGAATGAAGTTTTACAGCAGTCACTGACGTAGATCTTTGTAGAAACATACCAAAATATCTCAGTATCATTTATTTCACTTGTCACAGTCAAACGGAAAATGATTCATTGATGCATCGAACTTAGGTTTTACAAAGAATGACTCAAAGAGCAAGACCTTGCGTCTGTCATGCATTCTTGAAATTGCTGTAAATCGATTTTTCAAATAATTTTTAAAAGATGTGTCTCATGGGTATATATTCAAACGTGCAATTTCATTAATTCTATAAAAATTGACTAAAGTAAGATAATATAAATGGAATGAAATAAAAAAAAACAAACAAATATTGGATAATTAAGACCAAATTTAAAAAAAAAACAGACTTTGGATCTGGTTATAACTTATTTGAGTTGTCTTTTCTTAATTCAGAATTATATTCCCAAATATTCCTCCCAAACTTAATTAGATGCCCTGTAAAAACAATTCTTTTTATTCTCAGTTCGGTCATTACAAAAATTCCCATTTTATTTTACGTCAAGTTTATTCTTTTCAAACAAAACAAATTCATTCGCCATTGAAATCAAATTGTTTACACCTTAACCCAATTCAAATTTTACACAGAAAAAAAAATTAAAATTTTGAAATCAAATTTATTATTATGATTAAAGGCAGCATTTTTTTCATAATTAATGCATTTCCTGGTTTTTAAGTAATTAATTTCAAAATTTAACAAATGCATAAAATAAAGAATCATACCAATTTTATTTTTTTGCTGCAAAAATATCGCAAAATTACAAGATAATTCAAGAGATTAAGTTTTTGCAACAACTATTTAAACTTGGAGAAGAACTGTAGTTATTTATAAGTATTTGCTTTACTAATATAAAATTAATAAAAAATATATAAATACTTGTAAAGGTTTTTTTTCTAATATGGTGATTGTTCAAAAAATAATTTAGTTTAACTGAAGTACGAAATTTTAATTTCGAATGTGATATTTAATTATTTTTCCGAGTTATTGCTCATTGCAGAAAAAGATCAGACGATATTTGAAGAAATGAATTTGCTGTAAAACGAAATTTGTAGAAGAATGAATTCGATTCAATTCAGTTTGCAAAAACTTAATTTTAAAGAAAGAAAAAAAATCACAATACATTTAACATAATAATACAAATACACAACAAAAAAAATTTTTTACTACAAATTTTTTTTTTTAAACTAGGACTACTACAATTTTGGGAAGAACAGTAATTTTTCTCGAAGTATTTGTTTTAATAATATAAAACTGATAAAAAATGTATAAATATCGAAAGAGTTTTGTTCATATATTGATTATTCAAAAAATAATTTTGCTAAATTGTTAAAAATTTTAATTCCGAAAGGAATATTTAATTATTTTTCCGTTATTGCTTATTTCAGAAAAAAAGGCAAACGATATTTGAAGAAATGAGTTTGCTGTAAAACATCATTTGTAAAAGAATGAATTCAAATTTATTCAGTTATTCAAAAGCTGAATTTTAAGGATATGAAAAAAAAAAAAAAAAATCAGAATGTTTGCTGCATTTATTGAAGATTGGTACAGTTAATTGATGTTAAAATATTGAAAACAATGACTCAACTCTTTTCAAAGCTACAAAAAATACAGAAAAGGATACGAAATAATTTCATTTGCTATTATACTGGTATACGTAATATTTCAGAAAAGGCGTTTTGAAATGTCATCTGGCAGAATAAACATGCAATTTCAAAAGAATAACAACTCAAATTCAATTGAATTGTTTTAGTATATTTCATTACGTATTCCCGCGTAATAAAAATATGAAATATCCAAAGGATACGGATTTGGAAATGTTATGTTTGGTATAATTAATCATATAATAAACGTAGAAAAAAAATAATGGCTTTATGGTTAGATAAATAATTTTCTTTTGCGGATATACAGTGGGTCACAAAAGTGTTCGTACACTTGCAATTTCTTATAAAATTTAATGTTTTTGACTAATAAAAATTAACATATTTGAATTGTAATTTTTTTATGATATCTGCAACTTGTTCTTAATGGAATGACATAATTAATTTTTTAAAAGTAGTATAACTATTTTTTAAAAAAATTAATTATCAAAAAGCTACTAAAAAATTACGCCACAAAAGTCTTCATACACTTAACAAAAATCTCAACTTAGCTTTAAATATTGTATTTCGTTCTTAATTTAGTACTTAGTACGATATCTCTTAGAGTCCACAACATTTTTTAAGCGGCTTTGTATAGATTTAATCAGTTTTTTTGTAATTTCTGATCGATTTTCCACCATTCTTCTGTAATTATTGTTTTTACTTCACAATATGTGTTTATAATGTCGTGTTTTCTTTTTTTTTACATCAAAATCTCACCAAATATGTTCTATTGGGCTAAATAAAGTGATTGAGGAGGTGTTTTCATAATTTGGGGACAGTTATAGAGACACCGGTGACGTACATTGAGAGTAATGCGCTTGGCGTCATTACCCTGTTAAAAAATGAAGTCGTTTCCAATATCCAAATTTTGGGCGGATAATTTAAAATTTCCTTTAAAATATTTAAATAGAGCTCATGATTCACAATATCAACAAAAATACCAAATTACCTAATCTCTGTTGCTGATTTACACCCCCAAGTAAGAACACTTCTACCTCCATGTTTTATTGATCCAACTAGATCTTGGAATTAAGTTTCAGAAAATTCAAAGTGGACAGCAAATTGATTGGGATGGCAGACAATTCAACAGTTTTGGTTCCAATGGGCCTATAATAGCTTGTAAATGAAAAATTAAGGAGTTAAATTCCATGAATTTATGTGGAACAAGAACTCCTTCACTTCCATGTTGAAGCATGGAAGTGAAGGTGTTCTGGCGTGGGGGTGTAAATTGGCCTCAAAATTAGGTAATTTGGTATTTTTTCATGGTATTATGAATCATGAACTCTATTTAATTATTTTAAAGAGAAATTTTAAATTATCCGCCCAAAATTTGGATATTGGGGACTACTTAATTTTTTAAAAGGGTAATGTGACGCCAAGTACACTTTTCTCATTGCACGTCACTGGTGTCTCTATAACTGTCCCGAAAGTATGAACACACCTCCTCAATCACTTTATTTAGCCCAGTAGAATATATTTGGTGAGATTTTGAAGTTAAAAAATAGAAAACGTGACAAATAAACACAAAATGTGAAGTAAAAACAATAATCACAGAAGAATGGAGGAAAATCGATGCAGAAATTACAAAAACTGATTAAATCTATACCAAGACACTTAAGAGTTGTTGTGGACACTAAAAGATATTCTACTTAAGTACTAAATTAAGAAAGAAATACAATATTTAAAGCTAAGTTGAGATTTCTGTTAATTTGAGCTTTGTGGCGTAATTTTAGTAGCTTTTAATAATTAATTTTTTTAAAAAATAGTTATACTATTTTTAAAAAATTAATTATGTCATTACATTAAGAATAAGTTGCAGATATCATAAAAAAATTACAATTATAATATATTAATTTTTATTAGTCGAAAACATTAAATTTGATAAGAAATTGCAAGTGTATGATCACTTTTGTGGCCCACTGTATGTGAGATTTTATGCGTTTTTATTAGAATTATTCATTTTTTATATTATTCAAGTCAATTCTGCCTGATGAAATTTTAATATTCTAGACCAGAGGTTCCCAAACTTTTTTGTCTCGTAGACCCCTTGCCCTGTTTTTTGCCATTGGGTAGACCTCTTCTTACCTAAAGTTAAATTTTTGTACTTTTATCAAAGTCAGTGGCGCACACAAGGGGAGGGGTGTCCTGGGGTCCGGATCCCCCCCTCCAAAGCCCTTGATTTTTTTCCGATTGGTTATAATTCTAAGCATATAACACGTAAAATTTAATTAAATATTTGTTATTAATGATTAATTTTATTAATTAATGCTAATTATTTATTCAATAATTAGTTTTTTAGTGTGTTTTGTTCCTGAAAATCGACAAAATCAAAAATAGCTTGATACAAGAATGGTGAACTTTCAACCCCGACCCCCTTGAAAAATTCCTGTGTTCGCTACTGATCAACGTAAATATCTTTTTGACAGCCAGTATAGAATTATTTACTTTAAAAGATTTAAAATTTTAACATTTGTGAAATATAGTGTTTAAAATTTAAGAAACACATGTTAATTTCAGATTAAAATTTAATAATTCACATGAAATAACAGTTACATAAAACAACTGAGCAACAAACAAAAATGCTTTTAATGGGAGGGATGAATCTGGCCCTTCAATAACAAATTTTCCCATTTAGCATCAATCTTGGCGAGTTTTACCCAAAATCTCTTCGGTTCCATAATTCAGGATAAATAACTGGTATGTGTGTATTTTTTAATGCCAATATTGCTGACATCCGTTTCTAAACTTTACTTTAAGATCTTCGTTAGTGCCTATACCAATAAATTCCTCTTGAAATATGACATTTATTTTCGTCAATGTGACCATATGATTCTATGACTCCTGTGGTATTACCATGGTCAAAGCATTCTCAAACCAAATTTCAAAATCTGAATAGAGGGCATTTAAATGTTGAACGTAGTTTAAAGCGTCATCTTCCTGGCAGATTGTCTGTGACAAAATGAGAAACTGGAAAATTCGTGATGTCCAATATTATACTTCTTTAACTTAATTCTGGCAAGAGAAACTAAAACGAGATGGTTCTCTTTTTAATAAAATATATGCTTGTTTTAATAAAATATAACTGCAAATTAGCCTCAATAAATTTAGTAAATAAATCTGTTAAAAAGGTAAAATCTGGTTTCCACTTGATTACATATTCTTTTAAAATTAAAGTCACATCTGGTTTAATGAGAGCCACTATCGTAGACCCCCCATTTACGCTTCATGGAACCCTAAATTATTTTTTACTGACGTGGACCCCTTGAAGGTCGTCATAGACCCCTGGGGGTCTATATAGACCACTTTGGGAATCACTGTTCTAGACATTATTTAAGGAAGGAAAAAAAAGTTATGTGGTTGCATAAATTTAGATTTAAAATTCCATTACAAAATACATTTTATAATAATAACACTGAAACCTTTTCTTCTTTTTAAACAGTTTTTATAATTTTTGGAGGATAATATATGGCTAGAAGGTACCAGATTTATGGAAAAATTTATGAAGTAATTAAATATGTACAGAGAGGGCACTACAAAAGTGCTCATACACAAACTATTTCCTATAAAATTTAATGTTTTCGAATAATAAAAATTAATATATCGGAATTACAATTTTTTTATACTTCTAACTCAGCGTTTCTCAAACTGTGGGGCGCACTCCCCTTGGGGGGCATGGCAACTCTACAAGGGGGGCTCGAGCATATTGAAAAGTCAAATAAAAGATTATTTAAAAAATTGTTAATTTACTGAAAGTAGACAAACAAAATACATTCTGACATAATATAAAAAATAAAATACACATTTATACACGGATATATTATACTTATAAATATATCTGTGCTACACAATGTATTTTATAATTAATTTAACAATCCTAATTTAAGAAAAATTTTATTATTTACCAGTGACCCCATGGGCTTATCATTTATGTAATTAAAAACAAAAATTAACCCTTATCTTAATAATTTGTCCGGTTTATAATTTTTCCCATAACTTCCAATTAAAAGTTAAGCTATTCGCTTCCTAATGCCAACCGTTTTCCGCATAGGCACGCGTATGTGATGTATTGGGGGAGGAATAAAGAAGAGCAAATAATCTGAAATAAGTAAATCCTTCGCAAACACTGTCAAGGTCCTTTTATTGCATTCCAAAGCCTTCGGAATAATTTTATGAATAGCACTACACAGAAAAGATTGTACTTTGGAAAGACGTATATATACGTCCGAGGAAATAAACGCTTTGGCTTAGCGAGACGTTTATATCCGCCGGGGGCGCTTAAGAGGTTAAAGTCGTTTCGCACTTTTAAGGTCAAAGAATAGTATTATTGAATTCAATACATAGTTATTGCATGAGGAGGCGCGATGAAAATTATGATTAAATATTGGGTCGCGTATATTGTAACTTTGAGAAACACTGCTCTAACTTGTTATTAATGGAATAACATAATCAATTTTTAAAACATAGTATCCATGCTGAAGTATAGAGGTGGAGGTGTTCTTGTTCTACATAAATTCATGGGATTCAGTGTTCCTCATTTTGTTCTATAAAATTATTATATACGCCCGTCGGAACCAAAAAGATTGAATTTTTTGTCATCCCAGCCAATTTGCTGTTAATGTTGAATTTTCTGAAAGTTAACCCCAAGAGAGTCTAGTTGGAACATTGAAGCATGGAGTTGAAGATGTTCCTGTATGGGGGTGCAAATCGGCATCAGGATTAGGTAATTTGGTATTTTTTGATGGTATTGAGAATCATGAGATCTACTTAAATAATTTACTGAACAATTTTAAATTATCTGCCCAAAATTTGGATGTTGGAAACAACTTCATGTGTTAGCAAGATAGTGACACAAAGAGCACTGCTTTCAATGTACGCCCCTGGCGTTTCTATAACTGCCCCAAATTCTGAAAACACCCTAAATCCCCAGTTTTAAGCCTAGTAGAACATATTTCATGAGAATTTGATTTAAAAAAAAAAACATGACATATAAAAACAAAATGTGAAGTAAAAACAATAATCACAGAAGCTTGGAGAAACAACAATGCAGAAATTGCAAAAAGCTGAGGAAATCTATACCCAGACGTTTATAAGTTGTTGCGGAAGCTAAAAGATATCTTACTAAGCCCTAAATTAAGAAAAAAATACAGTATTATTTACAGTAAAAATAAAATATTTTTCTTTAAGTGTTCAAAGACTTTTATTGCGTAATTTTTAAGTAGATTTTTTTATTAGTTTTTCAAAATAATAGTTATACTATTTTTTAAAAAAATAGATTATGTTATTCCATTTAGAGTAAGTTGTAGATATCATAAAAACTATAATTCCCATGTATTAATTTTTATTAATCTGAAACATTAAATTTTATAGGAAATTGCAAGTGTACGAACACTTTTGTGGTTCACTGTAAACAAGCAAAACAGTGTGGGTGCATGAAATTTTATATCCATCAGATTTTATACAAAGTAAAGGTAAGCAGTTAAAAGGAAGATAATTCAACAAACAGTGTTAATGCACAAAATTTAAAAAAATTGATGCATTTTTTTTTGCTAAACTTATCACGAAGTAAGTTAAGGTATCCGAGACTACGTTCGGAACCGTGATTTTAAAAAAGCGCATAAATGGATAATTTCCATGATATTTAGAATCACTTAGATTAGAATACATGCATAAAATTGTTTTAAAACATTTTGACAAAAAAAAATTTATTTAAATGCAATATTTTGGCAAAAAATTAACTTAGAATAACCTTTTTTCAAAATGTTCTCCCTTTATAAAAAATGCTTCTAAAATAATAATATTTTGTGTGTGTGTGTGTGCTTATATAAAGTAAAGACTTCTCCAGAGAGTCTGAACTATTTTTTAAAAATTCACATTATTTTCAGAGTTACAACCCATTGAAATAATTATCAGCGTTTTTTTCTTAAAACGTCTCCCCTCTGTTGTCGTAAAACATGGATAAACCGTCTTCTAAGTTATATATTTCAAAAGTTCTAGTTGAGCCTCTGTACAGAGGTCTGAGCTATAGACAAGCAAAATATTATTATAATAGAAGCTTTTTTCACAAAAAGAGAACATTTTTAAAATGGGTCATTCTATGTTCATTTTTTTGTCAAAATAGTGTACTTAAATAATTTTTTATTGTAATACTATTCTTAAAACAATTTTATATACATTTTCTAATCTAAGTGACACTAAATATCAGAAATATTACCCATTTATACGTTTTTGAAAAATCATGGTTCCGAACGTGGATACCTTAAGCTAAGGTTAAGGTGAGCTCACGTTAAATATTAACCAGAAGAGAAACGCGGAACAGTGTTTTAATTAATAAAAATCCCAGTAGTTATAAAATTTCTAATGATTAATTCGCATATATCACAACATTAGAACCAAATTCATCCATTTTGAGAAATTATGCAATGTGTTTTGTACTTAGAGATACATAAGCATATGTAGAATCATATACCTTAATGGTGTTAAGATAGTACTTATTGCATAAAAAAACAACAAATGATTTAATGTTTTTATTTTTAAATTTGCAATATAGAAGTAATTAATGAATAAAACCTGACTTAGTTGTACTAAATTTCATTCAAAATGAATTTTTTTTCGTTGAAATTACACGGGAAATTTTTACCTCGTGCAATGAAAGTAACCTGTTAATCATTGGTGAATCATTTCCTTTGTTAATTCCTATTTCATAGAACGATATACACATTCTTTTAAAAACATCTTAATAAAGTTTTGGTGAATAATTCAAATATAAGAAAGCAAGTCGGCAAAAAACTTTACAAAATATTTTAATGAGTTAAGGTATACGACTGCGTTCGGAACCGTGATTTTGCAAAAGCGTATAAATGGATAATATTTTTGATATTTATTGTCACTTTGATTAGAAAATGTATATAAAGTTGTTTTAAGAATAGTATTACTATAAAAAGTTATTTAAGTACAATATTTTGACAAAAAATGAAGATAGAATGACCCCTTTTCAAAATATTCTCCTTTTGTGAAAAATGCTTCTATTATAATATTATTTTGCCTGTATATAGCTCTGACCTCTGTACAGAGGCTCAACTAGAATTTTTGAAATATGTAACTTAGAAGTGGATTTATCCATGTTTTACGACAACAGAGGGGAGAAATTTTAAGAAAAAAAAACACCAATAATTATTTCAATGGGTGTAACTCTGAAAATAATGTGAATTTTTCAAAACTCATAGTTGAGCCTCTGTACAGAGGTCTGAGCTATATACAGGCAAAATATTATTATAAGAGAAGCTTTTTTCACAAAAGGAGAACATTTTGAAAAAAGGTTATTATAAGTTTATTTTTTGCCTAAATGTATTTAAATAATTTTTTTTATCAAAATGTCCATAAAGCAATGTTATACAAGTATTCTAATCTAAGTGACACTAAATATAATAAAAATTATCCATTTATGCGTTTTTTTAAAATCACGGTTCCGAACGTAGTCGGATACCTTAAAATAGAGAAATTTAGTTTGGAAATCTGAAAGTACTCAACTTTCTATCACTTTTCGCAATAAATGTACGAGCGTTCTAAAAGAGATTTATAAGAATTTAAACATCTTAATCAACTTCATTTTTATATCTTATTATAATCCTCTCATAATCTACAAAGGAAAGATTATTATTTTGATTCATAATTAGACACAGTTGAGGATTATCAACATTCGTTTTTCATTATCTATATTTCTGCCTTGAGTATTAAAAGATTTTTTAGACGTTGTTGGATTCAACATAATTGTTTAAAAAACAGGATTCTCTCTCTCAGTCACTATTGTTATTAAAATAATGCACATCTAGGTGGTCCAGTATTTCAATGCAATCTACGCATATTTTATTTAACCTTTTTGAGGGAATCAGCAACCAGTCGAAATTTATAATTTTTGTGAATCAAATTCAGTCTTTTACTTATTAAATTCATCTTCTTGTAAGCTAAATTAAGCTATTTATGATTAGAATATACCTTGTTCTAAAATAAATTCATTGTTTTGCAAATAAAACCCGCCATTTTTTTGCTAATTCCATTTTAACCTTTTTAAAAATCTGATCTATTTTACAGTAAATTGAAGATACTCTTCTGCAAGCGAAAATTTTTCCCATGAGCTTGTTTTTTTTCATACACTGAAGATCGAAAAAAAAAAACTGGTACAGGCATGCGTATGCAATTAAAAAGATATGGAACCAATCAGAGTACGGCGCTGTGGTGGCAAAGCCTGTATAAGGCAACGAGTGTCTGGCACAGTTGTTAGATAGGTTACTGCTACTACAATGGAAGATCATCAAGATTTAAGTCAGTTTGAACGTGATGTTAAAGTCTGCGCACGAGAGATGGGACATAGCATCTCCGAGGTAGCAATGAAATTTGGATTTCACGAGTGTACCGTAAATATCGGAAATCCGTTAAAACATCAAATCTACGACATCGCTGCGGCCGGAAAAAAGAACATGCAAGAACGGGACCAAAGACGCCTGACGAGAATCATTAAGCGTGACAGACGTGCAGTCCTTCCGCAAATTGCTTCAGAAATTTAATGCTGGGCCATCAACAAGTGTCACCGTGCGAACCGTTCAACGAAAAATTATCATTGTGGGCTTTCGGAGCCGAAGGCCCACTCGTGTACCCTTGCTGATGGCATGACACAAAGCCTTACGCCTCGCCTGGGTCGTCAACACCGACATTGAACTGTTGATGACTAGAAACGCGTTGCCTGGTATGACGAGTCTCGCTTCCAATTGAATCGAGCTGATGGACGTGTACGGGTATGGAGACAACCCCATGAATCCATGGACCCTACATGTCAATAGGGGACTGTTCAAGATGATGGATGCTCTGTGATAGTATGGGGCTTGTGCAGTTGGCGTGATATGGAATCCCTGATACGTCTAGATACGACTCTGATAGGTGATAGGTACTTAAGCATCCTGTCTGATCACCTGCACCCATTCATGTCCATTGTGCATTCCGACGGACTGGGGGAATTTTAGCAGGACAATGAGACACTCCACATGTCCAGAATTGCTACATATGGCTCCAGGAGCACTCTTCTGAATTTAGATGCTTCCACTGGCCGCCAAAATCTCCAGAAATGAATATTATTGAATATATCTGAAATGCCTTGCAACGTGCTGTTCAGAAGAGATTTCCACCCCCTCTTACTTCTACTAATTTATAGACAGCCCTCTAAGATTCATGGTGTCAATTACCTCCAGAACTACTTCAGACATTAATCGAATTCATGCCACGTCGTGTTGGGGCACTTCTGCGTGCTCGTTGGAGTTCTACACAATATTAGGCCAGTTTTTTTGGCTCTTCAGTGTATTATAACCATCTCAAATAATTTCCAAAACAAATTTTAGTAATAAATTATGAAAATGTATTTAATGTTAAAATTTTGAAACAGGTTCTTATTAAAAATATTTCGTGGCACACACATTCATACACAGGTATACATACATATATAGGTGCAATACATATATAGGTACACATAAATACACATGTACACGTGCATACACATGTACTACATACACACACGCACACGTACATACACACCAGTGGCGTAACAGAGAATATTAGGGGCCCCCTTCAAAGTCAGATTTTGGATCCCAAGTCGGATCTTACAAAGGGTTACATACTTGGCGTCAGTCAGGCCTTGGGACCCCTAGAATTCAGGGCTGTGCGTTACACGCCTGATACACACGCACACATACATACTCCCACACACATACACACACATTCATAAACTGGTACCAAAATACACACTTGCAATGCAGAGATGCATGTGCGCACACACGTGAACACAAACATACATTCACGCATACATATACACACATTCAAATACATACACACACATATATACGCACATACACGCATACTTAAATACACACATACACGCATACACATACACATATACACACACACATACACACATATATACACACTCACATATATGCACACACATCTATACACACATATATATACGCACATATATATACACACATATATATACACACATATAAATGCACATACACATGCATAGCTTATTTTTATGCTAAGCTGAATTTTCTTCATGAAATCAAACTTCAACTTTGATTAACAAAAAAAAAAAAAAAAGAATTCATTTTGTATTATAACGCGCGTGAGCGGATAAATGGGTAATTATAATTTAAAATTCTATGATCATTTGAATCCTGATTGAAATTGATTCCTAAAATTATAATGATTATTATTATAAAATGGATGACCTTAAATTATAAATAGATGACCTCATATATATATTAAGGCTTCCCCTGCAATAGAATATTCACCAAAATTAAACATAGAATCCATCAAACTGTGACTTGACTACATAAAATCTCCTTTTCAGTTCTAATATCGTTGCCATTCAGCAACATTTAATTAATAATCTCTTGTGAAAGCATGGCGTGAGGGTCGGTATCAAATTCTGGAGTCATGCTCAGGTCCACGAGTTCAGCGATGCATAGAAATGAGCGAGATTAAAGCCACTTCGGCACACCATTCGTGCCCCGTCTGACAAAAGCCATATTGTGGCAAGATATGGCTAAACGCCTTTTGTCTTGCTGGGTACCTTTTGTGTCTTTGATTGCAAGCGGCGGGTTCTTTGTGTTACCTGACAACTATTTTTCTCGCTAGGTCCTGCTGTGCTCTGTTGGGGATCATAATTATAGTTAGTTTTGATCATAAAGACCTACTAGGGAGGATTATTTTTTTACCAACTTTTTTACCAGACAGTTATGCATGAGCTTAGTGTCCCAGTTTTAAAATTTAATAGACTGTTTTCAGATTACCATTTGGTTATATTAACTGATTGCTTATAACAGAATTACGGAAATATTTTTGGATTTACATATCGAAATCAATTGCTCAAATGTAAATAAAAAGTAAAAATTTAGAAATTTTAATGTATGGAAATCTATCTATCTATATATATCTCTCTCTATATATATAAATATTTACCATAAAATCCTATGTATAACGTGCACCTCTATTTTTACGAAGAAACCTAAAATGTATGTATGCTATGCTCCTATATTTTGAAGTCATTTATTCAAGGTATTATCCTAGGCTTTTTAAAAATAGTATACTTTTTAAAACTAAACTGTTAAAAGGGATTCCGATAGTTCCGGGAAACCCTGATTTTAAAAAACGCATAAATGTATAATTTCAGATATTTAGTGTCACTTTGATTATAATACATGCATAAAGTTTTAGGACATTATGACATATTTAAATACAATATTTTGGCAAATCAACTTAGAATAACCTTTTTTTAATGTTCTCCTTTGTAAGAAATGTTCTATTGTATTAATATTTTGCCGTGTATAGCCCAGACCTCTGTACAGAGGCTCAACTACGATTTTTGAAAAATTCACATTATTTTCAGAGTTACAACCATTTGAAATAATTATCGGCGTATTTTCTTAAAATTTCTCCCTTCTGTTTTCGAAAACATGGATAAACCGACTTCCGAGTTATGCATTTCAAAAATTCTAGTTGAGACTCTGTACAGAGATCTGAGCTATAGACAGGCAAAATATTAATACAATAGAAACATTTTTACGGGGAACATTTGGAAAAAAGGTTATTCTAAGTTAATTTTTTGTCAAAATATTGTATTTAAATAATTTATTTTGTCATAATGTCCTTAAAACAATTTTATATACATTGTCTAATCTATGTTATGCTAAATATCATAAATATTATCCATTTACACGCTTTTGCAAAATCACGGTTCCGAACGTAGTCAGATACCTTAAGCTCATAAGTATGCACACAATTTCTTTTCAATAAACAGTATTTTGATATATGTAGAAGGCCAATTTTTTTTTCTATGCTTATCATTTTTTATTTTTAAAAGCTCTCATTTTTATACCCGGCTTACAACGCGCACCTGTAAATTTCGATGTTATTTTTTGTGTTAAAAGTGAACGTTATACGCCGGATTTTACGGTATATAGTATAATAAAATAAAATAAAATAAGAGACAAAATTGTACTTTTCATAAGGCCAAGAAAGAAGGAAATTGGATTTTAAAAAACATATGAAGGAAATAAATGGTGCAGAAGAATATTGTACTAAGATTGGATCAAAATAGACAAAACAAGAAACAAAGGTGTAGAGCTATTAAAATTGAAGATACCAAAAGAATCTTTAGACTGAAATGGAGACCTGTCGCTGAAAGTAGGACAGCGATTTATATATACAATCGGATCTCTGTATAACGAAGTCGTTAAATCCCGAAAAAAAATTCGTTATATGAAAAATTCGTAATACAGAGTTCATCTTTCAATTTTCTTTATCAACTACATAAAACAAATTTTAAATTCATAAGCACTATACATTAAAAAAGCAATTATTCACACTTTTTTGTAAGTTAATACGTATTTATTTTATATATCTTAACCATAAAAAAAAGAACAAAAAATTGCAAGGAAAGTTTCTTGACGTCTTTATCGACTTCCTAAAGAATTAATTTTTTTTCTTTGATGCTGAAGGACTTACATTTTGACATTTTCGAGTTACAAGAAATGAAGTTACCAGTACGACTGATCAACACTGCAAACGAACGGAGACTAGTTCAAAGACACGGGGACAGAGAAAACTTCACTGATGGGGAAAGGGGATATCGAAGATTTTTCCAGTGAGTTGACTTTTGGGTGAAAGTTGCACTTCTTGGAGAAATGCCTAGAATTTTTGTTCTCGGCAAATTAGGCACCTAATAAAACCAGTTCAAGATTTATGACCGCCATAAAATGTGTTAAAATAGAGAATAGCTTGAAATATCCAGAAATACTTTAAAAATAGAGTGAAAAATATTGAATCACAAGAAAAAAGTTCATTATATAGAAAACACACTTTGTAATTGGGAGGTTATTTTACGAAGAATATCGTGAAATGTTCTTGGTTCCAGGAAAAAGTTCGCAATATTAAAAAATTCTCAATATGCAGGTTCGTAATATGGAAGGCTCGACTGTATATATAATCCTGAAATTAAAGTTCATTATAAGGGAAAATTCGTTAAATAGAGATTCATCTTTCAATATACTTTATAAACAATATAAAACAAATTTTAAATTCATAAGCACTGTATATTATTAAAAAGTATTTATTGATACTTTTTTTTGTTAGTTAATATATCTATTGATTTTACGTATCTTATCCATCAATAAGAAATATGTTAAGAAATCAAGGGAAAAACATTGTCCAAAAATGTCCTATTTATTTACAAGCTTTAAAATAATTTTATACTAGAATTAATGAATTTTAATGACATTTTCTAATTTTAAGCCTACAAGTAATTTTAAACAACGTCCTTAAATTTAATTCTGGTAAAATATGTAAAATTTTGTTTATTTTTTGTTTGAAAAATATTTTCTCTCACAATACGCCTCGTATCTTTGTAATATACCACAAAACCCTTCGGGTGTATTTTCACCACACTATAATCCGCATCGAATTGTGTTTAAAATGATTTTATCATTTCATCATACGAAAGTTCAGAATATTTTACAAATAGGGAGAAAAATTCGAATCGAAAAAGAAAAAATTGCCAAATAGGAAATGTCTTTTCGCTTTTTGGAGTTTATTTTACGAAGAAAGCCGTAAAATGTTCTTGGTTCCAGGAAAAAGTTCTCAAAATAGAGAAATTTGTAAAATGTGAAGGTCCGTCTGTTTATTTATATATACATATAAAACAAATAAGTTATAAGCCTAAGTTTTACTAATCAGAAGAGTGTAAGGAATATTAGCCGCAGTAGTGCAATAGCAAACTTTTGGCCTAAGAAACCAAGATATATATATACTGAGAGAGTTATTTTTATACGTCGCACTATAAAGCTGCACAAGGGCTATTGGACGGACCTCGTAATTTTGAATCATGATCAAGTGACGAGGACGACATGAACTGCCCCTCTATTAATTCCACACCACACCGACGGGAGGACGTTTGAGCCTCGAGAGATTTAATGTGCATCGGCCCCGTCTGCATGGCGTGACTTTGACCATGACCTTGACCACAGGGTTACCACAGCCATGAATATTGTAAGGAAATACATTAATAAATAATGTGAAACAATATATACATTCAAGTTATATTAATGGATACCTTCGTATAACTCTAAAAACACATTCGTGAGTATTTTATCATATATAGATGCAAAATTATTGAATTTAAATTATTTTAAAAAGAGAATTTTTGAGAGAATTCTCAATTTTTTTTACAATATGGCTATCAGCTTCTATTTCGCACAACATTAATTCTTTCTCTCCTTTTCTTTCAAAACATTAAAAAAAATATTAATATAGAAATAATTTTTTTATCATATAAGTACATATAGCACACACACAAACACATAGGATTTTTCAAATAAATATTTTTTGTTGAAGACATCATTGGGAAGAATTTTTACTTTTGAATAAGATCTTGTAACAGCTGTTTATTATTTGACAGTAATAAATGGATGTTTTAAAAAACGTCTGTTCGGTATCCAACTTTTTATTTTATGGTTACGTATATTGAAAATAGAGTCATTGCTTCCTCAGCTCGGTTTTGGAGATAGAGATGGTGAATTATCTGTTTTGTAACACCACAGTTCAAACATCAAAAAATTTATACCCATTATTCAAAGCTGATCACTGCACTGTAATTCTTGATTATTGACTGAATATAAAGACAATGATTTTTAAAATCTGAGATCGTGGATCTCTTGAAATCTTGCCATAGAGCTATAAAAATATTTGTAAGCCTCAATAAATTATCCCTTGTCATGCTAATAAAATTCAACGTAGACGCGTCAATAAGTCAGCAAATAATGTTTTTAATGTAAACTTTTATTTTGTTAGGGTAAAAAAATGGGGTAAATTTACCACTGTATTTGTTTACCTTAGTTATTTGTGATCATATACCAAATTAGCAAAAACTTTTAGCAAATTATTTATCGAATGGAATCAGAGCTGTCTAAAACATAATTGAAGAATAAAAAATACTTTTTCAATGACTTTCGTTCATTTTGATTTTGATTTTACAAAAAACAAATGCGCACATGTCAATTGCTTTATCAAAATTGGTATCGTTTGCTTTCTTTTAAAAAATAAAAAAAAAAATAATAATAATATTTTGACTATTTTAAATTTAATTAGAACATCAAATTTCAAAATTGTTTTCGTTTGCATTGATTCTTCAAATTTTATTTTAAAAATAATACTTGTTCATAACTAAAAATGAACGTGTAGAATAATTTATTTAAAAAAAACTATTAAAATCAATGCAGGTGTATTTTTTTTTTTTTCATTTTTGCTAGAAAATTCCGTTGTCTTTCTTACCTTACACACAAACAAAATTTTTTTCAATTTTCTTCACCATCAGTCGACAAAATTCCTCTTTGAAAGAACTTTTAACAACCAGATGGTACATCTCAACTTCGTACTTATTTTACAAGAAATTCAAACTCATTGTGTAGCTAAGATAGTGTTGATATTGCACAGATTTCAAGGACAAAAAAGGGAAGTACATGAATAATTTACTACCAGTCATCGAACGGTTGAAAAAGTACTTTTTGACAAGTGCAGTTGATTTTACAGATAAAAATATTCAGTCAAAATATTATTATGAGAATTCGAAAATTATTCAGTAAAAGTTTGTGCTACTACAACATTATCATGTGAAGTTAAACTTTATTTCTGAATTATTACAAAATTTTGAATGATTTCAAAATAAAATAAATGATACAGAATATTTGGGAAAATGTATTTAAAATGTCCATTTAAATGAAGCAAGGTTTCGTTTAAAAGTAGCATAGTGTTGCATTGGTACAGATATTTCTTTTTCCTGTTACAATTGGAATTTAAAACCAATACTGAACAGAAAATTTTGGAAGATAAGCAGGGAAAAAATTTTGGTTGGATAATTTTAATTAGAAGAGAATAAAAGAATTCAGGAAGAAAAAAAAGTATGAGGAAAAATCCTAATCTACCTACCTCTTCGTACTTATAGTAGATTAGAGTCGGGTATAGAATACCATTTGCATTTCTAAAAGCAATTTTACTGGGGTTTTTTTTGATAAAAATCTACAGAATCAGTTTGGATATATACTATAAAACAAGGCTGGCCAACCTGCGGCATGAGTGCCCCAATGTTTCAATGGAGTTGTAGCAGTAGCACACGGAGACTTATAGAAAAATTTTTTAAATTTTTTAAAAAGATAAAAATAACCAATTTTTTACAATTTAATGAAGCGAGGTTGTCTCAGACAAGAAAAAACTCAAAATTTTAGATCAAAATATGTTTGCGAATAAATCTTTTCCGCTATGAACATAATAAAATAAATGTCATTCACAAAACTAGTTAAAGTGCACCTATAATAACTTAATTTTGTTAGCATCTGTAAAAGTTAATCCTGATATAGATGATTTGTGGTAAAAAGTACAAATTTCAAAAGCCAAAAAGTAAATACTGAAAGTTGAATAGTTATTTTAATTAAATGATTCAAGTTACTTATTTTATTTGATACCAAACCCTAAATGATTAATTTTAAAATTTTAATTTGGACCCCGACTACGTTCGGGGTGATTTTAAAAAGGTATAAATGGGAAATATTTATGATATTTATGTCACTTAGGTTAGAAAATGTACAAAAAATATTTTTTAAGAATATTTAAAAAAAAATTTTTAAATAAATTTTTTGAAAAAAAATGAAATATGATGACCCATTTTAAAATTTTTCCCCATTTGTAAAAAAAATGCTTCTATTATAATAATATTTTGCCTGTTGATAGCCCCGCCCCGTACAGAGGCTCAACTAGAATTTTTGAAATATATAACTTAAAGTGGGTTTATCCATTTTTTACGACAACAGGGGGGGCAATTTTAAAAAAAAAAAACGCCGATAATTATTTCAATGGGTGGCCTGAAAATAAGGGAATTTTTTCAAAAATCATAGTTGAGACTCTGTAAAACCTGAGTTATATAAAAAAAATTTTATAATAAAGCATTTTCAAAAAAGGAACTTTTTAAAAAAAATTTTCTAAGTTAATTTTTGCCAAAAATTGATTTAAAAAAATTTTTTTTGCCCAAAATTTTTTTTAAAAGAATTTTATACATTGTCTAATCTAAGGACTCTAAATTTCCTGAAAATTATCCATTTATGCGAAAATCTGGTTCCAACTAGGGGAAACCTTAACTAAACGATTCTTGAGAATATGCCTTAAGTTCTCAATAGAATGTAGGTATGGTGAATTAACAGGATAATCAAGTACTTTTATTTTATTTCCCCACATAAAAATCTGGATCAATTTTAAATTGTGATGAAGGGCCAAGTCACGTTGAAATGTTCCATCAAATGTTTCTATGAAAGGAACAATCCTACTGGTAATATTTCGACGTGTTTGACATAACTCGACACGCTTTTAAGAGAAATTAAGTTTCCGGTGCTATTAGTTGTGAAAAAAACTCCAAAACATCTGTTTAGAAGAGTGTTTGTTTTACAGTCTGTTGGAAATGATCAGGTCACAGAGTTTCTACTTCATTTGGTCTAACTACTTTTGATTTGTATCCCTGCTCAAATAAATGTGCTTCATCACAGAAAATCACATTCTTCCAGTTGTTAATAGTCCATGATTGGTATATTCTGGCCCATGATAAACGTTTCTTCATCATTTTATGAGTCAGAAATTATTTTTCCTCGGTCTTGTTGCCTTACGGCCATCTTCCAGAAGTCTTTTCCGTACAGTTAAGGTACTCAATTCAACACCGTAATCCAATAAATCCCTTCGAAGGTCTATGCTTGTCTTTCTTAAATTTATTTTGATAGAATTTTATCAGTTCTTGGAGTAGTTTGAGAACAGTGTTTGCCACTGTATTAAATTAGTGGATTAGGAATTTGTAGTCAACGATAGATTAGGATAAATAAAATTAGTTACTTGTTCTTGTTCACTTAGAGTTTATTGTTTTCTCCATATCATCCCCTAAGGACATTTGCTTAAGGTTTAATCTGTTGTTGATTAGTGTGCTTGAGCAAAATAAATAATAGTTCTAATGGAAGTTTCTGGTTTTGCTTTGTTTCCTCCCACACTCTTAGGTGGGTAAGACGGTGAGAGAGCGACTCGCTCACAAATCTCACTAAAAAAAATGTATAAAAGTGCAATAAGGTACATTTGTATCAATTTGTATTCTGATTCTAAAATTAAATGTGCTTGCAGCTATAAATGATACGAAGATAGCATAACACATAAATTGAATAAAATTGCCACTATTTCATTTCCCTTATATTTATTGATTTATCTATACCTTTTCAGAGAGGTGCCAAGTTAACAAATGAATGCAATAATTTTTTTTCAAATCGGCTCTCCAGGATCATTCGTTTCCACAATGTGGCCCCGCGCAAAAACAATAGACCCACCTCGGATTTAGAATGTAAAATATTACTATCGGCCCGAGACTACTATTATTAAATAAAAACAATTAATTTAGAGTGCAACAATTACTATTGCTATATGAAAAACTCCAAATTGTTGTGTTTTTTTAGAAAAGTTGTATTGTTTCAGATAACGATTGAAATCAAATATTTGGTTTAAAAGCGACCCCAAAAAATTGAATTGGATTTTATTTTATCATTACATTTTGTAAGCATTTAAAACGTTTACCCTCGTTTTAATCATTGCAGTGCTCAATTAAGATAAAAACTTTCTTTATTTGATACAATGTTTTTATAGAGTGTATAAAAATTCTTCTTGATGGTAAATTAAAACATTTATCTTCGTTTTAAGCATTGCGGAATTCAATTAAGATGAGCATTTTTTAAATTTGATAGAATGTTTTTATAGACTGTATAAAAATTCTTATTGTTGTATTTCCCAAAATAGTGCTTCGTTTATCGTATTAAATTATTATTTTAAAATTGTTTTTAATGTATCAAAATTTTAAATGAATAATAATATACCCAATCCCGAAACCAATTTGTAACATTTTTCATATAAAAGTAACTCAGAAATTTCCTTTGGTCATGAATTCTACCAGAATCGTAGGATGAAATGTAAAAAATAAGTAACCATAATAACGATTTACAATTGCTGGAAGGTCCCTGCATGTAATATTGATGCAACTTCCGTGGGTAAGAAAAACAAATGGGCAGTTAGCTCTCAGTTTTTTAAGAGCACGTTTCAGGGTTTTAGGTTGTACACCGTTATCGGTAAATCAATCAATAATCGCCCTACCCAGCACTTAGCTGAACAATATGACCAGCAGTTTTCTCACAGGTTTATATGACCACAGCAAAATGATTTTCGATACTCCACAGAAGGATATTTCAGATAATTCGTTTCTTTGCAGAACAATGGCTTATAATTAGGGCATACTTTCTTTTGGGAATTGTCTTTTTCTCCTCTTTTTGGAATTCGTTCTTGCTATATTTTTAATTTCATCAAAATTATCTGAGATTGTTAAATAAAATATTATCTTTATGTAAAGATTCGTTTGTACAAATGTTTGTCACTTTACAAGCACACGGACTTATAGAAGATTTTGATAATATTTTCATAATTTTATTAAGAATTAGATTTTCTAAAAAAAGTTTTTGTTGACAACTTTTAAAAACGTTGTTTACGTTTCTTTTTTTTCCTTTTTTTTTTTTTTTTGTCAATAGGTTAATGCATAACTTATCAATAATATTAATTATTAAATTATTATTCGAACAGGGGTATTATTTTATCTGAAGAAAATTTTCATTTTAAGTAGTGATTCGATACTAATTACTATCAGTGCCAATTTAAGCTCATTTCGGTCTCCCGGCAGAAGATCTGCAGGCCCCTTTTGCACTGGAGGATCGAAATTTATAACCAGAACCTCTGGTTAAGTTCAGCTTATCCGGCCCCTTGGGCACCCATCCTAAGCGCCTAATGGATAAATCGACACTGGTTACAATTAACGTTCTAATTAAAAAAGTAAAGTTGGTATTCTACGAAATATTTGCATTTGTTCCGTTTGCATTTTTTGAAGTGATAATTTCTGTTGGTACGATTTGCCGGAGAGTGAACTTGAATGAGCGTCGCGCTCGGGAATGTAACGCTCATTTGGCTTTTTTCTTCTTCATTCGGACATACATACCCCTGAAAAGGAAAGGAGGGACGTTTCCCCCCCACTTTGAAACCGGTATTTGCCCCCCACCAATAAAAGTAAAAAGAAAGTTCCAGCTTCGATCAAATGAGGTCCCCTCCCTCCCTTTTTCTAGGCGGTGCCCAACCCCAAATGACCTCGCGGGCCACTTTAAAAAAACTTCAACCCCGGGGGCCGCATATAAAATATATTTTTTATATTAGATTTGATTCTTTAAAAAACTTTTTACGAAAAAATTTAAAACAGACGATATTTTTTATTTTTTCATTTTTTTTCCTGTATACAAACATAGATGGTATAATAAGCTTCAAATAAAGTTTTAAATTTTTTTCATTAGTCAGATATCTGTTTCTGAACTCTTTTTTCCCTTTAATTTTTTTCTAGTCGATCTCAATGCATTTTATTTGCGTATCGTAAAAGATTTTCAGATTTTTGTGGGTTAAGTTTGAACGATTTATGTTTGATAAATTTCAATTTAGGAAAAAAAAAAAGATTCGCAGTAACAAAACAGCGTATAAAATTACAGTTATGAATTTATTTTTTATTTAAAAAAAAATTTTTTAAAAAAAAAAATATTGCAAAATAGTCGAATTTTGTAAAGTTTTTAAAAAATCCGGGGCAGTAAAAAATTTTTCAAGAGGGGGACATGGGCCCCCCCGGCCCGGGTTGGCCCCATGTTCTAGGGGAAAAGAATGTGGATTCTTTCTAACCTAGTTGAACGAAAAAGAAAGAAATTTTTAAAAAAAAAGTCTTAGAGAGAAAAGAAATCCACACTAAAAAAATTAAACATAAAATGTAGAAAAAAGGGCAAATTTTTTTAGAACAAAGTAAATGTATTTTTACATTTTTGGGGAAAACTGTAGTGATTTTAAAATAAAAATTTTTTTTGTAAGAAACGGAATAGCAATGAACAAAAAAGTTCTTTTCACATTACTTAAATATCTTTGGTCAAAAAAAGGAAATTAAAACAGTTAAAAAATTTTAAAAAAACAAAATTAAGTACACAGGTATAAAAAAAAAAGTTACATTAAATAATTTAAATACAAGAAAAAAAAAATATAATTAAGAAGACTTTTTTTGCAGCAGCACCGGATATATTTGTACAAACCCCAAACAAGACAAAAAAGCTAGTATAAGCCGGGTTGTGTGATATAAATCTTTTATTAAATCCCTTTTTTAAAAGGTTTTACCTGATTCCGCTTTTCCCCAAACATCTACCTTTATACTATCTATCCCTTTGCTTAAATTAATTCATGGATAGAATTAAATATTGTTAAAATACAACCAAAATTCACAAAGCCGAATCGGGTCTTCTGAACAAATTACCGATGATTTTAAGTGGGGATATTAAAGTAGATTTTTCAAAAGACAAATCAAAACCTTTAGTTGTTTTTAAATCAAAATTCAATTTAATTACGTCAAATGATCCAAATGAAGCACAAGGAAGTACGGAACAACGCTTGACAGAGTTTTTTTTATAGATATTTAAATAAAATTTTGAATCTACAACCTATTTCAGCTATCATAAACCTATTGTTTCCTTCTTAGAATACAATTAATTCCCAAATATGATTGTATATATTTCGCACAAAAATATTACTTTATATGTACAGACATATGAATAAATAATTTTATAGGACAATACTAAAATCTCCTTGTTTTTTATTCACCTAAATAAACCCTGAAATAACATTATAAAATTTGAAGTTATCACTTCTATCGTGTGGTCATAAGCACACACACTTTTTTTTTATTTTTGGAAAACACTAAATGGATTTAAGTACTTCTTAAACATTGGCTGCTTTTAAAGAATTGTTGCAGGTTTTTTTTTTTGTTATAATTAAATACGAAACATAAATTTATAAAAGAAAATTTTTTTCCCTAAATATGTCTGTTATTTTTCCGAAGCCTAAATTATGCTTAACCAACAGTGATTAAAGTCGATACAAATTACTTAGGTCTAGCTACCTAAAAGACCAACTTTGGGATTTTTTATAAGTAATATTACAAAATCTACATTCAAGCAGTATCTCTGTTTTTTTTTATCTTAATTTTATAGTTTAAAATGATTAACAATATAAAAATCCAAGCACCATATTCACCATCAGATCTTGCAATTTTCTTCTATCACACAGAAAGAATATTATGTGATTTTTCGAGTCAATATTTTTTACAAATGGCATATTCAATGTTATTCAAATTTTTATCCATTTTAATTTAAATCTTTCTTGTTTTTACATCATGGGAGCCTCTTTGTAAGAATTCCGTGTTACGTTTCAATTTAGAACGTTGAGCCTGACATTCTTCATTTTTATTTATTTATTTGTCTCGATCAAGTGCTGAGGATGGCACCGCTTTTTTTCAAATTTACACACAACCCTGACGCAAGGATTTTAAGCCTCAAAATTTTTAACATACATTGCAGTGTCGTGATCCCTTAAAATTACTTTAAGACTCTTAAAGATATGGGAATGAGGACTGTGTATCAGTCCAGATGCCCAAAAATAGACTGCCATCCACTGCCTTAAAATTACTTCATTACTTGGTAGCAAGAGGGATCACACAGCTTTTTGCCAAAAAAAAAAGCCTTTTATTCCAAATTAAATAAGCAAAACAGTATATTCAATAGTAAATTTTTAAGGTTCTTCCTTTCACTGGAGAAAAGTTCTATTCCCGTGTAAGGTTGTCCTCAGGGGTGGCTGTCCCAGCCATCCCTTTCTCTGGTATGGTCCTCAACTCCATTGGTGCTTGGAAACAATAGGCTGGCACGTCTAATATACCAACTCCATCGACGTACCTAGTTTACCATTTGAAGGGCAATACATAACCCTGTCACTTTGACACTGAGGGTATGTCTTCTTCACCCCCAAACCGACATTCTTTTTCATTCAAATATATTGTAATCCAGATGTGCGAAGCAACCCGACAAATGATATTGTTCACAGGAATGTCTTTTCAATGGAAAATTGACACTAAAATCGTCTGGGTGTGTGGGGGGGAAGATATGGCAACATCAGAGCCGCTTTCAGAATCGACTCACATCTGTCTTTCCCCAGGCATGTGACAAAAATACCCGGTGTTCTTTGGAAGATACAATGTCCCATCTAGGCATCCCAGTCTCCCTGTTAATCAAACTTGAGAAGTATTGTCGGGGAGTGTTCGACAAATGAGCGGACGTCACAGGCGAGAATTTGGTGCTATCAGGACTCGGCACACAAAAATAACGTCGGTCATTAGTTTGAGACCAGGATCTTAGGCTGAGAAATTTAGGGCAATCGTTATTGGCAGAATGACGGTTGACTGACACAAAGGGAGATGGAAAGGTTGGGGTATTGGTGGAATGAAGCTATGTGGTTGGAGGATTAGAAGTATCAGTTTATTGAGATTTGCATAGAGAAGAGATTAAAGGTATTGCAAGTGGTAATAAGCGGAAGACGACAGCTGCATATAGCAGGAAAAAGCATTAAGATAGTTGATAAGAGTTTGCAAGTTGTACATTCCTTGATTGCTGCAGATTTAGAGCAGAATCATGACTTTCAAAATTTTCCAGTCAACTATTGCCTGTACAAGTAAGTGTTAAAGAAAGATCTGTGAAAAATTATTTGGCAAAAAGGGTAATAAACCCATTATTTATTGTCGTACCGTCTTTATCATTACTTTTCCCTATCTTTCTGGTTGCTTATGAATTCTTGTTGAAAGAATGGCTTGTCTTTATAAGCAATTCAAGAATCGGTCAATTTTTTTCCTTTCCCAAAAAGAATGGTAATGTTGCATTGACATATGTTAAGTCATTGACCAGAATAAGTAGTAGTGTAATTGTTTTCCCGCGGCGTCCATTTTGAGTACTGTGACGTCTCTCGCGTCTTTCTGTTAACATAACTCCTATGTTCTTTGACGGCCACGATTAATGGCAAAACTTTTCCCAAACCCAATACCAGAAGATAAACAAAGATATTATGCAAATGAGATTTACTATAAAAGGATAGAAGCTTTGATGATAGGATATAGCGTGGCAAGCTTAGATATAGCGTGGCAAGCTTAGATATAGTGTGGCAAGCTTAGATATAGCGCGGTAAGCTTAGAGATATTAGTGTGGAATCATTCTGATCGATAGCGTGACAAAGCTTAGTGTGAAATCTTGCAGATCAAGAGTTAGCGGTCCGATAGCTTTAGAAGGAATAGAAATCCTATATAAAGAAGTTGGAATCTTCATATATAAAGCGAAAGATATAATCTCTTTAGGTGAAGAATCTGCAAAAAGGTAATATTGGATATAAATAATTAGATGAATAGGATTATTAATGATAATTGGGGTAAAGGATCTCGTTGCGTGATCTGACTTGAATCGTGATTTAATTTCTTGAC
>BMAV01020813.1:0-118950 GCA_019973955.1 Trichonephila inaurata madagascariensis
TGTTTCACAAATATTATCCCCTATTAATGACTTATACATATCTTCAAAAAACGTAAAAAGAAGAAACACTACGTTAGGGATAAAATTAGAGAAATTAAAATGTGCTAGACATCTTAAATATTCGATATTTCCTAGCACGCAACTTTGAATCAAATAACTTTTCTAAAAATTCTACAAATCTCAAATGCTTCAGAATGAGGAAAATAGGTTTACTCTAAATCAATTGCTTTGGCCACTTTCCCTATCTCAGTCGATACTTTTACGTTGTGTCAATTCTATTAATGGAATTAGATTGAGCATTTGTTGAATCGATTATGCAGATTGAGGATATGTAATTGTAATAAATGATGCCTCGAACATCACCGAGTTGGAGCACGTAATCGAAAGTATAAAGGAAAAATATCTTCCTTTAAAAGTTATACCTTACAGTTCTCGTTAGCTTTTATACGTCAACTACATACAAGAATGAACATTTACCTGCTTTCAAAGAAGTGGTCTGAATACCCGCATGCACATAATAGAAGTTAAAGCTCAAGCTCAATTAAACGTCAAAGGTGAAAGCATGTTGCTTTGAATACATCTTATTGGAAAAAATGAAATAAATTTCCGAAGTCTAAGATGTTAAGCAAAATAAGATCTAACTGACTTGCTCGGTTTTATTTATTTGAAAATAAATTTGTGATTATGTAGCGATCTGATCTAAATGCTTTGTAAGTAACATTTCCCATAATCATTGAAAAATTCCTGTATAATATCGACAGTTAAAAGAAATTATCACAACTATGAAAATAACACCGGAATTAGGGACAATTCTCAACTGTTTCTGCTTCACGGGAGTGATTTTCTCATGCAAAATACATACTGAAAAGGAAGAAAAGCCAATATGTGAAAAGAAAAAATCCATCTTGAAGTTACTGACTGAATTAATCATTATTGCGCTAACAATTTATATAATTTATATTAGTATAAAGTTTGGAATTTAATATAAGACCACATACACAATCACCGCATTCTTTATCAATGCTCTCCTACTACTTCTGCGAATAGCACTTCTAAAGAGAAATGAAATGTTGTCGAGCCTCTCGAAGCCTTCAGAAGCGGCTTGCATGTCAAATTTAAGTCTCCTCGCGGAAATATGCTGTATTGGCCTCTTCCTGGACCCTTCTGTTCGCTTTAATTATGGTCGAAAGTAACACCGTTGATTTGCTCATAAATATTGAAAAACATTGTACAGTTCATCTGCCTGTTAACCAGAATTCTACATGGGATTGAAAAATATATCTCTTCATGTTCATGGCTGGTTTCTCTAGCGTTGACATGATGCATTACATCTCCTTCCCGGGATTAATGATAGTTTTCTCTTCTCTTTCATCTATACTTGCCTCCGAAAGTCTTCATACAGGCGATCATCTTTCGTATTCATATTCATGCAAAGACCGCTAATTGAATGAAGACTTTTTGAATCAATACTATTTTTTATTGATTCCTTTATCGTCATAAATTCAAACAGTATAAGCAACATTCACCAGAAGATTACGTAAAATAATAGAAATATTTATACCTTGAGAAAGACAGAAATCGTGTGCGTGAAAAGCCTGCGTAAAATGGAAAAAAATCTTTACAATAATGAATGTAACTAAAAGTTAATACTATTCCGTTGTGTTTCTATAAATCTCTCAACATATTTGGCAGGGATTTAACTAGCTTAGATGTTTCATCCGTGGATATTTCGTTCCATTCTTCTACAATGACAGATATGAGCATTTCCTTGGATGTTTTTACGTTCTCTCTGAATATTCACTCAAGTAAATCCCACAAAAGCCTATTTTTTAAGGGGGGCTAGATGGCTTAGGTTTTTCGTTATGGCTTCACAATGTGAGCCATTTCTTGGTAAAGGGCCGCTAAAAGTAAAAATCATTACTGCGAAAAGTTTCTGGGCATAGCCTTTATATTTTACTTCAATAATTTCGAACCAATTTTTTTCATTTCGCGTCAAAAAAAGGGTTTTCCAATGCACGCCCAAAAACTTTTTGCCTCTTCCTCCATGTTTGATAGTCAAAAAAAGGATTTTTTCTTATGATCTGTCCGGGAATTTTTTGCGGCATATTTTTGCCCTTGATGCCAAATTACGAAAATTACTTTCAATTGAATTATTACATTTTCCCCAAAAATTTGTGTTCCTATTTAGATGCTTTTTGGCAAAGGACATCCTTTTATTTCTGAGCACAAGAAAGGAATGGTTTATTTAGTGCAACTCGGCCATGAGAGTCTTTTTTTTGAATTGCCTTATAATTGTGGTTAAAGTCATGCTTTTTTTAAAAATTCAGAAAACTTTTAGCTAATTTTTTTGAAGCTTAGTCTTGGGTTTTTTTTTTAAAGAGTGATTTTCCCCCTGGGGCTGCAAACGGGGGCGGATCTTTTGGTTAAAATTTGATTTGATTTGTAGTTTGTGAAATTTGAATCAATGAATGTTTTTTTTAAATTTAAAAATTTCTTTTAAAAATTTTTTTCTGAAGATCATGATTTTTTCTTTAATAAATATATCGATCTCATTCTGTTGCCGCCATGGAACCAAAAAAAAAATTTCCTATCTTAAATCCTAAATAAATCGTAAATGAAACTTGTAATTTCTTTTAAAAAAAATTTAGTACAATTAATTTACAATGTCTTTTAAAAACTCTTTTTTTTAAGTGTACGCAGACTTTGGCGGGATGGTTGATGATGTTTATGGTGATTTTGTTTCTTTTTTCCTTCTTTTAAGTTTTCAATATTCCCAAAATTTTCAATCATAATTTTATCGGGCCCCTTTAAAAATAATAATGTATTGAATGCAAAAAAGCACTTTGACGCAAAGTACAATACGATCTTAATTATAAACCATACGAATTAATAAGTATATTAAATTTTGTATATATGTTACTTTTAAGTAATATATATTTTCTTTTTCTATCTCGAAATTTTAAATTGGAATAGATTGCAAAATGCGGTGGCTGCTTTGAAGACAAAATATAGATCTCAGCTAAATATAGAAATAAATATTCTAATCGTAAACCTTCCTTTGAAAAACTTTCCTCTGCGAGACATGCCCATGGAAGTCGCTAATACTTATCAAACTTGCTCTTATATATTAGTATTAATAAATTAGTTATAAAATACCTTGTGCAGCACTGATATATTAAACGATACTGTCTGAAGTACCAATTCTTCGCCCCAATTTCATTATTTAAAAAACTAAAACTTTCTTGATATAATTACTGAATTGTCAGGAGAGTAATCCAAATGCGCGACAATGTTTACAAATATGTAAATTATATTTTAAAATGAATGCTCTTATTTAATATTTTAAGCGAACTGTAATTTTAAGCCTTACAGAATTAACATTTAGAATTAATGTTAAATAATGGAAAATAACATAAAATTCCGATGAAGAATAATTATGTATTTTTAATATTAAAAGCGAGAAGACTTCCAAAATCTTTTAATCCGGGTGAGGGAATATTAACGTCGCAATGTTTAGCTATACGAGGGCTTTTGGCGACGCATCTCGTAATTTTGAACCATGGTCAAGTGACGAGAAGGACACCTGAGCTGGCGCCCCATCTCCCAACTACCACACCACACCAACGGGAGGACGTTTGAGCTCTCGACCAATTTAACGCGCGTCGCTCCCCAAAACGGGGGATCTTCAGTGGTACCGGGCTCGAACTCATGTCATGCCAGCCACGATCCGATACCTTGCCCACTAGGCTACCGCGGCCGCAACAATTGAAAACATGTCGCCAAATCTTGTCCTCGTTATTCTTACTGCGTTCGACCGGAGCTCGGGATGGTTTTCCACTATTGGCTGTATATCGTTGCATTTGGCGACGTCTTATTATTGGACGAGATTGGTCGACGGTTTAATACGTAAGTAAAAAAATTAACTGAAAAAAAATATGAAAAATTCGTGGAAAAAATTTAACCCGGGAGCAGGCACATAAGCTCGAAAAATCGGAACTTCTTTAAGCTCAATCCGATAAGCTGCTCGACAGAATAAAAAGCTAACAGGTGTAAAAGGTTTTTAATTAATATCTATTTAACTAATTACGATATCGGAATATAAATGGTCAAAACATGCATTGTCATCTAAACTAAACGTTTATACAAAGTTTCAGCTCAATCGGTTGAAGACATCAGCTTCAAAATTGAGTTGCAAGATTCCACACCGAACAAATTACATTACAAGTTAAATAAAAGCTTGTAATAATAAAATAAATAGGGGAAGTTTTATTTGTAACGCCTCCTTAATTCCTCGCAAGCCCCTCTAGGGAATTGATATCGCTACCATTTATAGCGGATTTCAACTTAATAAAAGAAACATGTCTAATTTTACGTTTGTGAGTCTTAAGGCCTTATCACAAGTACACGTTTGAAGCAATTTTCCAACCAATTCCGAACAATTTCCACCTACTTGGCATAGCAACGACTCCGAATAACTTTTTCCCAGTTAGCTGAAAAAGTTGTTCCAAATAAAGGTTGCTTGAAATTCCAGCCACACAATAAGGTTCTTCGGCGCCCTATGTCATAAACAAGATGGTGGCTTCGATTTCGTCAAATACATCAGATATGGCGTATAATACTTTAATGGAGTAAAATATTTCAAACAGAATGGTGCTCCATTTCTGTTTACGACCATCAACATAAGTGCGAGTGAAATGAAAGAAGCAATAATGGATGTTCGTTTTCCGAAACAGAAAAATCAGCGAGTAATTTTTCAATGTGGAAATAGAGCGCGGCTGACGTCAGAGCATGTTGTTTTGGTTACGGCAACCCTACACCCTCAGCTGGGTGAAAAATTGTTCTAAACGGTTGCTCCAAATATGCGTGTGAGATAGGGACTTTATAGTTTAAAACCTGGAATTTTTAAATATAACTCCCAGCTCCTTGAAAATGGATCAACGCAAAACAAATTCATTAGCGGACTCTACTTAATGAAAGAAACATTTTTATCCAAGTTTAATTTTTGTAGGTCTAATAGTTAATAATCTGGAATTTTTCTCTAAAATACCCCCTTCGAGGTCGATTTCTGCAAAGCTCCTCCTTAACGAATCTCTACTCAACAAAAAAAAACATGCTTACGAAATTTCAAGTCTTTAAGTCTAATAGTTCAAAAACGGAAATATATTTATCTATAACGCCCTTTGACTCCTTGCATCCCCCTTGGGGGTTAATATTTACAGCGGATCTTGTTAGCGGATCTCTACTCCATGAAACTAACATACCTGCCAACTTTCGTCTGTAGATTTAAGAGTTCCGGAGATACTGTGATGAGTGTGAGTCGCTTTTCTCCTCTATACATGAATAAAGCTGCACTACCGTTCCTCTCTTACAAATAGCTAAAAAACAAAGAAAATCGTCTGCGCGATGTAATCTAGTATGTAACTAACGATTTTCTTCGAATATCTCTGATTAATTATCAGATTTGAATCAAATTTGGAACACAGACTATATAAACAATATCCCACCCAATTCTGAAAGAAAAGAAAATCATGTCACGTACTGAAAAAAAATTCCAATTAGGTTTTATAAGTTCATTAATTGATTCATTACTTTCCTTACTTAGTTAGTTCCCTTTGAGCCCATTGATATTGATGCCATTTTCTCTGTACCTATAAAAAGAGAAATATCAAAATAAATCACGTCCAAATTTCCTGTTTGTTTCCAGCCAGATATTAACACTGAAATTTTTATTAGCAAACAAATAGAACAATAAAGATACTTCGAATATGATTCTTTTTTTAAAAATATTTTTAATAGTCAAATGAGTAAATACATAAAATACCTGAAAAAAATCAATAAAATTACATCAAAACACACTTCCACATTTATGGTAAATATATCATTTTTAGATAACATCTTTTGAGTACAAATGACTATCTTCTTTTAAAAAGTTTCCAAAAGGTACTTCAAGAAATTTTCTGATGGACTTGTATTAATCACAACGATGTCTTCAAAACATTTTTTCAATTCCTCAATCATAAGAGTAGCCAATTCTCGATACATCGCGTTACGAATGTAATTCATCACCGAAAAACTCTGAGAAGAGCTCGGTGAATTTCGTTGTGGAACAACACTTCGACTGAATGTTTCTTCTGTTCGTGTATTATCATAAAGTACGTACAAAGACTCTTGAAATATTCCACTTTGGACAGCCTTTTTCTCATAAATAACAGTGTTATTTGTTCTATTAATTTCATGCAGTGGTTTTTGAGCAACGGTTTTAGAATAACCGGATGGGTTATGTATTGGTTTAAAGAAGATTGACTGTTAACTTGATCGAGTTGAGAAGTATTAATTTGATCGTATGCCGGAATTACGGTTTTAGAACACCCGGATGGGTTATGTTCGTTTACAGAAGACCGTTTATTAACTTGATCAAGTGGAGGAGTATTAATTTCATTGTATGAATCAATCTCCGCCTTTTCTTCATATTTATATTTTTGCTCTTGAATACTGCTCGGTAATATATTTATTGTTACTTGAGGGGATTTTCTTTCGAGAGTATTATTAACTTTTTTAGAATGTGTTTTTCTCCATAAGTGAAAACTTATATCGGTTTCGTAACAAGCTACATAGTGGAATCTTCTGACATTAAAAGTAGCATCTTCAAAATGTTCATAATTTCTTGAAATTTCTCTTTTTAAACCATATTCTTTGGCCACTTCTTCGATCAATTGGTGGAATCCTCCACCTGCATTGTCAATGTGAAGAAACAATGCTCCGGGTTTCATTTTTCCGAATACATCCTAAAAAATGAAACACAATCTACATTAATTAATATAATTAAATAAAATATATTGTCTAAAGAAATTGAATTTTTTATAGCAGCGGTTCTTAAACTGTGGTCCGCGGATTCCCAGTGCTTTTCTAAGGGATTTGCTGAAGTTTCTCATTTAATAAGTGAATGAATTTCGGCTCTTCTGTATCGTAAAAATGAGTGCAGAAACCATCTGGAAAGCGCAGAACCGGAATTGAGACTGCAGATTTCAAATATTACACCTAATATAACAGCACTCGTAAAATAAATGCAGCACCATCCTTCTCATTAAAAATTTTAATTAATAAATATATCATTTATTTACCGTAAAATCCGGCATATAACGCGCACCGCCAAATAACGCACATCTAAGGTAACAAGCCGTATTTTTTAATTTTAAGGTATATTCACACCGTATAACGCTCACTCCCTTTTTTAAGAAGAAACTTGAAATGTACATATAAAGTGCTTTTATGTTTTGAAGTCATTTATTTGAGGTATTTTGCCAGGCTTTTGAAAAAATGGTATACATCTAGAACTACAATTCCTTAAGCTCATAAGGTGCTTCATCTTTTAAATAAACAGTATTTCGATCACCGGCATAGCTAGTCCTGAGTGGATCCTGTATCAAAATTTTTGATGCCCTTTTATGGGGCTCATCTACATGTTACGATTCTTTTGCCTATATGCAGTTTGGCCTGAAGTTTGGGGGCTCCTTAACATTAATGCCACTGTAGCTACGTTCCTGATTTCGATACATGTAAAAGTCTAACTTTCTGTTGATGATCACCTGTTTTTGTTTTCAAAACTATCATTTATATACCTGCGCATAGTGCTCATCCGTACATTTCGATCATATTTTTTGTGTTATAAGTGCGCGTTGTAACGTTTTCGTCTCGCAGCTGTGATCGGCGTCTTTGTGGAAATAATCACCACACGTGTAAAGACACCTGTGCCACTTTGAATTATTGCGTAGTACCAGCTTGGATCACTCGTCGACCTTTAACATCACGAGGGACTCTTTCCCTGCTTCTAGCGGGATGTAACGAGATGCTAAACATAGGTGCCGGCCCCCTGATCCCCGAACAGAAGGGAGGGAGAACCAGTGAGAGATGCTTTGTACCTTCCAGTGAGCGGTAGCCAAATGGATCCCTCCTCTCACAAACCACTGTTTTGAATTCTAATAATATTTTAATAAGTTTAATAACTTCAATGTATAATTATGTAAATAATAGCTGCGACGTAAATAAACTAAATATTTAAATTAATCAATATCACACTACCGTTATTTATCTCAAACGTCACAGCGTTATACGCCGGATTTAGCGGTATTTGAAATTAGTGTTTTATAATATTTTTATAATTAGATGATAACAATTTTCTTTTTAAAAAAAGTGTTTAAAAAGGTCTGTATAAGTAGCAGAAGCGGTCTTAGGATTATTGGAGAACCTTTAAATCACTCAGCTATGTGTTGGGAGTCAGGGAGAGGTATTCAAAATCATGGGAGGGGTTTCCGACGTCAGGCTGGTACATAAAGGGGGGCGCTGCGATTGAAAGTTTAAGAACCGCTACCTTATATCATTAACATAACTATCTAAAGAACTTAAATGAAAAGTAACGCGACCATTTGCTCTTTTTGCCCCTCAAAACAGGATATCTATTAGTAAGTGTACTCAAGAGAAAAAACTTATACTTTATAGTCTTTACTTATTAATGAAAAGAAAAAGGAACACTTGAAAAAAAAATTTAATGGTTACATTTTTCTGAAGCACAAATGTGCTGAAATATATTTAGAATTTATTTTAAATAACAATGGCATTCTTGGTGGGAATTATCATAAAATATAATTTGGTTTTACTTTTTAAATTCATTAGTGACCGGCACGAGAGAGTTATTTGAGTATGTCTGCATATCATCATTGCCGACACTGCAACCTCTGTTAATTTTTTTTTTATTTAAATCGCGTCTTTTTAAAAAGTTATTCTTGCAGATTTCTCTCTTCCCGAAAATGGGGCATAGCAGCTACGCTTGAGCAATCAACGGTAAATGAGAGCTAATTAAAGTCGTATTACAAAGCAACACGAAAGTAATGGATATTGTAATTTTGGAACTCGGTCAAATGATGAGGATGACTTCAGAGCTGGCACCCCCTCTTGGAACTTCCCCTCCACACCAACGAGAAGACTTTGAGCCTTGACAGATTTAACGTGCATCAACCCTTCTACAAAGTTATATTTCAGTGGCGCCAGGAACTCGTGGCCAGCATGTCACGAATACTTGACATGCTGGCCACGAGTTCGGGACCATAACTACTAGGCTACCGTAGCCACAGAAAAGTAACGAAACAGTTTGCTTAAAGTCGGAACGGTCTTGTTCAAAACGGAATATATGGTCACATTACTCAAAGTCATCACTGTATTGCAATGCACATTCGATACTATTAAAATACAATGGATTAATAAATTATACGAAAGAAATAAGAAAAAATCATAACACAATTAATTACGCTTTAAGGGGTGATGGAATCATATGAGATTTTTACATTTTCAAATTGTACAGATTTTAACCTGTCTAAAAATACCTTACTTTAACCTCTAGGGCAGGGATGGCGAACCAATGGCACGCGACACAATATTTTGGGCACGTCACCGATTCAAATGGTTTGCATTTTAGTTCAAAATTACTAAGTTCACTACGAAGGGGGGATGATGAACAAACTCGTTTGTTATTGTGTTGCGCATAGCATGGTAAATTTCATTGATACAACTGTAATTTAAGGTATCCGACTACGTTCGGAACCGTGATTCTGTCAAAGCGTATAAATGGATAATATTTTTATGATATTTAGTGTAATTTAGATTAGAAAATGTATATAAAATTGTTTTAAGAATAGTATTGCAATAAAAAATTATTTAAGTACAATATTTTGACAAAAAATGAACATAGAATGACCCATTTTCAAAATAGTCTCCTTTTGTGAAAAATGCTTCTATTATGTAATAATATTTAGCCTGTACATACCTCAGACCTCCCTACAGAAGCTCAACTAGAATTTTTGAAATATATAACTAATAAGTGGGTGGTTTATCTATGTTTTACGACAAAAAAGGGGAGAAATTTTAAGAAAAAAACGCCGATAATTATTTCAATGGGTTGTAACTCTGAAAATAATGTGAATTTTTCAAAAATCATAGTTGAGCCTCTGTACAGAGGTCTGAGCTATATACAGGCAAAATATTATTATAATAGAAGCAGTTTTCACAAAAGGAGAACATTTTGAAAAAAGGTTATTCTAAGTTAATTTTTTGCCGAAACATTGTATTTAAATAAATTTTTTTTTTGTCGAAATGTCCTTAAAACAATTTTATCCATGTATTCTAATCTACGTGACGCTAAATATCATGGAAATTATCCATTTATGCGCTTTTTTAAAATCCCGGTTCCGAACATAGTCGGATACCTTAAGTTTATTTGTGTTATATTTACAATTATTAACTGTTATTTAATACGGCAAGTTCAGCAAATAAATAGATCAAAGTGCAAGATAGTAAGTGTAACAGAATTTCAAATTTGGTGGACTGAGAAATATGACATGATTAGTTAAGGCGAAAAAGCGGTATGTGTTTTATATTCTGAATCAGTGGCATGTAGAAAATCGTTTGTAAAACGGATTCGAAACTATTTTTAACTGTTTGAAGAAGTTGTCTCGTCCTATTTTAACCATATTTTTATCTACCCATGCCTGCGAGTCATTATTTTCAAAAAAGAATAACATTACAGATAGCCTAGAAACCTTTTGGCATATGACTCCAATTCAGCATGCATTCTACTAAAAGTAACATCTTACAACTCTTATATAAATTATTTTTCATATGATCAGCTATAACAGAAGTTACACAAATGTTACTTTAATTTGAATTACTACTAAACAGAGTGAAATGTATTTATAAGTAAATAAAAAGTTTTGAGTTGTTAGTATTTAGATTTATTTTTTTTTCCAATAATCACAAGTCAAAATTGTTTGACGGCACGTCTGTATCTCAATAAACATTTCTTCAGAAAAATTGGCACGTTGATCTAAAAAGGTTCGCCATCTCTGCTCTAGAGTAATTAGAAGCTCTTAAAACATATTTTTAAATAATCATTGAAACTGGGCCACGCCCATTTGAATGGCGAAAAATGTGAACAAAGTACTTCGTTTTTGCTTAAAAGTTGAGCGCCTGATATAAACCAAAACATGTATCTTTTATTGTAAATTGAGCCTTTTATTTTTTTTTATTTCCTAGTCGATTAGAAGTCTCACTGTATACATTAAAATCAATTTATCTCAGAATGTAAATTTTGATGTACAATGTACCTTTTCTGAGGTAGATTAATATACCTTTACTGTTCACAGGTTACTGTACCTTAATGTACCTTTTACTGTTCACAGGTATGTAAATTTTTATGATATATTTATATGATGACTAATATATACTGAAATCATCCTTTTGTAATCGAAAATACATCGAAAATAGCTAATTTAACATTCTCAGTGTATATATAGAGAGAGGTTTCCAACTCCCCTTAATAGGATTGCTGTATTGGACATGCTGGAGTAACAGAAGCTAGTGAAGTAAAAACAGTTTTTACGATAATATTGCTTGACCCTAGAAAACTAAACTTAAATCAATGTTACACTTAACTAAATAATCACATTTAACTTATAAACTACGAACAAGTATATTATAAACAAGTATATATTTATATTTTTTAAATTTATTTTTAAAAAATTGTGTGTGTGCTTATGACTACACGATAGAAGTGAAAACTTCCGATTTATTCTGGGTAAGAGAATCCAATTGTTCGGATGCACTACGTTTTCTTTTAAGACATTTTCGCACGCGGGCGTTAAGTAGTTTTCTTTTTCATGCCCATTCATTGGTGGATTTGTTTATTTCATCCATTTTCTGTATAGGGAATATTTAAATAATTATGCATTCTTATATATTATATACGATTTAAATGTCAATTTGTCTTATTATTTAAAAATATTTATATGTAAATTATATTTATATAATATGTGATATGGTCGATCTTTGTCGACCATATCTTGGGTTTTCGGCGTGAATTAGAGGTGTGGGGTTCTCGAAATGAATCGACATTTTAAAATTCTTAATATGACTTTATTAAGAGTTTAACTTAAATTTCTTATATATTGAACAAACTTATATTAAGTGAGAATAAACCAAAACACGTAGCCGTAACTAAATCGGATCGCGCAATTTGGATCACTTATCTAAATAATTATATTATCCGCCTACTCTCAATTCTAATAATACTACGATTTCTTATATCAATTTATCTGTCCTACCTTGAATTCCACGCAACGGTTCAATCACCTTCAGATAGGCTGTTGGGCGCGCGTGCAATAATATGCACCTTGTAGTTAATGGCTAGGAATCCGTGATTCTTCGGTAGGCTGTCAAATTACACTTCTATCTTTTCCCAAACAGAACTTTCTCTAAATTGCCATCCCGCTTACTAAAACTTCTGTTCTTTTAAAGACTATCTTATTTGCATCTACACACTGCATTTCACTTCTTGGATTTGGGTTGGAAAAGATTTGCCATTAATCTTGGCCGTCAAAGAACTCAGAGGTTATGTTACAGAAAAGACGCGTGAGCCCGTCACAAATATATATGTTTATATAGTACTTACATAATTTGTAATTTACCAATTTGTTTTACACTCCATACTAACACACGGTATGATTTAATTTCGCGAACCATAAAAGTCATCAAAAGTTCACCTTTACTTGATGATGAGTGATGATTTACTGTCTTGACCCTTACATAAGAAGTTTAATCTTGTTAACAAGCAGAACGACATTATCTAAGTTTTCGCACAAACATTTTCTTGATAGAACGTATATAAATTCTGACAGGCAAAATTACATCATCCACCATTATTTTTACAAATTCATCTTTTTGATCTTTCATGTCGTAGCAGACATCATAAAATGATACAACAGATACATTCACAATAGGCAGTGAAAATTGTCTTTAAGTATTCCAATTTAGTTGTTTTGTATAATTGCACCAAAAAAGCATTCCGTTTACATTAAAATTGAAAATAATTTATCGCTAATAAACATTTTTAATTCATTGAGGTGTATTATAGTATCATTTACTCTTTAGTCTATCACCCAAGTAAATAAAATTAAAATTAGCAGCTCTACTGTCTAAACTTTTAATCGATATAATTTTTTTTTTTTTTCATTTCTGCAGTTTTCTTGATAATAATTGAGACAAACAGATTTTAATAAGATTTCTTTCCTTATCAGGACAAATTTTATCTTCCACGCTTTTCCTACGTTGCTTAATTAACTCACAATCAGCGCACGAGATATTTTTTCATCTGTCAGATTTGCAACCACTTGATTCATTTTTAACAATAGAATGCATTTGAGAGATTAAAAAAAAATTTTGATAAGTTAATTTTTAGTTCTGATATTTTTTTTCGATACTCTTGACCTTTGCTGGTCGCGAACTTGTGGGTGTAATGATTTCACACAGCTCTTGGATAATTATTTATTTCAGTATGAAAATCATCAAAAAAAAAAAATAAAAATAAATAAAATTAGTATATTCTTTTACAATTCAATAGCAAAAGGGTCCGTAATGATTTTGAGTTTCTTTCACATAAAATAAGGGCGTAACTTCGCCCGCTAGAGAAAAGTCCTATTCAAATCGTGAGTAAAAAGGGTTCACTCTCGGTAATTCCACACCGAGTCTGAGAGAGTTAGCTGGCTCCAACTTCGCCGTACTCTTTCGCACTCTCTCCCGTTCCCTGATCTTCCGAGCCAGGAGACCGCTGTACTTCGCGGGCTCGTTATCGCTTTTTCTATCGCTCAAGGGACGTCCAAACGGCTCCCTTCAAAATCCAGTCTCTAGTCCGGACTCTCTCGCCCTTCTTATATCCTCTCTATTTCTCCTAGTCATCCTTCTCTGATCCCTTTGTCGGACTCAACCCCTCCTGTTCTTTAGCCGCCATCCGATCTCGGCTCCCTTGATCTCTTACCCTTCTGCCGCGCCAAATCGGTCTCGTTTCCTGTTCACTCGTCCAAGAGGCGCTGAGGCTGGGTGCACATTTGTACGTTCTCAGACGCGCCGTCGTCACCAAATTGCGGGAAAATGAAAACACAATGTTATGGTGCCTCTTTTTGACAGTCCGGTCAGCTCGGGAAAAAGGTTCCGAAACTCGACCACCCAGTTACAAAATTCCTTCCCAGCAATTAGGGAAATGCCTGGAATTTTCGCAACGTCAGTCGGCAAGGGATCTGTTAGCAAATAGGGAAGAGAGATCGGTTTCGTCACATGGGAAAGGAATCGCCGCATAAGCCTTTAATTAAGGAAGTTTTTTCCCACCTCTGTTGAGTCACTTTCTGAGCGATACTCAGACAAGATTGTTTTTCCAATCATTTCTGCAATTGATACACATTACCTATTGTATTATGATCGTTTTTCTGTTGGTGTCATCGGCAGGTCTCTACTTAAGGAGCCGAGTGTATTTGATGCATGCCACGGACGTAGCTACCACAGTATCAATGATACGGGGCCTCAAGCTGCAGGAGCCCCAACATGTGCAGTTACAGTTCCACTAATAAGTCTCTCAAAATTAAAAAAGGGCCCTGGAGGAATTTTGATACAGGGCCCACCCAGAGCTAGCTACTCCACTGTTACTAGTGGCATAAAGAAGAATATTAGCCCCCCCTGCAAAGTCAGTTTTGGCTTTTAATATTTTTTACATTGGTTAAACACGTATTTGGCGTAGAATTCTGCCACCCCCGCGATGTGGAAGTATACGCTACGCCACTGATGTGGCCGTTTATATCATAAGTTGCTAAATTATTGAGAACTAGTGTATATGTCGCAGGAAAATGATGAAATTAGGGCTTTCGTCAAATCCCTAAGGGAGATGATCAATTCATGGAAGATGTTACAATAACGTCTCTTTGAGGTCATTTTCCTGATGTAAGTAAGTGATTTGATCAAATCCCCGAACTGTTTTAATGAAATGAACAAGTCAGCATTTGTAGAGCTCTGTTTTCGCTTGTTACCACTCCCTTTCTCCTCGTCCGTGCCAGGCAGGCCGGGCTTCTGACGTGTGACGCACCAAAACAAAAATAATCCTACCTAAATATAATTTTTTAGTTTTATTTAGTTATATTCTTTGCATTATTATCTTTTGAGACATATCATTTTTGTATGCGGGAAAATTAGAAAGAATAAAACTTCAATTGAAAAATGTAAAAAAAAAAAAATTAGGGAATTCGACCACGCCCTCTTTATACATTTAAAAAAAAGTTTTTGATAATGAAAAAAATCTATTTTAAAAAGGGAAATAATAACTAAAAAAAAGGTGTTACAAATAAAGCAGGATATTTCTGAAATATTACATTAATGTATAATTTTTTTTTTAAATGTTTGAAATTCTACTACAAATATCCTTTTTTTTTCCTAAAAATTACCAGCTTCATTATCAGCTTATTTTCTTAATTAATTTCGAATAAATAATTTCTAATTCAATGATTATTGTTGTATTAATTACTCTACTTTTAATAATGCACCATATTTGCTGAATAAACACTTCTAAACCCTTGACAACATTATTTCATCATTTCACTGAAACAGGTTAGGGATTTGATCAAATCGCTTACTTTCCTTTTGGAAAACACTTTACAGAGTTCTTATTTTAACATCTTGCGTGAATTGATCCTCTCCCTTAGGGATTTCATGAAAGCCCTAATTTAATCATATCCCTGCGACATATACTCACTCTACCTCAATAATAAATGATATTCTTAAAAATCAACCACGATGTGAAATGATGTAAAATGTGACCCGTTAAATTACATGTTATATTTCAAAGTATTTTGTTATATTTATTAAGCCGCAATCATAGTCGACCTGGATGAGCTTGATATAAAGCATGTAGCAGAAAACAGGAATATAGGATAAGACAAAACATTATACAGTTAACTATTCCCTAGATTAGATAACTACTCCAAAATGTTTAACGATATTTCTGAAAATGCATGGGCATCTACGATGATATTATGTGAAGTAGATGTTTGGTTTTGAAATTATGTAAAATGTGACCCATTAAATTATACGTTATAAGTCAAAAATATTTTGTTAGTCGACGTTGTTGTCATAGTCGACTTGGATGAGCTTGATATAAAGCATGTATCAGAAAACAGGAATATAGGATAAGACAAAACGTTATACAGTTAACTATTCCCGAGAGATCAGATAATGTTTAAGATTAATCTTCAAGGAATTAAGGTATCAGACTACGTTCGGAACCGTGATTTTGTAAAAGCGTATAAATGGATAATATTTATGATATTTAGTGTCATTTAGATTAGAAAATGTATATAAAACTGTTTTAAGAATATTATTATAATAAAAAAATTTTAAGTACAATATTTTGACAAAAAATGAACATAGAATAACCCATTTTTAAAATATTCTTCTTTTGTGTGAAAAATGTTTCTATTATAATACTATTGTGCCTGTATATAGCTCAGACCTCTCTACAGAGGCTCAACTAGAATCTTTGAAATATATAACTTAGAAGTGGGTTTATCCATGTTTTACGACAACAGAGGGGAGAAATTTAAGGAAAAAACGCCGATAATTATTTCAATGGGTTGTAACTCTGAAAATAATGTGAATTTTTTAAAAATCATAGTTGAGCCTCTGTACAGAGGTCTGAGCTACAGACAGACAAAATATTATTATAATAGAAGCATTTTTGACAAAAGGAGAACATTTTGAAAAAAGGTTATTCTAAGTTAATTTTTTGCCGAAATATTGTATTTAAGTAATTTTTTTGTTTTGTCTCAGAATATTCTTAAAACCATTTTATACATGTATTCTAATCTAAGTGACTCTAAATATCATGAAAATTATCCATTTATGCGCCTTTTTAAAATCACGGTTCCGAACGTAGTCGGATACCTTAAGATTACGTAAGGAAAAGGAAAAAGACAAAGGACATTTCAGTTGGAATCTGACTTCTAATTTCCACACAAAGCCAACGTAAAGACAATGAAGCTCACCCTGCAAGCTAGTTTTCAGGAAGAAGAAAAATTTTAGAAAAATAGTCTAAACATATCAGAGGAAAATTTATTTTCAGTTGTTCAAATTAACTACAGCATCTGCGGCAGCCCTGATCACAAGCTCATATCCATAGATACTCAAGTCGAAAAACTGGTTCAAGTGCTGATTCCATTAAAGTTGTCTTCATATAAAATTCAAAAATAGGACCCGAACTCTCAAAGCACTTTTTCAAATACAAAAATACCGGACATGAATATTATATTTTGATATTTTACAGAGAGCATCAGTATATTTAATTGTAGTACTTCTTTCGGTATGAATCGATCTTTTTTCTCGTATAAAATATATTCCATATTTCTTCTAAGTCACAACACTAAATCAGTTTTCACCACAGATTAAAAGGGAAAATTGAGTATTTATGGCATGTTTCTAACGTAGCATAACATAATTTAGTCTACCCAAGGCTGTTTACTCAGAAACACAAGAGCTTTATTTAGCGAAGAGTTAATCAAGTGCCATTGAGCGGTGGACACATTTTCTGATTGATTTATTGTTTATTAGCATCGCACTTTTAAAACTACAGAACATTTACTATCAAGCGACAAACAGAAATAAGTTGAATTTTAAATAGCAATGAAGTTATTAAGAACGCCACATTTTTGTATTACTTTATATAATCGCACATTTTTGTTTCTTCGATGTGAAGAAAAAATATGACACAGTATCTTAAGAGGTTGAAGCCCAATGGCTCTAAGTCCTCCTGCTGGCGTGGTGTGGTAGTCTGGAGAGCGGGGTGAAAACACGGATGTTGTCCCTGTTTTTTGACCAAGGTTCAAAATTACGAGGTCCATCACCAATCGCCCTCGCATTGCTTCAGAGTGCAAATCAAACAACCCGAAATTATCTTATGAAATCATCGAAGGCATTGATAAGCATATTTTTATTTAGTTTTGAATTATCTGGATATATTTATGTCTCTAAAATTCTTTACATCTTCATATGATTGCATTCAAAACAGCGTAATTCTCTGAATGTGTGATAAACACATTTTGCTAAGAGAAAAATGGTGTGTTACATTATTATAAAACAACTCGAGCGCGAAGGAAACTACGTGATAAAATTACAAGCAGACGATAAAATTAAAAAAATACACACACACAAGTAGCAAATTGTTTTTAAAGTAAGAATAAAAGAACTTTTTTCCGGGCCTTTTTTAAACATAAATCTTAATCGAAAAGCACTTGCATAAACTTTTCAGGAAAGCAATGTAGTTTTGATTCCCACAACGTAGTTTTCATTTAAATAATCAGTAGAAACAAAAAGAAAACACTTTCAAGAAAAGAAGTCCTTTATTATTTTAAAATCACACTAAATGACTTAAAATTGTGCAAAATATTATGAAGTATTTCAAGTTAAAAAATACATAGGAATGTAATAATACAGTAACGATTTATTTTTACAAATAGAATACATATAGTTTAAAGAAACCATTCAATACAAAAATGGAATGAAAAAAAACTGTGAAGCTTAATTTCTAAAACTGATAGAAATAAAACTTCAGTTACATATATTTAAAAAGTTTGGAATTCTACTCAAATATTTACAAGATATGAAATTTTAGAAAATTCCATAGCATATAAGCTTTATATAAGACGTGGCTTATCACATTTTATTTAAACATTTCACATTCCGAATCGGAAAAATCTTAAAAATCTCCAATAAAAGTGACTGAATATTTTGAATTTTTTAAGGAAAAAATCATCACAGAATTAAGAAATAACACAACAAGCACAACAATTGTCCTCTTCTTCAATTTCAATGATTGCGCGATTGTTGTCGTTATTTTGATTTATTTGTGAATAAACAGGAGAATTGTCACGCGGCTGATATTGAATGGCAGGAGGTCTTTGTCGATTTGGTCTTTGTGGACTAATTCCTGGAAATCTCACTTCAGGTTGAATACCAGCACTCCTGGTATCAATAATATACTGATTAGCAACCATTGATTGAATACCATTAGTATTCGAATAAAGAGATTGCGTGTAAATATATCTGTTTTGTTGGTGATTGAATGTTGGTTCCGGAAAGACACTTGAAGTATTACGGAATGCTTGAGCATTTATCACAGGTTCAACAAAGGGGATATTGGTAGTTACTCTAGAATTCATTCCAGAGAATTGGTTGACTGGTTGAGGAGGTCTTATTGTTATTTCTTTGGACTGATCATAGTGACGTAAAGATGTCGGTATTCTCTCTTCTGGCGAATGACTTAAGAAGTTGGAATTATCAAGTAAGTTCTGTCGAGGTTTTTGCCACATGTGTACAGATACTCTGGTTTCCAAGCAAGGAGTATATCCGAATCGCTTTACGTTAAAACTATGGTTTGCATAAAGTTCGTGTTTTACAGGGCCGAATACTGTTATCAGGTTGCAACTGTCAGCTTCTCTGCGTATCATCTGATGAAATCCGCCTCCTGCGTTATCTATGTAAAGAACTAACGATCCTGGTTTCAGCGATCTGAATATTTTCTACAAAAGACAAGAGTATAGTTAGAAATTTTAAGTTTAAATAACTTAAACATTATTAAATAAATCTCATAACTACCGAGGGTGGTCTGAAAAGTTTCCGACCTCAACGTGAAGATGGCAGCACTTGTCGATAAAAGTTAATGAATTTCGTTGTTCATCTGTTCTTACAGAGATGGGAGCATCACTAGGAGAAGTGTGTAGAGTTATAAGGAGACTATGTTGAAAAATAAAAATTCAGAAAAAATGTCTTGTATCTTTGTTAGGTCGGAAACTTCTCAGACCACCCTCGTATAACGAAATATTATTATAATTAAATGTATTTGTTAAAAAAATATTATACTCTTCGCTACCCACCCGCTTCGCTAGGTATTTCATAAATTTTGCATTTCATAGATAATGTATGACTATACATTTTTTTAAAGTTATCGATATCTAATCCTTAGCATAAAGCTTTCGATTCTATCAACAAAAAGAACATTTTTATAACCTTTACCTTTTAATTTAAAAATATTATAACTTAAATTTCTAAAAAGGAATGCGTATTCACCTATAACACTCCAACGGTCTTGGGGGACCTGCGGTAGCTCAGTGGTCAATGTATCGGATCATGGCAGGCACATGTCATGAGTTCGAGTACAGTACCACTAAAGACCCGCCGTGTAGGGGAGCGATGCATGTTAAATCTGTCGAGAGTTCAAACGTCCTCCTGTTGGTGTGGTATGGTAGTTAAGAGAGGGGGTGCCAACTGAGGTGTCATCCTCGTCACTTGACCATGGTTGAAAATTACGAGGTCCGTCGCCAATAAGCCTCTTCGTGTAGCTCAGGCATGTCAAACTCATGATATTGCAGGCCACATGATCTGTTTTATATTAAGAGTCGGAGGCCGCATACTTTCAATGTTCAAAAGGTTAATAAAACACGATTTGTAGAATAATTATGTTATGCATTTATTAGACTCAATGTCAAGAGAGTTTTTAATAATAATAATTAAAAAAAAACGAAAATAAAAGTTATAATAAGAAATTATTATTTAGGAATTTAAGATCACCAAAATTTTAAAATGCTTAAAATTTTGCATTTTTCTTTTATTTTGGTTTTAAAAAAATAAAGAATACCTCGCTAATTCTGTTGCTGTATTATTTTTTTATAATTCTACAAAAAGAAAGATGGAAAATTGAATTTTAATATGATAAGCGAAATACTATTCCCTCTTTTTAAAGGGACAAAATTTTGAACACTGTACTCTCTCTCTCTTTGTTTTCAAAATTAATTTTAAACAGTTAGGCAAGACAATTTAAAACAGGATTTATTTTTATAATTTTAACAAGTCATTTCAGCTACATATTTATCTAATACAGTGTTTCTCAAACTGTGGGGCGCGTCCCCCTAGGGGGCGATAACCCAATGAGGGAGGGCGAGCATATCGAAAATAAAAGGTTAAAAAAATTAATTTACTGGAATTAAACATAACAAAATACTTTCTGACATAATAAAAAAATACAGATTTACACTGATATGATTTATATATATCATCTGGCAAAATTACATCATCAAAAATAAAAGATTATACTTCAAACGCTCATTAACTATCTTTGATCCTACAACCAAATTTAAAAAAATATTTTGTTTGCTGTACTGTAATTCCCCCGATGAGAGATTTTTTTATTACGTTTCTTTTAACCTAATATATTACTTTAGCTGACCTTCGAACTTACTGGTATGGTTATCTTCATCCCATTTTTTTTCTTAGGGAAGTTGTAAATAATATATTTCTGTTTAGCCTTTTCCCATGTGAAAGAGTTTTATGATATATTGAGCACTTTGAAGAATTATTTGGCAAGATTTATTTTTATGAGTATTCTGAAACATATAACGCATAATGAAAAACGTTGAACACAATTCTCTTTTAGAACTAATATCCATATTATTTTTATATTGAATACACTGAACTGAATATTAGCGAAAAGTGTCTGTGATTTATGTCCTTTATTAAAGTCACGCACATCTGAAACAATTTAGTTCAGTTTTACTGGATTTCTTCTCAAATATTCGAAGACTAATTGAAAAGTCCTTGAAATAGGTAATATTTTCTCTTAGTTAAATTATTCACCGAAATTGTGATTTTTATTGTATATAGTAAAAATAATTATAAGAAAAAAGGATTGGGGTGAGTCAATCCGCGGGAACATTAACGTTAGTATATATCGAGTGCACACTTGATCCCGGGCTAAGACATTTTGGATATTTTGAAGTTTTCTCGCTTTAAATATTAAAAATAACACAACTATTCTTTATTTGAATTTTACATTCATTTTCATTATTTAACATTAATTCTAAATGCTAATTCTGTGAGGCTTAAAATTACAGTTCGTTCAAATCTATTTATAATATAAGCATTCATTTCAAAAAATCATTTTACATTTTTGTATACATTGTCATGCACTTGGTTTTACTCTCTTTACAATTAAGCTATTATATCCAGAATAATGTATTATTTTTTAAAAAAAATAAACTCGTGTGAAGAGTGGGTACTTCAGCCAGTATAAGAACAAGTTTAATAATTATTAGTGACTTCCATGGGCTTGTCTTGCAGAGCAAAGTTTTTCAAAGGAAGGCTTAATATTAGAAATTGACACTCTGAGTTATTTTTGATATTTAGCTCAGATCTATATTTTGTCTTCAAAGTAGCCATCGCAGAAAATTCGAATTCACAACAAAGATATGATGTTGAAAATGGTTACAGTATACGAAATGCTTTTGTTTTCAGTGCAGAAAATTCATCATCCACCTCTGCCCAAAATTCAAAGAGCTATTTATTTCAAAATTTCCATTTAACTATGTCACTGGATGTGAAATCTATGAAGATTTCTTCTTCGGCAATTGAGAGCCCTTCTGAAGTATTGTGAAATGAATCCCTTTAAACCCACTGTAACTTTGCCTATCAAGTTTTTCTTCAGCAAAAAATACTTTTTAAAATTCCATGTCAACATGACTAAATGATTTTCTATGGTTTTAAAAACAACTTTCACATGTTGTTCTTCAGATTTGTAAGTTTTAACATATAGTAAGTACACATATAAGTTTTACCCAGGGTTTTCAGTAATAGTAATAGTAAATCCAAAATTTAAGTATTCTTTAAAATATATCCTTGATTTATATATATAATTTTCGGAACCATACTCTTCTGTGTACTTGTTGATACTTTATTATCATCGAATGTTCTCTACGACTTAAATATATATATATGTATATGATTTTGTTTAAATCTACTGTGCCGTAAATACTTAATACCGTGATTTACAACTAACGCGTAAATTATAAAATGTACATTCAAGACAGATTCGGTAGCTATAGAAGTATCGACTCGACCAAAACTGAATGGAATTGTACCAGGTACAGCTTTTTTACATGTTTTGCGCAGACGTCCGACAGGTTGGCCAGACTCACGCAAACCGCCAGAATTTTTGCCAGATGTGATGAATATGATAGAGAGCAACATAGACTAGATTATTTTTCTAATGATATTTGTACCTATAGAAATGGATGATGAAGGGAATAAATCTTAAATTAAATATCATTTTGCAATCTGTTCTAATTTAAAAATTAGCGAAAGAAAAATAGCATAATATCCTATTACTTAAAAGTAATTTACTTAAAATATATATTACTTAAAAGTAACATATACAAAATTTAACACTTACCTTGTGAAGATGTACGGTTTATAATTAAGATTGTATTGTAGTTTTAGAGTCAAAGTGAATTATATATATATATAGTATTGCATTCAATACATTATTATTGTATAAGGGGGCGAGATAAAAATTGTGATTGAAAATTGGGTTGCCAATACTGAAAGTTTGAGAAGCACTGATCTAATAAATTATTCTAAATAATGCTATAATATCATGCAAGGATAAATGTATAAAATATTAGTGTTTTATATTGAAGACACTGTGAATCGTTGATGACGCATGTGTTTGCGAAGCTTACAAAGAAATCTAAACACCAATAACTTAAAACTAAAAGAAAACAGTGGTAAGAAAACAACGCTCACTAATCCTATAGACTTTAAATACTTATTTTAAAAATATTTTCTTTTTTATACCATGATGAAAAATATCCTTATTTTTGATTTTCTTAAAATGAGTTCTTTTGTGTGTGTGGATTCCGATACATTTTCTGAAATTCTACTTAACCTATAGCACTCATATATCTTGCATGTTACAAAATTTAATTATTTCCAATACAATAAATACTTTTTTAAAAATAAACTTTTAGATATTGCACATTATCTTCATAAAAAATTAAATAATATTAAAATTACAAAATTAAACTTTTTTTAAAAAAATGATTTTATTTACCTTTATTGTATATAATCATATGTTAACAAGCACTACAAAGTTTGAAAGTTATATTATATATATATATATTCCAGTAAACTTTATGCAAGTTGTACCTAAAGTTAAGTACATGACTGAAAAATATGATAGCTATTAATTGCTCACACATAATTATTTATATTTATAAATATGATTTTTTTACATACACAGGGGCACATAAGTATACAGATATTACGGCTTAAAATAAGTTTATATTTTTACCTGCCAAGGGCGCCCCGATCCCAATATTACTTTTTAGAAGATGTTTGTCACAGTTTTTCATAAAGCAAATCATCAAAGTTTGGTTGAATATGCTGAGCTGCTGTGATTTTTAAAATTGATGATAAATGTTTATCGGTTAATCTTGACCTTTCTGAATTTTGTTGTTTTTCATTAAAGAAAGTAATTGCTCGCATAAATAAGTACTTCCGAAGATAGCCATTATACGCGTAACAAAGAATAACATCTTAGGAAATTGATCTATTGATAAATATGTGTAACAATCTGGAATTCCAACTTCCATACCTTTTTTGCTTCAGCAAAGAATCACATTGGATCTCAATCAATTCCATTTGTATGTTTTCATCAACAAGTTCAATGCCGATAGGTAGAGGAAGTAAAAAGACGAAATTGTAATTCACAGCTTTTGAAATCAGAAAATCTTCGATCGAATTCTATTTCTAACAATTTAATTTGGTGAGCATATTCTGTAAATTTTAATCTAGGGGATTTAATGAATAGATATTGGCAGCTTTCAAAGTGAGACAAATTTTTTTTTCTAATTTTCCGCCATAGAAATAATTTTTGTATAAAAGCGCTAATGTTATCAAATAGTGTTGTAACAAGATTATTTTTGCCTTGAAGCTAAAGATTAAGTTGAAGAAGGTGACTCTTGTGATATCAACTCAGAAGGTCAGGTTCTTTAGCCATTGTCCATTTTTTAATTCTACACATTCGTATTTTTTTGCTTCTAAGATAATTATGATTTCGTCCAGCAGTTTGAAAAATCGTTTTAATACATTATGACTCGAAAGCGATCGAACTTCTTTATGATATGGTAGATAGGTGAATTCACTTTCTATGTCTTCCAGAAAAATGAAGTGAATTGACGATGATTAAGTCTATGTGCTCGTATATAACTTACGATTTTTGTGACAATTTTTAAAATATGTCCGATATTTAAACTTTGGAGCACAGTACTTGTTGGTGAATAACGCAATGAAAATATTCCGTTGTTTATATAATAATATATATATTATAATATATATTGTTTCCGTGTTGTTTGCATGTTTCTTTTAATATTGCAATAACTCCTTTGGTAATACCGGTCATGGTAGGTGCGCCATCACAGTTGCAAGACAAACCACCTTATTCAATGGTAACTTATACTTTTACAACTTCCGTAAGTGCATCAAAAATATCATGCCAGTCGTATTATTATGCATAGGAATGACTTCCAAAAGTTCTTCATTTCTTTTTAAATTAACATCGCATCCGCGAATAAAAATGGCCAGCTGAGTGATATTTCGAATATTTGCTCTTTCATCAATTGCAATCGAGCAGGCTTAAAATGTTGATATTATTGAATGATGCTGATCTCTCAAATTCTCGGCTGTTACATCAACTGTGCTAGCAACAGTATTTCGAAACTAACACTTTTAAATTTGTTTTTATTTGTGCCGGACGTAATACTTCCGCCGCTTATTAAGCATTAACTAATAAAATAATCTTCAGTAAATGGTTTCGATCTGCTTGCTATTAAATGGGGTAACATATAACTAACTTTTACAGCAGCTGTATTGTCTTCAGTAAATTTAGTGAATACATTTTGTTGTTTTTGAAGAGTTTATTTCAAATCCGCCAATTTTTCTTCACGAAATTTTGAAACGTATTGGTCATAATTTGTTTTATGATTTGTATCATAGTGCCTTTTAATATTTTATTCCTTAGAAACGAAAATAGAGTTTTTGCAAATCAGGCATAATATTTTACTCTTGCTTTTGGACACTAAAATATTGCAGTTCCCATTTTAATTGAAAAATGAGACGTTCATCTTCAATTGATCTTTTTTTATTAATTGTATTTGAAGTTTGGTTTATTATTATTATATTAAATAATTTTTTAGATTAAATTCACTTTTATCTGCAAATGATTGAGCTAACTCTGCCCTTTATCTTGTATTTCGTCTTGTGACCGCATCTAATAAAGCTCTTAGGGGCTTTTGCTGATTGGATACTTTTAAAGAAACGGAGAAAGAGAAATACAAGTCGCACACACGATAAATTATGATGCTATCTGTTAAATAATAAAGATGTTAAAACTGTTCTAATACTCTTCTCCAATTCCAGAAGGGTCTTTAACCCGCGATCACTCGCGCGGGGTGTTCTGTACACCCCAGCAACAAGAAAATCCTCCCAGGATTCTAAAAAGAATGCGCAGAACCACGATTTTTTCTGTAGCTGCACATTTTAGGTCATTGAACCTTCAGGCCTGGTGCAATTTCTCTTTCTTGAACGATTGGAATATAATGACCTTCAAAAGTTTATCTGGGGGGCTGAAAACTCCCGCGAGAAGTTGAGCCTTTGTATACAGTCTGCTCTGAATGTTTGAAAATGATTAAAAAATTATTTTTCTACTTTCTACTATCATTATCTCGTTAATTACAAAATATATTTATTACTGGCATATACGATTTACTGGTTTATGAAAAAATATAAAATTATGTGTTTTAAAATGAAAATTTTGTATGTTTAGTTTAAATTAATGTTAGTCTCATTTGTATGCAATAAATTTAATAATTTTATTTGTATAATACAAAAAACATCTTGTACTTTATAAATATGTATCATAATGACTTAATTTTATTTTCATAATTAAATACACGTGTTAAAAGTTTGGGGTGTTCTCTACACCCCGCGAGTAATGACGGTAGCAAAAACAGGCGCGAATGACCGCGGGTTAATGGACAGTCCCTCTGCCCACAGGAAGTGCGAGGTCACTGAGATTATGAGAAAAGTTTAGAAAAAAGAGGGAGAATGACTCGTAACGTGGTGTTAATCTCATGAACTTTTAGCGCACCCGCATTATATTGTGTGAGAAATGTAGTTTATTCAGTCCACTAAGAAATTGCTCTCTATTTCTTTTAAAATAAGAATGAGTAACAAGTAAATATGTTGTAAATTTAAAAAAGTTCCCCTCAAATAAGTTTTAAAATAAAAAATGAAAAAATAAATAAATAAACTTGATTATTAAATAAGTTTGATATTTAAATATTTTTTTAAAAAGTCATGGCGGGCCGCGTGTTTGACATGCCTGGTGTAGCTGAACAGTGAGACGTTAATATTCATTCACTCACCCAACCGCTTTGGGATGATTTCCACAAAAACCGTTCACAGCGGATATCTACTTCACAAAAACATATTTTTGGGAAATTTCAAGCTAAGGCCCAAGGTTCAAAATCGGGAATTTAATCTGTCAATCCAGAATATAATCTTTTCGGGACTTTTCTTAGAATAAATGAACTTTTAAAAATTGGGGACTAATTAACAGTTTTACAAAAAATTACAAAGTTAATGAAAGGCAAGATAATGTCTCTATAATACTTAGATCTGAAGTATACTATCAAATGCTATATCAGGGTCGGCAACCTTTACCGTGGCGTAAAACCAATCTATTATGATTCCGCTACAAAGTAGGACAATTTTAAACAATCGATTTCCATGAAAATTTCATATATTTTATGCAAAAAGTTCACCATGTAAGTGTTTTGGTTCCGCTCCTCGTTCCATCCCCGAGTTCCTTAAGGCGGTTCCGCAACCCCAGTCACGGCCGGTCCGTGATAAATGGAAAGGCCGCAAAAAACATTAAGTTTTTTACTGGGGTATTTTTTCTTGGGTTTGAGCTACTTTTTATGAAAATCATTTTATATTCCTTGTTAAATCATTTTAATCATTTTTTGGTAGCTAATTTTATTCAGTGTCATGATTAAATACAATTGAATTAAATTATTATATCCAAACAGCTAAATATAAACAATCACGTTTTCACCTCAGCAAGGGGTAAAATTATCAAACGTTACCGGTCCCAGATAAAAGGTTGGGCACTGCTGATTATGATACGTTCGAACCGTGATTTCAAAAGGTAAAAAATGGAAAAATATTTATGATATTTAGTGTTACTTAGATAGGAAAAAAGTATATAAAATTGTTTTAAAATAGTATAACATAAAAATTATTTAAGTACAATATTTTGACAAAAATGAGATAGAAATACTAATTTTCAAAACATTTTCCTTCTTTTGAAAATGCTTCTATCAGTGGCGCACACAGGAGGTCCGGGGGTCCAACCCCCCAAAACCCAATTTTTTTTTCCGATTGATTAAGTTTTAAGATATAGTAGAAATTTAAGTATTTGTTTTTAATGATTAAATTTTTTTAATTAATACAATTTTTTATTCAATAATTTGTTTTTGTGTGTTTTTTTCCCCGAAAACCACAAAAACAAAAAGGGGCATGAAACAAGAATGGGAACCTTTTTACCGACCTCCCCTTAAAAAATTCCCGTGTGCGCTCTTTTATTTAATAATATTTTGCCGAAAGCCCCAGACCCTGCAGGGTCAACTGAATTTTTTAAATATATAACTTAGAAGTGGGTTTATCCATGTTTTACAACAAAAGGGGGAAAATTTTAAAAAGAAAACGCTGATAATTATTTCAAATGGTTGAAACTCTGAAAATAATGGGTTTTCCAAAAATCATGTTTAGCCTTGTACAGAGGTTTGACTAAAAAACAAAAAATTAAAATAAAGCATTTTTTTACAAAAGGGAAAACGAAAAGATTCGACTAACTAACTTTTACAGCTGTATTGTCTTCAGTAAATTTAGTGAATACATTTTGTTGTTTTGAAGAGTTTATTTCAAATCCGCCAATTTTTCTTATTTTTGAAGCTTAATATTGGTCATAATTTGTTTTATGATTTGTATCATAGTGCCTTTTAATATTTTATTCCTTTAGAAACGAAAATAGAGTTTTTTTGCAAATCGGGCATAATGTTTTACTCTTGCTTTGGATACTAAATATTGCAGTTCCCATTTAATTGAAAAATGAGACGTTCATCTTCAATTGATCTTTTTTATTAATTGTATTTGAAGTTTGGGTTTATTGTGTGTGTATATTAAATAATTTTTTTTAGATTAAATTCACTTTTATCTGCAAATGATTGAGCTAACTCTACCCGCTTTATCTTGTATTTATTTCGTCTTGTGACCGCATCTGATAAAGCTCTTAGGGGCTTTTGCTGATTGGATACTTTTAAAGAAACGGAAAAAAATACAAGTCGCACACACGATAAATTATGATGCTATCTGTTAAATGTAAAGATGTTAAAACTGTTCTAATACTCTTCTCCAATTCCAGAAGGGGTCTTTAACCCGCGATCACTCGCGCGGGGTGTTCTGTACACCCAGCAACAAGAAAAATCCTCAGGATTCTAAAAGAATGCGCAGAACCACGATTTTTTTTCTGTAGCTGCACATTTTAGGTCATTGAACCTTCAGGCCTGGTGCAATTCACTCTTTCTTGAACGATTGGAATATAATGACCTTCAAAGAAGTTTATCTGGGGGCTGAAAACTCCGCGAAGTTGGTGCTTTGTATACAGTCTGCTCTGAATGTTTGGAAAATGATTAAGGTATTTTCTACTTTCTACTATCATTATCTCGTTAATTACAAAAATATATTTATTACTGGCATATACGATTTACTGGTTTATGAAAAATATAAGAATTATGTGTTTAAAATGAAAATTTTTGTATGTTTAGTTTAAATTATGTTAGTCTCATTTTGTATGCAATAAATTTAATAATTTTATTTGTATAATACAAAAAAACATCTTGTACTTTATAAATATGTATCATAATGACTTAATTTTTATTTTCATAATTAAATACACGTGTTAAAAGTTTGGGGTGTTCTCTACACCCGCGAGTAATGACGGTAGCAAAAAGCAGAACAGCGAATGACCGCGGGTTAATGGACAGTCCCACTCAACACAGGAAGTGCGAGGTCACTGAGATTATGAAAGGTTTAGAAAAGAGGGAGGAGAATGACTCGTAACGTGGTGTTAATCTCATGAACTTTTGGCACACCCACACGCATTATATTGTGTGAGAAATGTAGTTTATTCAGTCCACTAAGAAATTGCTCTCTATTTCTTTTAAAATAAGGGAAATGAGTAACAAGTAAATATATTTGTAGAATTTAAAAGTTCCCCTCAAATAGTTTTAAAATAAAAATAAATAAATAAATAAATAAACGATTATTAAATAAGCTTGATATTTAAATATTTTTAAAAGATATAGCGGGCCGCGTGTTTGACATGCCTGGTAGCTGAACAGTGAGACGTTAATATTCATTCACTCACCCAACCGCTTTGGGATGATTTCCACAAAAACCGTTCACAGCGGATATCTACTTCAAAAAACACATATTTGTGAAATTTCAAGCCTAAGGTCCAATGGTTCAAAATCGGGAATTTTTAATCTGTAACACCCCAGAATATAATCTTTTCAGGATTCTTTTCTTAGAATAAAATGAACTTTTAAAAAAAAATTAGGGGGCACTAATTAACAGTTTTTCTGATATCCAATCTTTTTTTTTTTAACCCTAACATGTGGAAAATGATACCTGAAAGCGCGAAGAGATTGACATTCAAACTGATCAAGTATATTAAAAATTATAAATATTTTAAAGAGAAACTTTAAAAAATGACAGCTAAATATTACAAAGTTAATGAAACAGCAAGATAATGTTCTCTATATACATAGATTCGAAGTATAACCATCAAATGCTATATCAGGGGTCGGCAACCTTTGACCCGTGGCGTGCCAAACCAATCTACCCATATGATTCAGCTTGCCACACAGTAGGATAATTTTTAAACTATTCGATTTCCGTGATAATACATATTTTTATGCAAAAAAGAATGTACATGATGGTGAAGTGTTTTCGGTTCCCGCTCCTCGTTCCATCCTCTCTAGTTCCTTAAGGTACCCGACTACGTTCAGAACCGTGATTTTGCAAAAGCGTGTAAATGGATAATATTTATATTTAATTGTCACTTAGATTTAGAAAATGTATATAAAATTGTTTTAGAATGGTATAACAATAAAAATTATTTAAGTACAATATTTTGACAAAAATGAGCATAGAATGACTGACCCATTTTCAAAATATTCTCCTTTTGTGAAAAATAAGCTGTGCGGTGGCACACACGAGGGGGTCCTGGAGGTCCGGACCCCCAAAGCCCATGATTTTTTTTGCTGATTGATTATAGTTCTAAGTATATAGTACGTAAAATTTAATTAAGTATTTGTTATTAATGATTAATTTTATTAATTAATACTAATTATTTATTCAATAATTAGTTTTTTACTGTGTTTTGTTCCCGAAAATAAACAAAATCAAAAGGAACATGAAACAAGAATGGCGAACTTTCAACCTCAAAAATTCCTGTGTGCGCTACTGTTCTAATGTAATAATATTTTGCCTGTATACAGCTGAGAGACCTCTGTACAGAGGCTCAACTAGAATTTTTGAAATATATAACTTACAAGTGGGTTTATCCATGTTTTACGACAACAGAGGGGAGAAATTTTAAGAAAAAAACGCTGATAATTATTTCAAATGGTTGAACTCTGAAAATAATGTGAATTTTTCAAAAATCATAGTTGAGCCTCTGTACAGAGGTTTGAGCTATATACAGGCAAAATATTATTATAATAGAAGCATTTTTCACAAAAGGAGAACATTTTGAAAAAGGTTAAGTTAATTTTTTGCCGAAATATTGTATTAAAATTTTTTTTTTGTCAAAATGTCCTTAAAACAATTTTGTACATGTATTCTAATCTAAGTGACACTAAATATCATGAAATTATTCATTGATGGGCTTTTTTAAAATCACGATTCCGAACGTAAGCCGGACAAACCGGACCCATGTCCGGGGCGGCATTTGGATCAAATTTAAAAAAATGCTTTTTTTTTTTGTTACGAAAAAATTTGGATGAAATTATCTTCTAAAATATTATTTACACTTAGGAAACGTGGAACATAATTATTTTGTTTTAGACTGAATTGAAAAGTCGACCATTGCTAGTAAAATTTGTAACCATTAAAATAATGTTGTATTACGTGGTGATTGACTTTACGAGTGTATGGGCACCCGACCTATGGATACAGTAGACATGCTTATCTTGACAAGATCTTCACTGCACTGATATAGAAGGGATCCGGGAAATCGTCAGCGAGATTTCAGTACTTTATATTCGGGGGAATGGCACGGGGCAAATAATCCGCAGAGTAGCTATTTTTACTGGGTAGGGATTTTCAACCTCGGCTATAAATTTTAGCTGACCCCACTGAGGCAATTTACGATTGTTCACCCGAAACTTTCTATACAGAGGAATTTTCATTACTCTGGCTGTGGGGTAAGCGCGTAATAAGAGAAAAATATCACCCACGAAGAATCGAGAATTTTTTCGGCTTGTGGGAAACTTGAAACGTTTTGGTCAAATCTGTTCCTGTCTTTTGAACATCGCTTCCTGAATTGAAAGTATTTAGTTTTAAAAGAAATAGCATTTCGTAGAGAGAGAGAGCCTATGATCAAAGTTCCGAGATCTTTATTTGTGTGAATAATGTATAGTAAGCAGTAGCGCACACAGGAATTTTTCAGGGCGGGTGGGAGTCCGGGGTCAAAAGTTCACCATTCTTGTATCATGCTCCTTTTGATTTTGTCGATTTTTGGGAATAAAACAGAGTAAAAAACAAATTATTGAATAAATAATTAGCATTAATTAATAAAATTAATCATTAAAATAACAATTCCTAATTAAATTTTACGTACTATATACTTAGAATTGTAATCAATCGGAAAAAATTTCAAGGGGTTTGGGTGGGGGGGGGGTTCGGACCCCCAGGACCCCTCCCTTGTGTGCGCCACTGATAGTAAGTATTAATACTTAAAACTATTTATTTAATTCTTTTTTAAAAAATTTCGGATACTTGTCTTTATTATGAGCTATTTAATTGAATTAGTAATTTGAAAAAGGGAATGAACCGCCAAACTGTTTTGGGGAGATAATATTTTTAAGCAATCTCGCACACACACAACTTTCTTTATTCATTATTTTTCTTAAACAGACTTTCATGTGTGAGATTTACATTAATATTTATTTATATTTATGTAACATTAATACAGCAACTCCATAAACAAAAATCGGTTATACAAATAAAATCTCTTAAATATAATAATTAATATTTTTAACGTACGTAATTGTTACTTCAGCAGCAAATAAATTTTCAAATATTTATATAATATATTAATATTTATCTCTTAGTAGCAACATTAGAGAAATAACTGATTCATCTTCGACTGATTAAATTTCAAACTCATGTGAGTCAGTAAAGGAACATTAATTTTAGATGAAAATTTTTGAAATTTGAAATTGTTTGAAATTTTGATGTGTTTTCGGGAAGGGGAAAAAACCGAAATAAAACATTAATTACGTTAGGGTGACAAATGTGCACAAAACAGAACATTTCGCTTAGAGCAGCGTTCGGCAAATTGCAGTTCTTCAAAATTCTGCTGTTATATACAGTTAAAAATTATGTCTGCTAAAAAGAGTTCTTGTTTTCTTTTAAAATGTATGTCCGCTAAAAAGAGTTCTTGTTTTCCTTTCAAATTTATAAATATATCTTGAAAAAAAATACTCGTATTTACATGCACATTTAACTATTTGACTGGCTTATCTACAGAATTTATCGTTAAATGTGTATTCTATTTAACTCTTTTGTAATTTCCAGTTATATATTTGTGTTTAGTATTGTGATTCTGGTATTTCATTTAATGTTTCTTATTTTTTACTGTGTACGTTAAATGTCAGTTTACTTTTATGTCGAACCTTGAAGGGTTCGAGGCCACAGTGTATGTTAAATCATGAAATTTGGTATGTTTATACCATCTCCTGTAACTTTCTCCCCACCTCGGACTGGGGTCACTACGGACATTCAGGACACCCATAAAATATCCGGCTTCACCAAACCAAAGAGGAGACAGGCAATAAAAGTTTGTTGAAGATAGCGAGCTACAGATGTTTTATTTTACTCTTGAGTAGTTACTTGAAGTTAAAACAAGCTCTTCTGATCTCTACCATCAACAGACTCTAGTTCAAAAAAATTGGCTCCAATGAATCTTTCGTTTGAAATAGCAACAGGTAATTATGTTTTTAATTTCGAATTATTTTGTATTTTTTTAAGACTTAAAATAATATACAAATACAGTAGTGCTTTCTGCTAGGTACATCTCTGTAAATATATATATGTATATATTAAGTGTGTTATAAATAAATTCACATTAATGAGTAACTGTTATAACTGAAATGACTACCGAGTTAAAAGAAAACGGTTTTATTCTGATTTCAATGAAATTATATTGTATATACGTATCCATAGTTATAGTTAAGAGTAATGGATTAAAAAATTTTATTTTTAGATTAAATCGAAATAATGTTGACGCGAAATTTTTTTCATAACAGAGCTTCCATTTCCGGAACGAGACATGGCACAACCTTCATTATTATTTCCAGAATTAAAAAGAAATTGTGGTTTATTTGTCTTGTTTATTGTAAATTTGGATTCACTTTTTCTGAATCATCATGTTAAATCAACATAACAGATGTGGTTTTCAGATTTTTTTCTCCTTTTCATACATCAAGAGAAATTTAGTAATACTATCTGGTAATTATATTCTTGTAAATAATTGTGTTATTGCTGATTGAAGTATCGAAAAGGCATTTTATAAAAATTCTTTCGGAATATTTAAAGTTTGTGAATTAGGTCAGTAATAAGTGAATTATTTCAGTGTTTTCTTCTTCTTTGATGTAAAGACAGATAAATTTAGTAATATTATTTTTGTATTATAAATATATTTCCAAATGAGATTACATGTGATTATATTTAAATGTAATGAAAAATATTTCGAAATAACATTTTTCGAGGAAGGTAAACGAAAGAATTTTATTTGACTGAAAAATATAATGTTTTTTTTTAATTATTATTTTAAATATTGTAGTCTTTTATTTTATTTTTTGTGTATTTTTTATTAGTGTTAATTTTAGTGATTATAAAGTTTATTAATTTCTAAAGTTATATTAATGGAAAGTATTTTTTCAGAGCGAGTTGTATAAGTAGAACATTTTTCTTAGATTAAAAATTATGTAAATTCATTTAATATTTTGTGCGTGCTATATGTACAGATGTATATGTGGGTTTGTTGAAAATATAAGTTAAAAAGATTTCCTAATTTTAATACTGGAAAATATACTTTATTAGGATATCCTACTCTCTATATAGTTATCAATTCTATATTAAACATAATTAAAAACAGTGTTCAAAAGAAAGTAAAATAAGGGCTTTTTATTCTTTGTTTCAAATTAAAGTGGGTCAATTTTTGATGAATTCAAATTTTTTGCATGAAAGCAAAACACTCTATCTCAATTATCTTCATACTTTCCTTAGTACTTAATTTAAGTATACTTTTTAAAAAATTTTAGAATGTCTGTGAGGGAGGACGTAAAAAACTATCTGGTACGAATACTAAAGAAAGTGAGCCCACATTAAAAAACAAGCTCACATTAAAAAACAAGCTGGAAGTTTACTGAATTGCTTGCAAGGCCCTAGAAAAAAGGAAGACAGTATAGAATCGGAATTTGACTTAGACTTTCATGAAGAAGACGTTGCAGTTGAAATAAAGAGAACCGATAGTGGCACTGCTATTACAGGAACTTCTCCAGTCAAAACCAACGATCACGATACTTTAACAATGATATTTAGCTCAGATCCAGGAACTTGGCCAGCTATTCTATCAAACGCCGATAGATGTCTTTTGGTGAAAGAAGAACCCCCTAAGCCATTAACAGAATATAATTTTCCTCATGACGCCACCGGTCGAAGGTTTAGCTCATATTATTATACCAGAAATTTAAAAACGGTGAAAAGGTTCTGCGTAAATGGTTAGTTTTTTCCATTAAAAATAATTCTGTATATTGTTTTTCTTGCAAACTTTTTGGCGGTGTCGTTAGTTCTCTTTTCACAGGTTTTTAAAGTTGGAAGCACATCGTTGAAACTTTAAAAGAACATGAAACATCCAAGAACCATAGTCAAAGCCAAAAGTCTTGGATTGAATTTAGTCAGCGATTACAATGCTGTAAAACAACTGACAGCGACTCGCAAAGACTAATTATTGGTGCGAGGTGCTTCAACGCATTGTAGCAAGCAACATTAAAAATGCTTGCCCAAATTGTTTTAGCCCGAAGTGGAAAAGAGTGATGAACTATACGATTCCGGTAATGGTAATTTTTTGCAAATGAATTCAACTACTTGCTAATTTGATCCAATAATGGAGGAACATGTTCGAAGAGTGCTACAAAAATCAAGAAACTAAAGTACATTATCTAGGAAAAAAATGTTCAGAACGAAATAATTTCACTTTACATGAGAACATTAAACTACAAATTGTTCATAAAATTAAACAAGCCAAGTATTATTCGATAATTTTGGGTGCATCCCTGATGCTAGTAAAGATCGAGAACAAATGACTTTTTTGGTAGATATGTGTGTATGTATTATTGAAAAAGTGTAATTCTAATGAAGTTAACATTACAAGAATTAATAGGGAGAGCTTTTTTAGGTTTTCCTTCCAGTTGAAAGATCGATAGTTGAGAAGCTTAAAAATTGGGGTTAAATTTGCTAGATAATGCGTGGGCGAATATGATAACGGAATTAATGAGAGGTGAGAAAATCAGGGGTACAATCTCTAGAGGTGGGACGTTAAATCCACGAACAATCTATATGTACCATGTAGTAGCCATTCGTTAAATTTGGCCGTCATGACATGGCAAAAGCATCATTGAAGCCTGTGATTTTTTAATTATAGTTCAAAAATTTATTTATTTTTCATCATCAACTTTTGTTGGGCCATATTATTAAAATATATAAAGGTATAACTTTAAAACCTCTAAGTACAACTCGTTGGGAAAGCCGAATAAGAGGCTATTGAAACCCCTTAAAAGGTATTATCAATTAGGAGGTATTTATGATGTTCTGACAGTGTTTATAATAATGCTGAAATTGACAACTCTATAAGAGATGAGGCATCCTAGATTATTAAATTGTATTAAACGATTTAGTTCTTATGCTCCATCACTATTTGGTATAAATCTTAAATTGCATAAAATCCGATAAGCAAGCTATTGCAAACAAAAGATTACGATCTACCATCGCTATGGAACTCTTAAGAAATTGTAAGGATTTTTAATGATCTTCGATCGGATGGGGCTTTTAACGAAATACTCTGTGATGCAAAGAACTGGCCGACGAGATTGATATCCTGCTAATTTTGAGGTCACGCAGCCACATTACGAAATTTCGGCGCAAAATATTAATTTTGATTACGAAGCACGAGATGATCCGGTGGAGATCCTAAGTAAAAATGTGGTTTCAGATGATTTTTTTCCCTCCTTTTTCATACATCAAGAGAAATTTAGTAATACTATCTGGTAATTGTACTCTTATAAATAATTGTGTTATTGCTGATTGAAGTATCGAAAAGGCATTTTATAAAAATTCTTTCCGAATATTTAAAGTTTGTGAATAAGGTCAGTAATAAGTGAATTATTTCAGTGTTTTTTCTTCTTTGATGTAAAGACAGATAAATTTAGTAATATTATTTTTGTATTATAAATATATTTCCAAATGAGATTACATGTGATTATATTTAAATATTATGTGAAAAATATTTCGAAATAACATTTTTTGAGGAGGCTAAAAGACAGAATTTTTTTTGACTGAAAAATATAATGTATTTTTTTTAATTATTTATTATTTTAAATATTGTAGTCTATTATTATTTTTTTATTTATTTATTTTTTGAGTATTTTTTATTAGTGTTAATTTTAGTGATTATAAAGTTTATTAATTTCTAAAAAGTTATATTAATAATATTAATGGAAAGTATTTTTTCAGTGGGAGTTGCATAAGTAGAACATTTTTCTTCGATTAAAAATTATGTAAATTTATTTAATATTTTGTGCGTGCTATGTACAGATGTATATGTGGGTTTGTTGAAAATGTAAGTTAAAAAGATTTCCTAATTTTAATACTGGAAAATATACTTTATTAGGATATTCTTCTCTCAATATTGTTATCAATTCTAGATATATTAAACATAATTATAAACAGTGTTCAAACGAAAGTAAAATAAGGGCTTTTTATTCTTAGTTTTAAATTTACGATAAGATTTTAGGAAATCTGAAACACATTGATTTTTAATTAAAATGCGACAATTTTTGATGAATTCAAATTTTTTGTATAAAAGCAAAACACCCTATCTCAATTATCTTCATACTTTCCTTACTTAATTTAAGTATATTTTTAAAAAAATTTTAGAATGTCTGAGGGAGGACGAAAAAAACTATCTGGTGCCCAATACAAAAGAAAGTGACACGAAAAACAAGTCCACATTAAAAAACAAGCTGGAAGTTTACTGAATTACTTGCAAGTTCCTAGAAAAAAGGAAGACAGTATAGAATCTGAATCTGATTTAGACTTTCATGAAGAGGATGTTGCAGTTGAAATAAAGAGAACGGATAGTGGCACTGCTCTTATAGGAACTTCTCCAGACAAAACCAACGATCACGATACTTTAACAATGATATTTAGCTCATATCCAGGAACTTGGACAGCTATTCTATCAGACGACGATAGATGTCTTTTGGCGAAAGAAGCCATTAACAGAATATAATTTTCCTCATGACGCCATCGGTCGAAAAGGCTTAGCTCATATTATTATACCAGAATTTTAAAAAACGGCGAAAAGGTTATGCGTAAATGGTTAGTTTATTCCATTAAAAAGAATTCTGTATATTGTTTTTGCTGGAAACTTTTTGGTGGTGTCGTTAGTTCTCTTACCACAGAAGGTTTTAAAAGTTGGAAGCACATCGTTGAAACTTTAAAAGATTACGAAACATCCAAGAACCATAGTCAAAGCCAAAAGTCTGGGATTGAATTTAGTCAGCGATTACAATGCTGTAAAACAATTGACAGCGACTCGCAAAGACTAATTATTGCGGAGACTGATTATTGGTGCGAGGTGCTTCAACGCATTGTAGCAACATTAAAAATGCTTGCCCAAAATTGTTTAGCCCTTCGTGGAAAGAGTGATAAACTATACGATTCCAGTAATGGTAATTTTTTGCAAATAATTCAACTACTAGCTAAATTTGATCCAATAATGGAGGAACATGTTCGAAGAGTGCTAAAAAATGAAGAAACTAAAGTACATTATCTAGGGAAAATATTCAGAACGAAATCATTTCACTTTTACATGAGAACATTAAACTACAAATTGTTCATAAATACAAGCTACATTATTATCTTATAATTTTAGATTGCACCCCTGATGCTAGGAAGATCGAGCAAATGACCTTTTGGTAAGATATGTATGTTTTGAAAAATTGTATTCTAATGAAGTTAACGTTAAAATTAATGAGAGCTTTTTAGGTTTCCTTCCAGTTGAAAGATCGACTGGAAAAGAATTTTCAAATTTAATAGTTGAGAAACTTAAGAAATTGGGGTTAAATTTGCTAGATATGCGTGGGCAGGCCTATGATAACGGAGCCAACATGAGAGGTGAGAAATCAGGGTACAATTCCAGAATTAGGACGTTAAACTACACGAACACCCATGTACCATGTGTAGTAGCCATTCTTTAAATTTAGTCATTAATGACATGGCAAAAGCATCATTAGAAGCCTGTAATTTTTTAAATATAGTTCAAAAAATTTATTTATTTTTTCATCATCAACTTTTGTTGGGCCATATTATTAAAATATATGTGCTGTTTAACTTTAAAACCTCTAAGGCCAACCGTTGGGAAGCCGAATAGAGGCTATTAAACCCTTAAGGTATCAATTAGGAGGCATTTATGATGCTCTGTTTAGTGTTTATAATAATGCTGAAATTGACAACTCTATAAGAAATGAGGCTTCTGGATTATTAAATTGTATTAAACAATTAAAGTTCTTATGCTCCATCACTATTTGGTATAAAATCTTAAATTGCATAAATCCGATAAGCAAGCTATTGAAAACAAAAGATTACGATCTACCGTCAGCTATGGAACTCTTAAGAAATTGCAAGGATTTTTTTAATGATCTTCGATCGGATGGGGCTTTTGCTGAAATGCTCTGTGATGCAAAAGAACTGGCCGACAAGATTGATATCCCTGCTAATTTTGAGGTCACGCAGCCACGTCGCAGAGTTCGTCGCAAAAATGTTAATTTTGATTACGAAGCACAAGATGATCCGGTGGAAGATCCTAAATTAAAATTCATGATGGAGTTTTATTTTTTTTTACTATTGACCAAGCAATTAATGCCTTGGAATGCAGATTTAATTTAATGAGTACTCATAGTAATTGTTTTCAATTTTTATATAATATATATGATTTAAAAGATACCCCTAAAAATTTAATAATTAAAAACTGTACAAATTTAGAAATGATGTTGACAGATGGAGAATCAGTAGATATAAATGCGCTTGATGCTATGATGAGATATCGTCAGTTTCAGCATTATTAGCCCAATAGAAGTTCTAGTAAAATTTATTTCAGTTTTAGAATTTGCGCCAAATCTTGCCATCGCATTAAGAATTTTACTTTCTTTGCCAATAAGTGTAGCAAGCGGAGAGAGGAGTTTCTCAAAAATTAAAAATTAATTAAAATTTACGGTCTACAATTCTTCAAGAGAGATTAAATGGCTTAGCTACATTGGCAATCGATCATGAAATAGCTGAACAAATTGATTTGAAGGAATTAATCAGAAAGTTTTCAGCGTTAAAAGTCAGAAAAAAACACTTTTAAGTTTTTGTTTATATTGTTATTTGTTTTAATTTTAATAAATATATATATATATATATGTATACTGTTGTAAGTTGCTTTTTCTTGCAAGAACTATTCAAGTTTTATATAGGTGTGTATTTATAAACAATTAATATATTTCTTAAAATATATTTTATACGTTGTGAGAGGGCGGTATTTTTTCTATTTTGTCCGGCAGCAAAACTGTTGTGAGCTGTCCTGATGGACATTCATAAAAAAAATAATGAAAATTCATTAATGTTTGTTGTAATTGTTGATTTTGTAATAAGAAATTTCCTCGTTATAAAAAATGTCATGTGTAGCGAATGGTTAACACATAAATGAACGAAAAATCCCACTGGGAGATCCCCTCCGCAAAGCTTTTCGAGAATGAACCTTGTGTGTTAAACACTGATAAATTTTCTCTTCTTTACTTAAACGTGTGCAAAAATTATTAGTTTTAGTTACTTAACACTCATTGTTATCTCTTTAATATAAATTATCTCTTTTTGAACTAAATTACAAACAGCTCTTTTTAAAAATGTATGTAAAAATACTAAATGTATTTCTAAAATTTGATTATAATTTCATTTGTGCTATGGATGCTAAAAATGTTTGAAGCTATTATAGTCATTAAAAGTTCATTTCTCTTTCTACTCTTACATACTTTTCCACATTAAATGAAGTTTTGTTTTAATAATATACACATTCTTAATTCAAATTATATAATTATAGAAAAGAGTTGTGTGCAGCAATGTGAAGAGCCATACAATTCCTAAATGGTCTTTTTAACGTTTGATTTGGCAACATTTCTGATTTTTTGTTTTAAATTAAAATACGGTATTGACTGTAACCGACATTATTTTTTATGCCCCAAGTGTTGTCAACGATCGATTGTCGTTATGCAAAATACTCTGTAATAAACTCCTTCCTTCGTACGAAATCATCGCCCTGAACATTGTAATTGCAACAATTGTTTTTCTCCTTTTATTTATGTGAAAAAAATATCTTTTATGCAGGATATTATGATTGTTGTAGATTGATCAGTTGAATCGAGCTAAAGACATGACAATAATTTTGAAACCAAATAAGTGTAAATTTGGAAATAAAATATTCAACACTTTCCACGTCACAGTAAGTTCAAAAATGGTTATCCTATTTTCTCCTTTTTAATAATTCAAAATCCGGATTATCTTGAAATTACTTTCAAAATTTTGAAGTTTTCAGTCGATGGAAATAATGATTCACCCTTTCCGGGCATCCCTCTAATTTGGATGACTTGTCTATTTTTCCCCCCCCTTTTTTTTTTAAATCTTGTTTATCTTCTTTTCTTTATTTGTCGTTTCATTATTTATCAGTTATTTGAAGGCGCACAAAAATAATTTTGAGATTTTCCGATTGCGACCAGTATTAGAATTTTAAAAACCTGTGAGGTGATTTTTTTTCCTTTTGAAATTGCTTCATAATTTAAAAAAAAATAAAAGTGTGATGCTTTTTATGAATATTACAAAAAACATTGTTTACGATTTCTAATAAATAACTCAATCACTGAGGATTAATTTTTTGAAAATTGAAAAGCTGTAAGAAATAACCCCTAAAAGGATATTAAGCATAATTTAAAAAGCCATGATCGATAATTGAAAATATGCCAAACCGCGTTTAATTTTGAGTTTTTAAAAAATTCATTTATCATTTCTATATTTATTCAATGTATAGTGTAACTCGTGGGGAAAATGTCTGAAAGTATTACAAGCTTTTATTTCATATGAATTTAAAAATATGTAGAAATAACTTTTAATGAAAAAAGTACGCGTATTGTGTGTGTGCTAGTTTTCTACTGTGACATGAAATACTACATTTATATTTTGATATAAATGTATGACGATACATTTGTGTTTTGTAATGTAAAAAACAGATGTTAATCTTTATTCTTATTGATGTTTTGCCTACTTTTCTTTTTCAGAGATGTAATACAGAAAATAAATGTATTTTATTGTACCTGTTGAAATTAAAATCTGCTTCAAATTTTTTCTCCGTAATTTTTAAATTTACATTTGTTTCTTTTAATTATAAAACAATTCATATAAAAAAAATTAAGTCAATTCCTTCTTAGATCAACAAAGTAACATTTTATTTTAGCTACTTTTTATTAAATAGTTACAATTAATATAAATATATATATACATTGGACAGAATCACAACATTAAATGGTAACTAATTTTTATTCATTATCATTAAAGTATCGTATTGTCATCCAAAACAATCGTGTCTATAAATTTTCAGTTCAACTGAATGCTTTAAAACGTGAGAAAAAAAACCTTTGACACGTCGCCAAAGGGGTCGCTAAGTCGCCAAATATGATGCCAACGTGGCTGTATTTGTAATTCTTTAAATAATTAGTTTTAATCAATGAATTTTTATTAACTACAATTTTATTATTGTACTGTCATCCAAAATAAACATGTACATATATAAAATTTCAACTCAATGGAGCTCTTAAAAATGTATTTTATTAACGATTGAAAATTCCGCGAAGATAAATAAATAAATATATGGAGAGTGTAAGCCAATAGTAGGAAATTGAAGAGAGAGAGAGTAAATATATTTTTTAATGTTGTCATTCTGTTGTTACATACAAATTGAAATTTTCTACCAAAATTTTGAAATGATGCTGTGCAAGGTATTTTTTGTTCTCTGTGCAAAAGCAAGGAACTCGTGAAAAATATACCGAAATAAAGTTGAGATATATTAACGTCGCTCTATAAAGCTACACGAGGACAGTTGGCGACGGATTTAGTTTTGAACCATGGTCAAGTGACGAGGACAACACCTGAGCTGGCACTCTCTTCTCGTAACTACCACATCTCACTCCATCTGAGTACGTTTGAACCTTAACATATTTAATGTGCGTCGGCCTCCTCTACACGCCGGGTTTTTGGCACCATGACTCGAATCCGCTAATCGCCGGCCCCGAGTCCATGACCTTGTCCATTAGGCTGCCGCAGCCACTACCGAAGTTTGGTGATACAGACACGAACGAAGCTGAGATATTTTTCTGGATTCTTGAAGCATAATTCTGAGCTAAAACTCAAATGTTTCATTATTTTCCAAACGAGCTCGTTCTGACGTTTTTTCATTCTTATTTCTGTAATTTATTTTTTACGGCGATGATACATTGAATAATTTGGAGATAGTGGTGATAAGATGATCAATTCCGAGAAATTTATGAATTAGGTCTTATTTATTTTTGTGCATTGATGATTTGTTTACGTGAAAAACATACTCCCAGCCATGAAGACTAGTTATTTTTAAAAAGAACTTTTTGCTTCCTGTAAGATGCGCTACTTTTTTTTCCTGCGAGTATCGACGGTATGGTTTTTCCTTAAAAATAATGGAATTATAATCCAATGGATTTTTATTACATTGGGTTTTTTTATGACGATTTTTGTTTGATTTACAAGTAGCTGGCACAATTTTAAAAAATGTTTTACGTATTTTTAAAAAAATGTATGCTCATTGTAATACTTGCATTAAAAATATCTGCAATGTCAATGGCACATGCGCCTTCGTCCAATAATTACTTTCCCCATCCACTTGTACCATGTGAGACATTTTTCCACTCCACCCCACACACGATTTGAGGGTCTTTTCGTGAAAACATATTTCCACACCGAGCGGACGCTTCGATGAGCTATGTTGTTTTTTTGCGAAAGGGGAAAATTATTCAAAAAAGAAGAGTTTCGGAAATTACAGAGTGAGGAAGAGGCTATTGATAAATAAATAAATAAGTGAACAGGGTTGGGGTCTCCCCATGCGGAACCGATGGGGGTGTTTGGGATAACGGACGCACACGGGGTGGAAAAACGACTTTTAGTCGCAAAGGCAGGGCTAGTTAGAAACGGTCACGTACGCAGCCAGTGCACAGGTAGTGAGGTCGGGCATTTTTACATGGGCTCTCGTTTGGTCTGGAATTTCAATGGGCGAAAATCGTTCCAAGCGATTTATTTTATAGATATCTTTGGGCTTCCGAAAAGGTTGTTTCAGTGTCGCTTCTGTTCTGCAATATATTTGAGGAAAAAACAATCTCAATTGAAATTAAATTGTTAAATATATCTTTTTTAAGCAAACCTTAATGTATCTCTCAACCTCTCTGGGGTTTTTCATAGAAAATATTAGGAAGGCATGGTTAAAATAACTTATTTATAAATACAAATACTGATAGATAACTTATCGCTTTGAAAAGAACGGATAATGTTTTCTGCTTCGTTTAAGAATTTGAGAAGAAACTGTTTTGTACGTCACTGTATAATCTTTCTTAACTTCTGAGAGAATGGTCATTATATATATACTCAATTTCTTCATATCATGTGGTGTAATTTGGAATCATTGTATTTTTGTATGGATCTGACGGTTCATTAAAAAGTTGATATCATTGCCTTAGTGTTGAGTATTATATATATAAATATATTTCCCTCAAGTATCTTACATAAATTGAAAAGGTTATAGAATAACTGCAAATTTTATAGTTACACTATTTCCTGTAAAATTTTTTAAGTGTTATTGACTCTTGAGAGATCGTTTTAATAAAATCATTCGATCGTTATTTTCTTACAGTAATGATGTTTCGAAACGCATCAGTCACTTCGCTTACAAAACAACTCTGCTGTAATGGATCTCATTCGATAAAACACACCCTCGGTTTCAAAATCCTAGCGTTTTATTTTTGTCGTGTCATTGCAGTAACGACCTCCTCTTGTCAGGCAACGTGTTTTAAAGTGACGCTGGGGGAGGTCCTAAGGGTTTTTTCTATCTTTATCCTTATTAAGATTTCATTTCTTTTTCAAATTTGGGTTTACCAACAGCCTATGATGTCATCTTGAATGGGGGTGTTGAGCAGGACATAGGGTTGAAGTCAGTGGGTACACGAACTACTTTCATGGAAGGGGTTACATTTAAAAGAAAGTGGACGAGAACACTAAACCGTAATCTTAAAGCTAAAATTAAATATCGTCATTAAAGCACCAACTAACCTACCCAAAAGTCTGTCTGAGGGTGTCTTTTCATTCTACATCGTATCCTCTTGGCGCGAAGGATGTTCCCATGAGCAGTGGAGAATCCTGGCGCACAAAATGACATAAAGAAATATCAATTTTTTGACCCTTTCATTTTTAAATTTTGATAATTTTATAGACTTCTATTTTAACAATTTCTCTCTCAATGTTTAATTTTGGATGCACAAATAATCTGCATGCGAATAAGTTCAAGTTTGGGAAACTGTTCATTATTTAGAAAAATTGTTTGTGGATAGTATTATGAAAGGTAATGAGCAACTGAATTCACTCTCCAAAAAATAAAACATTAATTTTAATTATTTTTTAAATTTTGTTTTCGAATATTTAATATACAATTTCTGTTCAATATTGATCTTTCGTATGAAAAACAAAGTAATTCCACACACACTAAATATTGTTAAAAAATATATGTGACTTGAGATAATCAATTGTTAGGATTGTATTAGTCAATTTTTTTAGTGAATTCGTTACATTTTGCTATTTATTCATTGGATAAGTGTCTCATAATGAACAATTTTAATTCCTCAAAATGCAGAAATATCTTAATCAATGTGAATTATTCTTCATGAAATCTATATCTGTTAAGTTACCTTTATCAAAAGCATCAATAATGGTCAGCGAATATTGCTCTCCTTGAGTAATATTATCACCAAAAACCCTTTCTGAAATTATGTTTATGGTTAATTGGGTTATATATATGATGACCATTTCTCTTTTTACGTGTTATTGAGCTTTTTGCTCGCTATAGTGGGAGTTCCTCTATGCTCCATTGCTTTGTCTTTCTTTTAATTTCTGACTATCATCGTTCTTTCAAAAGATCATAAAAATGAGTTTTTCTTTTTCTTCATTTCTTCGCATTTTTAATTAGCTATCGGTTTGATTCGATGGAACTTTCATATCTTTGTTTTGATTTCTCTACCCTGAACATTCGACTCAAATGCAATATATCAACCAAAACACGAGTTTTGTCTAAAAGAAAATATTCCTGCTTTTCAACTGTGAAATTTCTAATTCATATTCAAAATTTTTAGAGACAGTTATGTATTTCGCTGTGTAGGTTTCTCGCGATATGAATTGGAACAGAATCAAATGTAAATTATATCCACTTCGGGTTTTTTTTTTTACAAATTAAATTCTATGCATTAGTTTTCCTTGAATGTTTCTTATTTTTCAAATAATTCGTGTATCTCTTAACCCTCAGTGCTTTTGTTCTCGCTTTTTGTTCAGATATGTCTCTGTATTGACCTCGGTGTATTTGCAAATGGAATCTGGAAAATTAAAGTATTTTCCCCATTTCGGAGATTTTTTTTTTTTTTTTTTTAAAGTAATATATTCCGTTTTTGTTAAATGTATTTATCTTCCAATACCAAACTTTTCCCTCAACCTGTGGGTGCCCCCTTTGAAAACGTGATAACTCTACGTGGGGGGGCAGACCTATGAAAGACTGATATAAGATAATTATAAATGTATCAGCACGGTTAAAAATATTTGATAATTAATCTATCAATGCTTAATTTGAAACAAGTTTTGTAATGTGAGGCTTGTCATGTACAAAATTATGTACTAAATTTGATACTTATCTTGATATATATATAATTTGTGTAGTTTATAATTAAAGTCGCGCATTATGTAGCTTTAGCGCCGAAGGATATTGTTTTTGCATTCAATACATAGTTGTATGAGAGGAGCGCGATAAAAACTATGACTGAAAATTGGGTCACAAATATTGAAAGTTTGAGAAGTACTGCCATAACGCGATTCCGAATGCTCGCGCCGCTCCCCCCCCCCGAGTTCAAAAAGTGTTTGTAAACTAAGAGAGAAAAGAAGTTTTTACTCACGCCGAATGAAATCGAATGCTACGGGAGAAAAAAAAGATAAAGAGATGAGAGGAGGAGGAGAGAGAGGGTAAAACCTGACGTCGTAGGGAGGGAGCCAACGAACGCTCAAAGGGCCCCTGGTTGGGGCCGCCCAACCGGGGAACGTTATTTACACTCGGGGCCGGAAAAAGTGTCCCGGGCCTTTCTCTTTTTTGTTCGCCCCACGCCATTCCATCTCTTCTCGTCACTCGGATACCGCTTCCAAACGCCGACATTAGGTGAGTGCCTCCCCCTGACATCTCTTGTGGACACCTCTTATTGGAATAGTAATACACAGAGTAACTTTTGTCTGGAATTTTTCTCTCCGATCCTGGTAAGTTTTTAAAACGAGGCACATCCTTAAAGACGTTTCTTATGTTTCGAGCACTGGAAGCGCAGCGTATCGTTGGAAATTACAGGAATGGATTGTTATGGATTTCTCTAAAAAATTAAATGCACTTTCGTCTTAGATTATTGAGATTTAAAATTTTTATTAAAAAAAAAAAATCTTTTGAAATACAGCGTGGAATATTAAGATTTATTTATCGTTTGGTGTAATTTATTCAATAGAGAAACCTCCCTTTTTAAAATTATTTTTTTTTTTGTTTTTTAAATTTATTTGGGGGGTACAAGTTTTGATTCCCTTTTTGTTAAAACAAATTTCTTTCTTTGAACTAAAAGATATTTTGAAATAAATGAATGCGAAAAAAGGGGTTTTTAATTTTTTTTTATCCCGTAAAAATTAAATGCACCTAAAAATGTTTTTTTTTTGAAATATCTTTAAAGGTAAAATTAAATACAAATTCAATTATTTTTAAAAAAGATCTTTATCCCAAATTTTAAGAGCTTAAGGTTTTTTGGTTTTGGGTTCCAAAAAAAAAAAATTTGGTTTATTCCAATAAAATTTTTAATTTTTGTTTTTTAAAAATTCCCATCGAATTGCAAAAAACAAAACAAGGTTTTTCATTTTATATTTTGGTGAATAAGGAAAAAAACAAAATTTTTGTTTTTTTTACTTTTTTTTCCCGAAAAAAGAAATTTAAAAAAAAAACTTTTTTTTTTGTGCTTTTAAGGTTTATTTCCCCTGGTAAAGAACCCAAATTTGTTTTTTCGGGCAAGGTTTTCTTTTATTTTTTTTTTCCTTCCCAAAAGAAAAAATTTTTGGGGGTTTTTGGAAATTTGGACAAAAATTTTCGGGATTTCCCCTTTTTCTTTTTTTTTGCTCAAAAGGGAAAAAGTTCCCTTAGAAAAAATGGTATTTTTTTTTGTATTTTTTTTTAAATTTTGGGAAAAACCCAATTTTTAAATTTTTTTTTGATTTTAAAATTTTTGGTTTTTTTCGGGGGAAAATTTCCGAAGTTTGTTTTAATTTTTTTGGGTTTTTTTGTTTTTTAACAAGAAATTTTCCAAGTTTTATTGTATTGTAATTTTTTTTAAATACGTCATTTATTATGAAATTTTACATGAAGTTTGAACTTTGACAGTTGTGGGAATTTCACGCCAACGAAGATACGAGAAACAAGTTTTTTAATCGTAAAGAATGAATGTAATTTTCAATTTCTCTGTTCAGGTTGCACTTGAGCAAATATTTTTGCAATCAGCCTTGCAATATATGGCTATGCCTTAAGTGTTCTTTTATTTTTAATCTTTTATCTTTTTTAAAAAAATATTTTATGTTAATCTGATGTGTGTGTAACTAAGTTTTTAATTATTATTGAAATTTCAGAATTTCGCAATGACGAGGAAACAGAAGGATTTATGATGGGGAAGACATTCTCCTACATTTTTTTTATTGATGCCAGGTTACATAATTCAGTTTCTGCAACTATAATTGTATGGCTCGCTAAAAGAATGGATGTGTCTTTATGCTTTATAGCCTCGTTTAAAAACTATCTCGTTAATTAGAATACATATTTTTTGTGTACAGTCATTCCGACAAACGAGCATGTCCCACTTCTACAAATTTGTTTGCTCTCTTTTATAAATTGGAATTCTTTCATCGTCTTGTGTGAGAGAGAAATTTTTAAGCGAAACGTGTTTGAACATTATTAAGCTTTCTTGTAATGATAGGGAAATCATTGCAGCTAAAAAAGGTCAGAAACTCACACTTCTTAAAAAAAGTGAAATGGAATTCTTTCTTAACCAAAACATGTTTTGCTCACAGTTGGTAAATAGAATCCCTCGCATTTCTTTTGGGCGGAGAACTCAGTAGCTGCGGGAAATTGTGGATGTAAGAAAATTTTAAGATGAATTTGCTTACTTAAGTTATATGTAATTTAAATTATGTGGAATTTTAATAATGTCTTCATCATAAGAAGACAAAAGTAATTGAACATTCTTGGAGTCCTTTTAGGCTAAATTTTCAGTATTTTGGCCAAATTTTTCTACATGATGGGTCTTTGTATTCATACAACTTTCTGAAAAAGAGGTATTGATGTATATTTCGAAATTGTTTCAGCAAATTTGTAGAATGTATGATTTTATTTTTTTGTCTCCCATATGTTAAGGTAATAGATGGCACTGTTTCAAGAGCGATGCTGTGCAATTGTATTCCCTATAGTGCAGGGGAGCTGTGTGTATGATAGGAGTGCGAGAGGAGCGTATAAGTTAGAGCAGTAATTCCTAAAGTGGTCTCTATCGACCCTCAGGGGTCTATGCCGACCTGCAAGGAGTCCATGTGAGCGAAAAAATAATTTGGGGTCCATAAGGTGTAAATGCGGCCTACGCAATAGTGGCTATTATTAAACCAGATCGTGACTAATTTTAAAAGAAAAAATTTCTCAAATGGAAACGAAATTTTACCTATTCAACAGATTTATTTACTAAATTGAATGAGTTTAAATTGCAGTTGCAAGGTAACAGCCTGAGTTTTATAAAAACAAGAACCATCATTTCTTGCCGGAGTTAGCTCAAGTGGTATAATAATCAAACGTCGTGAATTTTCTCAATTTGTCGTAGATAAGTTAATGACGTTCAACATTTAAATGTCCTTCATTCAGATTTCGAAACGAGGCTTGAGAATACTTTGACTAGGGTAATACCACAGTAGACAAATTAATTCATATGGTTGCATAGAGGGGGAAAATGAAATTTTTTTATATTACAAGAGGAAATATCAGAATAAGCTTTTGAAGTAAATTTAGAAAAGGATGTCAGGATTTGGGATATCTTGAGAAAATTTTAGGAGGAGTTTCGGCGTTGTTGCCAATCTCCAAAACAAAAAAAGAAAAGAATGAAAGAAAGAAACACAAAGGACAACTACTAACCAATGAGATTTAGAGTTAAACCTGACAAGATTGATGCCAAATGTTGAGAATTTGCTGAGTTATTTTATGTTTTAATAAATAATTTGGATTGAAAATAAATTCGGAGAAAAATAATCTACTCGCGGGATAATTAGGTAGGGGAAGTAGTGTCGTGTTAAGAAGTCGTAGCTATATTTTATTTTATAGTTTTAGCGCGAATCGAGCTGATAGAAATATATATATATTAGAATGCAAGTGTAATTGCACAACATTGTGATTAAGATAGAATTTAGGAAGAGTTACACCACTTGATTCCTCTGTCTGGGATACCTAAGGAACCAGATATTCTTTCTTCATTACATTTTGAAAGTATAAAAACATTACTATAAATAAAATATTTTGTGTGACTACTAATGATGCTCCTGCAATGGTTGGCAAGGGAAGAGGATTTGTCAAACTTCTTGAAAATCATATTGAACTTCCATTGCACCATGCATCATGAAAATTTAGTTGCCAAAAATAACTCTAACAATAAATCGACAGTTGTTTTAAATTGCTGGACTTCATTGCCGATTGAATTGTTTGAAGAAAATAGCATGAATCCTTTCCTCTTCTGGCTCTACCTTATATGTCAACAAATTTTTTCTCATACGAAATGTATTTGGAGTCCACCCAGAAATTGTGATTCAGAATTATGTATGAAGTTGAATGTCCTAAGTTATACCCCTGATATTGCCATATATTAAATAGAGCCTAGCAGGGACAAGGTTCGCGTTAAAGTTTTTATTTAGCTATGTTGTATGAACACTAATATTTTATGTTGCCTATTTCTTATCTATTTTTAAGAATATTTATAAAAATAATGTGTACAATTTTCATTTTTTATTTCTATTGAAGAATGGACATGCTAAATTTAATGTTCACTTCTTATTTTAATATAAATTTTCTTAAAAGATACATATTTATGTGTGCATTTTTAATTTTCTATTTATGTTGAAGGAATAATAATATTTTAGGTTGTGTTCATTTTTTTTTTTTTTTCAATAGATATACCATAATTAATATATAATAAAACTCTAAATCTGTATTTTTGACCTCTATTCCATGCATTGCCGCGGGAATCGAATATTTCCAATTGATGATGATGATGTCGTATCCATGACGGGACCAAATCTGAGTTTGGCACGCCACAGCTATAAGGCGGCCAATCCCTGATCTTGATTTTTGCTTCCCAATACTTGAGAACAGTAGATTTTTTATCCAAAAGGGGTTAAAAAAAACATTAAAATTATGTTAAATCTGAAAGATGAATTATTATGGGGTAAACAGGCTGTTTTTTTTGTGTGTGTGCAGAGACGAATTTCTTTTTTTTTTTTAGGGAGGAGGGTTCCATTTTCTAATAGGGCTGTGGATTGGTATTTTTACCATTGCAGATCTAGTACATTCCCCGGAAGTTTCTTTTTAGTGCAGCACCCTATAGGTGGTATACCAATTGCCGTAAGTAACTGACGACCAGTTTCCTCCCAGAGGGAGGCACTTAAGCCCCGATGATGCGACTCCTAATTTAATTTTGCCGAGAACACCCAAACAGGCACTCTATGGATCTTTTACATGCCGTGTAATCATACACGATATGGATGCTGTCCATTTTCTGCATCATGAAAATCCACCGACTTGGGCCGGGGTCGAACCCTTGGGTGTACAAGGCTTGCGCCAAACTTTTTTTTGATTAAGTTGAATGTTTCCTAATTTGAATAATTTTGGATGATGGATATTGCGAAACAATTGAAATTGAATTCTTTTTAAATAACCAGTGACAGAAATGGATGAAAAGGTTATTTTTTAAAAAACAAGGAATCGTGTGGGATGAATTTTTAACTCTTAAAATATTGCTGAAATCTATGCGGCATTATAGGATCAATTTCATTTATTTTTATTCTTGTCATTTTTTTTTAAAGAAAACATCTTTATTAGCATTATATTTAAAGAAAGCTAAAATATCATTCTTTCTAAAAGTTTGTCAATGCCTATAATTTTTATCTATTTGTTATTTTTTTAAAAGTTTTTTAAAATTTTATTATTGCTATTTGAAAACTAGCATATTTCTAATGGGAATGCTGAAGTTTCTCTTCTAAGATGAAATTTCGAAAATAAAGTCCGATTGCCAACAACTTTTCTTTTTGTCGTTGATTTTTTTAACTGGTTAGGACAAATTGTGCCAATGTCCTGCGGAATCATTTCACTGATTCACTTTGTTTTTCAAAAAGAACATTTTCTCCGTTACGTGTTTAGTCTTTTATAATCCGCTTGGGAAAATTGTGGTCCAATTTAATGAAATCATTGATGTCCAATGACTGGACTTGGGGATCTCATCTTTATTATTTTTTCCATTTTCAGTTATGGTTATTCACTTTTCTCAAAAATTAATATAGGTTTATACACATGAAGGAATTACATTTTTTGAAATTAAATGTCCCGATGATACTTCCTGTTATGTTATTTTGGATTCCTGTTCCTTTTTGCTAATTAAAAGGAATACGAATATCACTTATTAATTATAGACTTTATTTTGTATTAGTTAAATGATTTTATCGTCTTGAAACGGGAAAAAAAATTTTTTTTTTTAACTAAGGTTATTTTTTTATCTCCAACATTAAAAAAAAAATCTTTATTTTCTGCTTACATGTGCCCCCTTCCCCCCACCGAGCTTGGGGGTAGTTATGGTCGTGGCCACTGAATAAAATAATTCAGAAACCGAGTGACCTCGTTGATAGAGTTTGGAGGTTTTTGAATGATTTTCGTATAAATTGAATGTGATTAAATGACATAAAACTAAATCTTCACCAAAATTGGTTTCAGGAGCCTTAAAGTCTTCGAGATCGTAAGACAGTTCAGCTTTGTAGAGAATACGGTATTTGAAAGAACAAAACGCAGTTTCAGAAATTTTTTATTTTCTTGATTTGGGGAAAATAAATGCAAATATGTTTAAATTTTCTTATATTCTTTCAACAGATTTATATTTAGATCCAGGGTCGTAACTACCGCCGTATCAGTGATACGGAGCCCCCAAGCTTCAGGGGCCCCAAATATGTAAACAAAAAATCGTAAATTGCAAATGGGCCCCAAATGAAGGATTCCAATGAATTTTGGTACAAGGCTCAATCAGGGCTAGCTATGCCAGTGTTTGGATCCCTATACGATTGGAATTACAGTAATTTTCACCTTAATTTTAAATGTATATTTTCCCATTTCTTTTGTTGTTGTTCACTTTTGTAAATTCTTTGCACTAGTGTGTGTGAAATTTATCTCTTTCATGCAGAAGTGCAAATTGTGTGAAGTAAATTGGGTCTTTTTCTCAATGACGCTGAACATTCCGGATAAAAATAGTTCTCAAAAATGAAAAAAAAAGGGCTATATATGAGTGAATGAGCCGACTAAAGGACTTCCGTCAATTTATTTGCCTTCAAGATTAAAAATATTTCCACCTCAAATGTAAGCATGTGACATGGGACAATCGAGAGAAAAAATCTTGCCATTTAGACACTCCTAATTCTGAGGGTACATTAAAATTTTTGGTTATAGAAGGGTACTTTAAAGGGACAGTTTGAAAGCCACCGATTCCTTTACAAGTGTTCTTTCAGTTTGTGTTCCTACTGTCGTTTGGAGAAATTATATTCAAATTATCTTAAATCGTGAACAAAATCTTAACTTTCATTCTACTGCGGGCAGTTTTCAGATGTAGAATTGCAGTGCGAAGACGAAATATGGAACACATTTCTTCCCTAGGAAAAGATTGAATTTGACAAAAATTGATTAATTTAATGGTTTTCTAAAGACTAACAAAGTTAATGTAAACTTTATCTTCAAACGGCTTTTTTCCCCCTCTCTCTCTCTTCTTTTTGTATCTGAAAAAGTGCTTATCTTGGCGCGAATATTGCGTACAACGACGTAATGGGCGAAATAAGTTTTGAGATGAGCCCTGAAAAGATCAGCATCGATAGAAAAGATACGATTTTTTGTGACGTTTTTGTATTCAAGTGATTCATGGTGTTTTTCTATCCTTTCCCTCTGAATAAGAAGACATGTTTTTAAATTTATAGTGATTTCAGAGTTTTATATTCTTCCAGATTTATATATAAAAATAAAATTCAGCACTGAACTCCTGTGCATGCCCATTGTTAAAAAAATAATTATCAAAAATAGTAACTAAACTGTATTGTTTGCCGCAAAGAGAGATAAGATAACTTTTTTGTGTTCCATTTAGGTAAAGTTCTTGATCATGAAAGTGCTCTTCTGGGAACTTTTGGAAATTTAAAACGTGGATGAGGAATAACATTTGTTCCGAACATAATAAATAATTTAATAATTTCTATTCATTGCTTGTTCAATCGATATTCTTATGTCTCGTTTATCCTGATTTCAATTCATTTCGGAAACAACTCACAGTCCTATTTCTTATTAATTTGGGTCTCAGCCGCCTCCTCTCCCCCACTGCGAAGGTCAGGCGCCATCGAACGTATTAATTAAGACCCGAGAGGTACTTTGAGAAGAAATTGGACTGTAGGAAGGAATGTCGTTATTTAGAAATGAATCAAGTTTTCCCGATTCGCCTTACCTTGAAAATTAGTCACCATAGACTTGGAAGTCTTTGCCGTGACATCGTGTTCTATATTGTATTGTTTATTCCAGTTGGGTTGACATCACTTGCTAGCTCCAAACTCTACTGAATCCTATTTAAATAATGATATTGTGGCCGTTTTAGCTGCTCTGGGTATCTCCGATTTTTTGCTTACGTCGTTGAATGAACACGCTATCGAATCGGGCATCGATCGCTCAATTGTAAGAGGCGTTCAAGCGTAGCTGTGCGAACGTTATCAGTGATAGCGAGCTTTTAGGAGCAGATGGCATTAAGAAAGATTAGAAACTGATTGGAAACGATGGATGAAAAGGATCGATTAGGCATCTGTCGTCTTCAGCAATTCATACTTCACGACTCTATTCGAAAGATTAATCAATTTTACAAAAATATACACCGCTGTTTGTAAAAACTGTAACACCATGAAGGAATCCTCAGAATTAAATGAACTTTGCAGCAAATATATCAATTGTAGGATGTTACGTAAAATAGTAAAGTTTCAGAGTCATTGCGCATGCTTGGCGTGCGCAGCGCCCTCTCAACTGATGCTGAGAGCGTATAAATAGAGGGCTGTAGCGGGACGTTGAAAAAAGATTATTTGTTAGTGGCGAACGTTTAGTGAGACCTAAGTATTCCTCCACGACGAAATAAGGAGAAATTCCAACAACTTACGGAGTTTGAACGGGGGAAGATTATAGGCCTTCGAGAAGGAAGATTTTCCTATCGCGCAATAGGATTTCGTGTGCAGCGGAACAGTTCCAGTGATGTGAGTTTTGGAAGAAGTAGACCGACGAGCTCCGAACAACTCGAAAAATTGGCAGTGGACGACGGAAGGTGATGTCTGCGCGCTACGATCGACACCTGCTCCGCATGGTCCTCCAGGAGTTAGCAGCACGTTGGTCTACTGCTACAGGTGTACTAATGTCGGCTTCGTCAATTCGTCGACGTCTACTGCACCGTGGATTGCGTGCAAGGGTGCTGTGACGTCTTCAATTGATGTGAACCCCACCCTGCCAATTCATCTGAAATACCTATCATCCATGCACCAAACAGATGTTGGATGACAGTAGGTAGAGCCATGGGGTCATTGTTTGTTAACTGGCCTCGGCCAGCCACATCTGGTCTTGAATATACAATGGCTAAGGAATGTCGATGTTCGATAGTCCTTTAGAAAGTTTGAATAGAAGTTGATGCATTGAGAGTGGGTTGTGAACGCAGGTGTGAGATGAATAGATGTGAGTTATGGCGCCCTTGGATTCCGCTCGGATGGTGAATGTGTTCGTCAATTTTCAGCGAATTGAGGGACAGGTGGCCGGGACTAGGCAACTATTCTTTGGACTGCCAATGCAGGAAGACGAGGCAGACCCTTTTCTATTTTGACCTGCAATGAGGGAGAACGAGGGGCGCGTGGTGGACCCGCCCCTGGTGTTTAAAAGAGGTGAATTTGGGCGGAGAGGAAAAACGGACGAAAAGAGAATCGGACGAGAAAGAAACCTGAAGCGACTTGGACGGAGCGGGGACTTGGAGATAGAGCCATGGAGTAAACTGGAGCCCGGAAAAGCTATGGACTGACCTCGAGTGAAAAAAACTGTCCGCCCGGCTTTGGCCTATTTAAGGAATATTTTTTTTGGAATCTAATAAATACTAGTTAAAATAGTAAAGTATGGCTGTAACAAATTTTCTTGGGTACGAATGACTGACGACGTTACAGTGCCTTTATACAAGATCCCTCTCACGGCAAACCATCGACGGCTGCGTCTGCAATGAGCTTATGAGTATAGAGCCTGGTAAACTGATTGGCACCAAGTTGTCTTTTCAGATGAATCATGATTCAATTTGTGGGGCTATGTTCAATTCGTTTTAGACGTTATGCCGGTGAACGCTGTCTTCTAGAGTGCGTTATCGAACGACATAGTGATCTAACACCCGGAGTTATGGTTTGGAGTACGCTTTCGTGTCATGGACGATCCAATTTGCTACGAATTGAGGGTAATCTCAATAGCAACAGGTACGTCCGTGAAGTGCTACAGCCCGAAGTCGTTCCTTTCCTTCAGGGCATCCCTGGAGCTATCTTTTAGCAGGATAATGCACGGCCACATGTTGCAAAGACACTTCTATTCAACCCAACACATGCAACTTCTTCCTTGGCCTGCTTATTCGCCGGATATGTAACCTTTTGAGCACGTGTGGGATTTAGTGGGTCGGCGTCTCGCTCGTGATCCGCGTCCTGCAGCTTCAAAAGACGAACTTTTGATGCGCATACAAGCAATACAGAATTCTCTTCCACAAGCAGACCTTCAAAATCTGTTTGACTCCATGCCTAGTCTTATAGTGGCACTTATTGCAGCGCGTGGTGGCTACACCAAATACTGATTTCGGACACTTAATATATATATATGTATATTTTTTTTGCTTTGATCATTTCGTCATTTATTTGTAGTAATACAAGTCGTTTGAAATATTCTTTTAAAAATTTATCACTAAATGTATAATTTTTATAAATTTTTTCACGTCCTCCTGTTAATGGTGTAGTTAGATTTTCCTTTTTTTAATGGAAAAATAGCTGGTAATATCGGCTGTGCTCGTAGAATCTCACGCGTTAATTCTCTTGTTCTCTGATCCCTCTACATCAATGGTCCCGAGCCTTGGGCCACCCAAGGAACATTAAATTATTTACATCTCATTTTCTGTGACGTATTTCTTTCGGGTTTGTATTACTTTCCTTGGAAATCGCTTTATATTTCATGTTAAATCACCTAATATTTATTTTTTGGTGTAACTGTATTTTATTCTGAAGGCATATTTAAATACAATTAAATTAAAATTATTATATCAAAACAATATCAAATGTAAGCAATCAACGTTACCAGGGGGCTGCTGTAAAATTATAGAACGTTTACCAGTCCTCGGGGATAAAAAAAGGTTTTGGAAGTTCTACATCACCATTTGTTGTACCAAAAACGTCAAAATTTATTGAAACAATTTCGAAAAGTTTGATGCCATTTTGAATTAATTCCAATACCACAAGTGATATTTTCGTAATAAAGCTATGGAAGGTCATTAAATTTATTTAAGATAATGTTTCTTTCTGAGAACCTAAAATAAACGTAACCTAATACCTAACTAGGTATACCTAAGATGCTTATACTTTTAGGCATACCTAAAAGTAATTAATTTTTTTAAGTTATTTGTGTAAGAGATTACGATTAATATGTCAGGAATGACAAAAGTATTCCGCTTTGATTTGTTATGTTTCTCTTTCCTTCACCCTCTTCGATAGAAGAGATATAATTTTGAATGGAAGTGTTAGTGCAAAACAGCGAAGTTCATAGAAAGTCAAGGATGTCAGTATGATATGTGTAATGTCAAATTTTTTGTGCTTTTTAGATAATCTCAACTTATAAAATAAGTTGCATTTAGTCACTTGGCAAAAATCACCTTCTAGAAACTACCATGTAAAGTTCCTAGGCGTGAAGAGAACTTCTCAAAGCTTGGAAGTGAAGATCTCTTAGAAAGTTGAAATAAGCGACTTTGCGTATAATGAATGATACACTCATGATGATTTTTCAGCATATATACTTTAAAGTGAAGGATGCAAAAATATTTGCAAGGATAAGAGAATGAAATTTTAAAAGTTGGAGAGTTTTGGCGCTTTTTAAAGGATCAGAAGAGAGCACTGTTCGAACTTATTTTCCAGAATGCCGCACTTCATGGTCAGGGGGCTGCATTTTGGGGCAATCTTTGATTGTGGCCGAAAAAGGGTTACCGCAAGAACGTGACCGAATCAAAACAATCCTTTTCTTTCAACCCGATGCCATCTCGCAAAGATAAATTATTTATGAAAGGAATAGCGAACCTATTACGTGAACATAACACAACCCTGCTAAAAACGGGCTTCCTGAAGGAGTTTGTTTTTTCCCTTGTGGTTTCTTGAGTCATCTTCCAGATGCCAAGTCCGGTCGCCGCCCTCGAAATAGATGGCTCTCTCATTGTTTGTTGTAAATAAAAATAGACAAGCACTCGAGTACAGTTTGTGCAGAGGTCCATTTTTCTAATGGCCGCGCTGTTTTGGCCAACTTCTTTGATGAAAATGGCGCCTCGAGGCTCATCTCGGGAGTGGATAAACTTTTGAATCATTTGATCTGTAACTTTGTTTGTGAATGAATAATACTTCTTAATCATTAATATATATAGTGGGAAATTTCTATATTTAACGGATCATTTCCAATAACGGAACGTACGTTATATTTTTCTCTACGTACTTTCGAGCTCACGAAACTCGATCGTCCTCGTCATTTGAACATATATTAAAAGAATGAGGTTCGAGGCCAATGATCGTGGTTTTGAAATGCCAATTCAATCCCTCGACGAAACGTGGAGTATCGGATCGTAATTTTTGTTCTGTTTTGCTTCTAAGACAGTTGATGGGTTGTTTTCGAATGAACGCGTAAAAAATAAAATCAGATCGGAGACCAGTTGTTTCAAAACAAATTGTTAAACCAAAAAAAAATGGGGGATGTTTTTTCTCAAAATATTAGTGAAAACATAAAGAGTGTTGTATTAGGTAAAAACATGTGATTTTTATACAATATCAAGTTCTGATATAATATTGGATAATGTAAATATCTAAAAAAATTTAACGCAATACTAATAGCATTCACGAACAGAGAGCGTGCTTTTCAATCGTTGCTACTTAATGCTTAAATTGTGATTAGAAATGAAGGAAATAATCCTTTATTTAGTCACATTTTTATCTTTTCTTTATTAAGATTATAGAGGTCATTTACTTCGTTCTTTTCAGGAACTTTTTACTTTTTGATCTTTATAAGAATTCGGAAAATTTTTCATCTTTATTTTATTATTTTTTGAATTGTACTGTTCCTTGGTCTATCATTTTCAAGATTATGAAAATGCATTTATTGTATTATGAATATCTTGATGAACTAAAATTAAACTTTACTTTTGGCAGTGTTTGTATACGCGCGAGTGGTTTGATTTACTGCAATATTAAAGTAAAAAATCGACTATTTTTTAAAAAAATTTTGGTTAATTTTTTTGTGTAAAGCTGGCTTCGCTTAATGTTATAGAACCCGTAATCTAAGAAAAATTTCAATTAGAAAAGGGTTGCCAAATAACTATTATATTCTGGTGTCTTTATCCTATTTAGATAAGGATATTTTATCATACTACTCATTTTTATCCTAGTAGATCCATATTTTCTAGTGTACAAATGCGTTCCATGTTTAGTCTCTTCTACATGGTGATGCTGGATAAGTTTTCAATTTTCATGTAAAAGGGAAAATTTACTTATTTATGGAATAATTTCGAATTTTAAAACGCAGTGTTATGAATAGATGTATGATTGACAGACAGGGTTGCAAATTTTCACATATTCGGTAGACATATTTCCTTTTCGTATATTCCGTATTTAGTTAGGGCTCTGTTTCATTTGGCGAAAGCAGCCATAACATAAAGTTGAATTATATATGTGTTTGTATAGATTGTTATTTTAAAGGCATTTATACACTCCCATATATATATATATAATATATATATATATATATATATATATATATATATATATATATATATATATATATATATATAGTCTTATCCTCTACAAACAAGAGATAAACATCCAACAATCACATTCGAAAAACACATAGACAGTAGGAAAATCACACAATGTAGGACACATGAGCAACCGAGATTAAAAATTATAAAATGGATGCTGCAGTATCATAAACATTGCTGACTTAGGACAGCTAATATATAAAATAATTTATATAAAAGTAGGGTTGAACATGTTTTTTAGCCAGCCAACCTTCCCCCTTTATGTAAATAATACTGAGCAAAAACCAATTGAAAGTAATGGATAGGAATATCTAAATCCATTACAAAATAGAGGTAACTTACCTAAAAATTGCACCGCGCTAAATCTGAGTGCAATAAATAAGTTATTGCCAGATTCTGGACCCTAATGCCGATTCAAGGCATGTGAATGGCTGAAATGTAGCACTTAACAAAAGTATAAATAGAATAGAAATAAAAATAAATAACGAGAGTTACAAATTATAATAACTTAAGTGACACAAGAGTATATATGAATTAAATAATAATAAGTAATTTTGTTTAATAATAGAATATGGAGGTAACTATAACTATGAAATATGTAAATTTATAGTAGTAAACTATTATTAATCTAAGAATTTTTAATCCTTACTATTTTGAATAGCTTTATTCATATAAATGTTAATAAAATTAATTGGGTATTTCTGGTTTAAGCAATATTTAGTAAAATGTTTATAGTTATTTATTATTTCTGATTTTTTTTGACACCAGAAATTTATTGCATTGTATATAATTACTAACAATATTTTTGAATATAGAAACATGTACATTACTCTCCCAATGAGGAACTTTTATAATATTGAAATTAAATTCTTCTCTTTTATCATAAAAATATTAGAAACTTTGCTTCAAAGAAAATTTGCTTCATTGTTGTTACTATTTGTCTGTATTAAATTAAGATATTGTGAATAAAAAATAGTGTTGGGTATAAAATCGACTTGCTATATATATATATATATATACACACAGAGAGAGCTTTTCCTGCCATATATCTATTTAGACGCTTCTGGGGTTTGTCAATAATTTAATTATAACTCACTATCACGTACTAAGATTGTGTTGATCTTTCAAAATGAAGCATTCGATATCTAAAAACGATTGTAATCACTATATCGCCTACCCGATATAGTGTTTAGTGACGCTGACTTCTGTGCCTGGGTTCGAGTCCCCCAGTATGCAACTTTTGTCAATGTGACCTTTCCATTTTACACATTCTAATAGAATGTCCAAAATATTCATCTAAAAGAAACACCTTTTTTAAAACCAACCTTTTAACCTTGACTGATTTGGTTGGGGAAACTCCCCATCCAAATCTTTTTCCTTTTTTACGTTCAATTGACATTTTACATGAAATATAATTTTTAAAGATTTTATTGTACCATTGGACTTGATTTATGCTTTTAATTAGATTTTTAATATTATATATGTATGTGTGCATGCATGTATGCGTGCATGCATATGCATATATGCATATACTTTATGCATTTAAAAAAAATACTTTTTTAACGAGTGACATTTTACATGAAATATAATTTTTAAAGATTTTATTGTACCATTGGACTTGATTTATGCTTTTAATTAGATTTTTAATATTATATATGTATGTGTGCATGCATGTATGTGTGCATGCATATGCATATACTTAAAGCATTTAAAAAAATACTTTTTTAACGAGTGTTTGGCGCAGCTTGGCCGAAGTTGGCCCTTGCGCCATTAAAATTCACATTCACTCACTCACTCACCCGGAGAAAGCATGGATGTTTATAAATGTACAGTGCCTTTGCAACAGGGGAGTACTCTAATTAGCCGTCGAGCCACAAGTCCTCTCGTGAGGTTGGTGGAAGGGAAAAAGAGGTGAGAGGCCCTTGACCACATCCTGGCTGCGATTAATTTCGTTGGCTCCGATCTGACTGCGTCAAACAGTAACAACAAAACAACAAAAATGACTCGATTGATTTTGAGATATTTTAAATTCGTGAATGTGGTGATGGTCGCGAGCTTATATTTGGCGTTATTGCAGTGGAATCTTGCTGCTGAAAATGACCTATCGCGTTCAATCTGTCGAGCTCAAAATCCTTAGGTTGGCATGGCTAGGAAGTTAGAAGACAAAAGCTCAGTGTTATTCTCGTTTTTGACCGTGATGTAGAATCACTTGGTCCATCTCCAATAGCCAGACAAATTAGCAAGTTTTATTTTTGCGAAAAATTCTTTATATCGCCATTGGTCAATGAATCGGATGAGGAGTGGTCACTAAAATTAAAGGTATTATTCTCAACCTATAATGTCTCGTGAGTGCGTTGTCCATTGTGAATTCGTGTTATCGAAAATAAATAATCAAGGGAATTCAAAAAGCAATCTTTCCGAAACACATTGTTTGTTTACACTGAAAGCACAATTATCAATAGAAAAAATTTCTTCTTATGTAAGTTGTGTCAAGTATTCGACCTCCTGAAAATGGAGTAGGATATTTTTTTTTATGAAAGATAAACAAAGAAATTCTAAAATGCGTAAAAAATAGATATTGTCTTTATTACTAGAAAACTCATATCACCCATAATGAAACCGTGATATGATTGTTTTTATTTTGTCAGTGAAATGTTCTTTCTGGCCTTATAATATAACGTTTTAAAATGTTATTCTTGCGGAACTAATTTTTCCATTAATATTTTTTCTGAAGTATCCTTTTTGGGGACTGGGTTGAAGAATTTTTTAAAAAAAAATTATTTTTTGTTGCGAATAAAAGAGGAAAAAAGGTTTTTTTTTTTTTTGTTGTTGAATTTAACTTAACAGACAAGTACGAAAAATAACATCAACTTATGAAAATCCTCAGCCACAAAGTTTTAATCTTTTCACTTCCGCCGATTTTTTTCGCTTTCATTCACAACAAAGAGAAACCATTTGTGAATCTTTAGCATGTGATCTTCGCGAAAAGTAAGTTACTTTCCATTAAAAGACCATTTATTGAATAATTTTAAGTGTAACAAAAAAAAAGTAATTTATTTTACTGAGTGATATATCATTATGATTCTAAGCAATATATTACTGAATAATTATTGCATAATTACGAACAGTAATTAATTGTGTAAAAGACAAAATATTATTTCTTGTATTAATTAATTTAGTATTTTTAAAGTTTTATTCGTTGTAATAGGCTATTAGAGAGTACCTCAAATGTATAAATATTATTAAATTGTGTAATAAACTTATGTTCATATTATTATAGAAATGGTTCATAGAAGAATAATTAGTACATTGTGTGTTAAGGGGAATTTTTATATGTGTATATATATATATATAGGGAACCTCTATACCGACTAAGTTAAATTGGCTGTTTTCGATGTACCTTTTCTCAAAATCTCTTATATGTACGTGCTTGAAATTTTTCATACACCTTTCTCATTATACTGAAATAAGCTTTTAGTTAATTTTGATTTTTTAATAAATTTTTATGAAAATTATTTTTACAAACCTTTTTGGAAATTAGTTTTATAAAAAGTCAAAAATTTAAGTAAACATTGGGGTAAAATTTCTTTTAATAAATTTATTTTTTATAAAAATTTAATCCTGGTAAAAAAAAAAGGTTTTTTCAAAAAAGGGAAAAATTTTCAAAATTTGCATTTGAGAAAATTTGAATTTTTTAAAGGGGGTATACAGGGGAAGATTCCTAGTTTCGGGTTAGGAATAAAAATAAAGGGAGGATAAATTTTTCAATAAAAGCCTTTTTGGTTTATTGGGATGCCTCAGGTTTTATAGGCAAAAGGGGCCCAAAAGTCTTTAAATTTAATTTTCGCCATTCAAATGGGCATGGCTCAGTTTCAACAATTATTTTAAAATAGGTTTTAAGGGCTTCTAATTATCCTAGAGGTTAAAGTAATGTATTTTTAGAAAGGTTAAAATCTATACAATTTTAAAATGTAAAAATCACAAATTGTGAAAAATAAGATTTAAGCTTTCCAACACACCCTTAAGAAAGTGTGTCACCCTCTAGGGAAAAGAAACAATTCTCAGGTGTGTTTTTTGCAAGTTTTTTTTCATTCTAAAGAGAAGATAGAGCTGGATGCTCTTTTACTGGAGAATTCTTTAAAAAACTTAACTAGTTTCTACTAGAGGAGGAGCTTCAGAGTTGTGCGAAGACCCTTTCGATCATGGATTTGCGTGCCCTGTCTAAAGTGGTGTAAAGGAGTTGTGTCTCAGGAAACATTTTCTGGAACATTATTGGAGATTAGTATAGGCAAAAACGAAGCACACATGTCAGATTATTATAACTGCAACTTTTCCTCTTTATTAATAAGAATTGCATCCAATTGATTGGAAATTAAAGTTAAAATGCTCACAAATCTTTCGAATTATCAAAAAAAACAAGCGTTTCTTAGAGGAAAGAAATTATTTTCACTTGTAACTCATTGGGGCAAAATAGATATGTTTTATTCAGTCATTTGAGAGAAGTGGAGGAAGTATTTTGTTTCATTCAAATAAAATAAATTTCCAGTGGCGCACGCAAAGGGCACCATAGTAGCGCTTGATTTTTTCATGTGTCAAATCTTTCCTCTCGGTTGCTGGATATTTGTTGGGAGTGATTTGGTGAAAAGGGACGGATGTGTGTAACAGGATGTGACGTAAGCGCGCGCTACTTGATTTGACCACTGAGAGTGCGTGGCTGTGTCTTTTCGCTACCCTCGCATGGGGAGCCAGCCAAAGCTAATATGGCCTTGGTCCAACTCTAGTAGCCATCAAGCACTCGAGCGCTTGACTCTAAATCCGTTATTCACTATATTGGGGGACATAAGTGCGACAGAATGCTTATTTGAAAATGGACAAACAGTGATTTCGGTGATCGTATACATTTCTTCGAATCAAACGGTTAAAAAAAAAGTACGTGTGCTTATGACCACACGATACAAGTGATAACTTCAAATTTTGTAATGTTACTTCAGGGATTAGTTAGGTGAATAAAAAACAAGGGGATATTATATTAGTATTATCATATAAAATTATTTATTCATGTCTGTACACAAAGTAATATTTTTTGCTAAATATACATATTTGGTAATTAATTGTATTCTAAGAAAAAAACAATAGGTTTATGGTAGCTGAAATAGGTTATAAATACTTTAGATTCAAAATTATTTAAATATCTAAAAAAAATTCCGTCAAGCGTTGTTCTGTACTTTGTCGTGCTTTCATTTGGATCATTGTTTTCCTTGTTTAAGTTGTGCTAGGAAAACTTATGCTCTTAGAGGAACTGGGCATGACAGCTTTTTGATGACGTGACGAAAGGAAGGAATACTGCACTACTTGCAGTCGCTGTCGATAATATAAAGCTTATGACATTTATTTTTCTTTTTAGGTCATAGACTAATATTTCCACATTAATATTAATTTTTTTTTTATAATTCTCACTTAAAATATTTTCAGATAAAGTTATGTATTAATACTTTAGAAGGATGTCTAATATTTTACCGGAAAAAGGGACAAATATCACTTATGAAAGGCTCATAAGAATATAAACTTTTAAAGAAAAAACTGACTCAATTAAATAATTTCAATCAGATAAAATAAAAAAATTCCTGTTTACACTAATAATTAATCTTTATAAAACTGTTCTTGCATAGAAAAGCGTGCTTTTAGAAGATGTATTCAAGCAAAGAAATCCAGTATTGATGCATATTAATTAACATAAAAGTACTACAAAAGTGCATTGAAATATATATATATATATATATAAATATAGACAAGTCTTAAAATTAGCTGATGTAAAACGGAAAATTTACAAAAAAAAAAATAGATTTCATTAAGCTGAACATTATTTTCACTGCCATCTTTGTAAAGGAAAGCAAATAATAAACATATATTTTGATTTTACCTTAATATGATAAAAGTATTTGTACACTTTTTTAAGTCTTAGGGAAAAATACAAAATAAATCAAAAGTAAAATCATAATTACCGTTTGCAGTTTTAAAAAAAATTAAGAACAATTGAAGAAATTGTATGTATGTGTTTGCTGATTTGAAATTGCGTCAACTGTCTCTCTTCGAAAAAAGTATTTTCTGAAGGGTCATTTCAACCCTCTTTTTATTAGCCCTTGGGTAGGTCATAAAATAAAGGATGTGCTTCTGTTGGGGGGCTTTGCAGAGGGAACCCTTCCAGGGAACATTTTCCCACGGTGGTATTTTTACCAATAAAATGGACTCTTTCACCTGCCTGCAAGAATTAGGATTTTACTTCAAGACCGCTGAAACCTGCCAGTTTGGTCCCGCCCACTTTCCACGTCCACTCACCAATCAGGACTAATGTTGACCTTAGGGCAGCATGTAAAATCCCTACTATTAGACAAACGATCCGCAAACTTTCCACTAATTTCTTTAATGATATAGATGGGCATAACAACCCATCTATCCAAGATATTCCAAATTATTTTTCCCACTTTTCCGTCAGAAGGCCAAGAGATGTCTTGGTCAACCCTGACTTTAATTAAATTTCCCATTTTTCCAAATTCACTACTTGCGATCCAACTCTGTTGAATCGCAAGTTACTTCTGATTGGCTCCCCATTTCCTAAAACTACTTATACCCTATTAGCCGAACCTTTGGCTCGGCCAATAGGAACGCTCCCTCTCTACGTACTGACTAAACCCGAACTATTCTTCCCTTCCTATTTCTGATCCTTGGTCTCTTGCTGCGCCCTGATTGGACGGTTTTGCACCGCCCACAATTTCAGATCAAATTTTTTCATTTTCTAGCTCTTAAAAGAGCTTTTTGTTTATTAATTTTAAATTTTATTTTTACTTTAAATATCCTTTTTAAAATAGGCAACGGTAATTTTTCACAGTCATCTACATTCCAGGATAGGAGGTTAGAGTCCGGAAGGACTATGTACTCCATAATGTACTCCAACGATCGATAAGAGCCCAATACGATCAGTATGGGACGGAGGAACGCTTCGCGTTCCAGTTCCCAAAGATGTCCAGCGTCGTCTAAAATGGACTTTGCCTGCTTTAGGAATAATCCGAATATTTTCACTAATTTTCTGAAAACTGTTGACAAGATACAATTTACTATACGTGTAATTGTCTTACGCCAGTCTAATGTTTAAATATATAAGTAAATACAGAGAAATTTTTCAATACACATATATATAAAAAAAGGGAAAAAATTATTTTTTAAGTATAATTTTTAAATTTTTTAATGTTTTCCAAAAGGGACTGGGGGCTGCAAACATCTCTTCCCAAAAGAAAAAACCCCAACAAAAAAATTTTAGCTTTTTTGGATTTATGAATCTTATTGACTGATAACTTAAAATAAAACTAAAAAACTAAAAGGGGGCACAAAATTTTTTTAGGGGGGGGAGGAAAAAAGGGGAATTAAGGGTTTTTTTGAAAAAGAGAAAAAAAGGGCTGACCCGAATCTTTATCTAAAGTTTAAAAAAATCTGTTGGGGGTTATGAGGAAGGGATGCCCCCTTTAGGGGGGGTTTGAAAAAACGTTGCGAAAAAGTTTTTTATTTCGAGTTTTGAGAACAATTTAATAACCGTATGCAAAAAAAAAATATTATTTGGGAAGAAAAGTCAAGTGTTTTTACCTAATAATTTGGCCGATGGAAACGAACTTTTTGAAAATTTTAAAGGTGTAAAAATAAAAAAAATAATTGGGTTTTAAATAAACACTAGACGGTTTTCCCGTTTCGAAATTTTTAAATTTTTTTTCTCCCCCCAAAATTTTTTGCCCGGGGGCATGCGCCATGGTTCCCCTAAAGGGAAAAAGGGGGGTCTGCCTTAACCAAAACCCCTCAAATATTTTGCCCTTTCGACTTTTTTCTGAATAAAAAATTGATTTTTTTACCAACAACAGATCATGTTTTGTAATCGAAAAGATTAAATTTTTTATATTATAAACCCAAAAAAACCCCCTATGTTTCTTTTTAAAAAGATACTCTTCTATTGAAATATCATCTGATTTTTTTTAAATTTCCTAGGGGTTGTGTGTGTTTTTTTTTGAAGTTTGAATCAACTGTTCATCTTTTTGGGGGAAAAAAAAAAACCAAAAAAGTATGGTTTCCAAAATTTATAAGATGACCATTTGGGGCGGCAATAACGATGCTTTGGGATAAAATGTGTGCAGCTTTAGGTTAAGTAATTAATAAATATTTTTTAAAATTAATTAAGATTTTAAAAGAATAAACAAAACACTAATTTCACACAATTTTTTAAAAACTCATTTCTCAAAAAAAACAAAAAAATCTTAAATTTTACATAATTTGGGGTGTTGGCATAAATGCATCAATTTAATATATCGTGCCCTCAAAATTAAAAAAAAGGGGGGTTCAATAATTACACAAGAATAAAGGGGGAAAAAAACGAAAAAAAATGGGTTTTCGGGGTTTCCTGTTTTTTTGTGAGCTTTCTTCCCTTTAAAAAGGGGGGGGGAGAAAAGGGAATAAAAACCCTGGAAGAACGTCCCTCTCTTTTAGTCACGTGATTTCTTTTTAGGGATGGACCAATCTTGTCGGAGCATGTTTTCCGAATACAAGCGAAAAAGCCGAAGGAGCGTGACGTTCATTCAAGTTCACTCTAGCAAATCGCGCCAATAGAAGTTATCACTTCAAAAATAAAGATTTCCTGCATTTTGTACTATTACCATATAACGAAGGTGGTTCTGCTCTTTTAAAAAAAATATCACTCGCTTCCCCTGATTTTGAGTAGGGATTTTAACTTTAAATTCAGTTTGCCAAAAGCTGAGCCGCTCATAGCTTTTATGAATGATGAACTCAAGCTCGAAATGAACACAAATTAGAATGTCTCGACTGCTAACAATGGTACTGTTATTGACGCTGTTTTTCATCGGTTTTTAAATACTTTGAAATGACAAATATATGTCACATTTTAGTATCATAAGTCTATTGTCTCCGCTCTTCCCCAAATTGAACAAGAATAATTATTTTTGATAAAATATTGCACATTGCTCCTTTTGTTAATTAAATACAATTTTCATTAAAGATATAATTATTCGATAGAAAATTATTTCCAATCATACCCTATTTTCATATTTTTTTCAGGAAAAAAGTTAGCATTGCGTATTTACCACGATAACATGTTAGATGTTACACATCATATGCGTACTATAAGACTCGTTTCTTTTTTCTTTATTAGTTCAATAATTTTCTTTTTATTGTTTTTTTCCCCCAAATCGACAAAATCAAAAGAATATGTTGGACGGGGTGGGGCGTATTGAGGTATGATACTAGAATGGTGGGCTTTCGAAATGGACCCCCCACCACCACCTCTTGAAAACTTTTTGTGTGCGCCCCTGTAGGCGAGTAATAAGCCTAAATAATTCATATTATTTAAGGAAATGAAGTTATTGGTTCGTGTAATTATAAACATCCTATTGAATATATTATTCTCTTTATATTATTATATAATTATTTATATTATTAATATTTTATATTATTATTTAATATTTATCTTATTTCCTCTTGTGCTTTTTTTGTTTGTTTGTATTTTAAATATATATTATTCACAGAATAAATTAAATATTTTTGCAAACTTAACGACCGAAATAGCTATTTAATTCACGAACCTTTTTTATTGCCGTTTTTCAGGCCAAGGATAATTATTTCCTCCAAGAATGCGAGTAGTGAAGACGACACGCGATACATAGAGTTAAAATTTCGAAAATTCTCAACGAGAAAGTGTTAGCTTACCCCAAAGTACCAACCCCTAAAACCACTTTCATTAATAAAAAAAAAATGGCCCGTTTTCCATTTAATCCGAGACGCTCCATATGAATGAAGCCTAGCATTAGCTCCTAGGCGGCCCTACCCTTCTATCATTAAGTGAAACGAAGAATGCCCCCTTGGGGCGAACCCTGTTCTCAACGTGCGGCTCCCATTGGTGGATCGGTGCGCTTTCCTCGCGTTCATTGGCTGCGGGGGTCAAGGGCGAGAGGCAGTAATTGGGTGGGAATCGTTGCAGGAATGTGTGCTGGGCTTTTTCGGATCTGTAGAAATTGTTGGTGACTTGGGGAACAGAATAGTGAGGGATGCCTCTCCTCCCTCCCTCCCTCAAATGGGCCGATCGAGAGTGCCTTCTGTGTATTTTATTACCATTTGAGCGATAATAAAATGTATAGAGACTGTTGAGTATTTCTTCAGTAGAGTTTTATATTCTTGGTTTAATTTTATTTATACGCTCTGTGACATAGTTCCTACTAGTAACTGTTACGTTGCAACATTATATTGTAAATAATGTACTGCTTGAACATCGAATAAGACATTAAAATTCGGCTAGTTCGTATTTTTCTAAAATTCGCTTTGTATTAAACGTTTCAAATTTTTTCTAAAGCGGTTGTAGCTTAGAATATCCAAAATGCATTGTTATTGATTTATTTTTTTATGTTCTTCGAAACTTTGAATTTGCGTGTTTCCTTTTCCATAACATAAATCACTTCTGAGTTAAATATATTTAATCCAAGTTATAGTTTTTTATGGCTATTTATCAATATTATTACAATATAATCTTTCCTGCGAAATTTTCTCTCTCTTTGATTGTTATCCCCCTTTTCCCCAAGTTTTTAAAATTGGAAATCTTTTTTCAACTTTGTGTACCCAGATTTATTTGAACATATTTTTCCCGGGACAGCTTTTTAAAGGCAACAGAAAATTGTTGCTAGAGTTATCGTTTTTTTTTAGCTAATTGAAGTGATTTGTATGCATTCTTACTTACGAATGGATAATTGTACAACTCTGCCGATTGTCCTTGACCTTAGGATTGACCACTGTGTTATTCAATGACCACAAGGTCGGCCTGGATTTCCGCATTACCCAGTCCCAAACTAAATCCGAATGCCAGGGATTCCGGCGACCACAAGACACCGTGATCCCGTACAGGATATCCTGCGGAAGACCTGTTCTCCACTCCTCTTTCGTACGTGCCCAAGGTCACGCAGAGGTCACCGAATTACCTTTCGTTTGAAAGGATCATCGAATTTTAGCCTTTTTTTTTCTTCCCTCACACACTCTACTTTGCACGAATTATGAAGAAATTTGAAATTGTTTTTCACTTTCTAGTCCTTAGGACTGTTAAGTGAATATATGCTTTGTTTTGAAGAAATATAAACTCAGTTCTGACATTTTTTTTTATAAAATAATATTTGTGTGAAATAAAACAAAATAGTTTTTGTTGGAAAATATTTTTTAATTTCTATGAAAAAGAAACTCATATATATGCAGTAGACCACTAAAGTGTTCGTACACTTATAATTTTTTTTATAAAATGTAATGTTTTCGACTAATAAAAATTAATATATCGAAATTGTAAAAAATTTTTTTTTTGTATCCGTAAGGTTTTTTTCACGGAATGACATAATTAATTTTTTAAAAATAGTATAACTATTATTTTTAATAATAATCAAAAGCTTACTGTTACGCCAAAGTTTCCGCATTACATCTCAACATAGCTTTTAATATTATATTTCTTTCATTTTGTACAAATAGATATCTTTTTAGTAGTCCAAAACAACTTTTAACGTCTGGTGTAATTTATCAGTTTTTGTATTCTGCATCGATTTTCACCTATGCTTCTGTGATTGTTTTCTTACATTATGGTTATATGCCATGTCTTTTTCTAAATCAATTCTCACCAAATGTTCTGCAGGGCAAAAAAGTGATTGAGGGAGTGTTTTCCAATGGAGGACAGTTATACAGGGACACAGTGCCTGACATTGAGACGTCATGGTTAAGTCAGTTATCCTGTTAAAATGAAAACTCTCCAATATCTCAATTTTGAAGCAGGTAATTAGGTCTCTTGTTCAAAAATAGAGTTAAATGAGCTCATATTTTCACATTTCAAACAAAAAATACCTAATCCTCGAAACCGATTTTACGCCCCTCACACGAATTACCTCCACTTTCATGCTAAAGCATGGGGAAGTGGAGGGAGTTCTTGTCCCTGAAATTCATGAGATTAAATGCCTCATTTTTTCATTTACAAACTATTATACGCCCATCGGAACCAAAAATGTTGAATTTTCTGTCATCCCAATCAATTTACTGTCAATATTTTGAAACTTAATCCCGAGAATCTAGTTGGATCAGTGAACCGTGGAGGTGGAAGTGTTCTTATGTGGGGGTGTAAATCGGTCTCAGAATTAGGTAATTTGGTGTTTTTTGATAATATTGTGAATCATGAGCTCTATTTAAATATTTTTAAAAGAAATTTTAAATAATCCGCCCAAAATTTGGATATTGGATACGATTTCATTTTTTAACAGGATAATGACGGCAAGCGCACTGCGCCCAATGTAGGCCACTGGTGTCCCTATAACTGTCCCCAAATTCTGAAAACACCTTTATTTAGCCCAGTAGAATACATTTGGTGAGAATTTGATTTAAGAAAAAAGAAAACATGACAAATAAACGCATAATGTGAAGTAAAAACAATATTCACAGAAGAATGGAGGAAAATCGATGCAGAAATTACAAAAAACTGACTAAATCTATACCAAGATGTTTAAAAGTTGTTGTGGACACTAAAAGATATCCTAAGTACTAAATTAAGAAAGAAATACAATATTTAAAGCTAAGTTGAGATTTTTGTTAAGTGTACGAAGACTTTTGTGGCGTAATTTCTTAGTAGCTTTTTGATAATTAATTTTTTAAAAAAATAGTTATACTATTTTTAAAAAATTAATTATGTCATTCCATTAAGAGCAAGTTACGGATATCATAAAAAAATTACAATTCCGAAATATTAATTTTTATTAGTAGAAAACATTAAATTTTATAGGAAACTGCAAGTGTACGAACACTTTTGCGGTCCGCTGTATATATATATAATTCCTGTAATTTTTACTTATAATTTTAAATGAAATACTTTTTACTTCGAAAATTTTAAAATATTTCTTGAATTCATACGTGAAGGCAAAATAATCTTTTTCGAAATGTCCAAAGATCTTCTTGTTATCCTTTTTAGTAATTTAATTTGTTTTAATAATTTCTCTCGGGAATTTATTATTTCGTTTATTGTGTAAAGTGTCATAGATTTTGGTCTGAGAATTTTTTGGAAATGTTCTCAATACTCTCACCTTTATTTAATTTCTTTGTGAGATATTTCTTCTGTCGAATATTTTTCAATTCATTCCTTTTTTAAAATTGTATTCTTACAATTCTTATGTGAAATATATGTGTTTAAGTTTTCGCCCTGATGAATTTTAATCTCATCCCGTAATTCAATATGTGATATTTTTATTTAGTATTTTTATTTTCTCTATGAAAGAAACTTCTCAATTGAGAGGAAAAAAAAACTTTTATTAACGTCGCTTAGATTTTTTTTTTTTAAATTATTTTATAGAGTAAATGTGTTTATTTTAATACTAGAAATTGTAAAAAATATATATATTTATATTCTTATGAAAATAAACGCTGTTATTTATTTGATTTAAGTATTGCTTTTCTTATTGGTTTACTTTTAATATTTTGATATTGTCCTGCTTTCAGTTTCTTTTTCGGTTGCTTAAATTTTAACTGAATTCGTTTGGTTTTGAATGTTATGAAACTGCTGCCATTTTTAGACTGATAAAGTACCGATTCTTTTCTTTCTATATATATGGCGCTTTCTGTGCATCGTTCTCCTGTTTCCATGTGGAAAATATTTCTTACGGCAGAATTTTTTAAAAGTTCTTGATATTTATTGAGAATTATTTCACACGTGAATAAATTACTTTCGGTGTGAACAGGAAAGATATTTTAAATACATAATATTTTTGATAGATTTCAGACTATTCATACTTTTGATTACATGCGAAATGGTAAAAGTGGGTAGAAAATAAAAAATTCAAATGAATTTTTGTAGAATGTTTTTGTGAAATAAGTGGTAGAGCGAAAGAAAAAATACAAAATAGAATTGCTACTCCATCACTAAAATAGAACGACCCCACTCGCCTCTTTTTATTTCAGGCCGGAATGAGTTTAGACTGCTCGTGTTTGAAATCGTGCTGATAGATCTTTGCCATCGTATTGTAATGTTATGGCCTCTTAACTTGACGAAATGTTTACACAGCACATCGATATCCAATTAGTAACCTTTTAGTCCTACATTTTGCTTAGCCGTAAGTTAAAATTATGGCAGTTTTTGCACATTGTTAATGTTTATATATAAGGAGTTTTTAATAATGTCAAAATTAAGACGATTTGGATGGTTTACTTCAACCCCTTCGTTAAGGGAACAATTGCTAAATATTGCAATCTCTTTTGTTTACTATTATGCTCTGATGATTGATTCTATTGGTGTTCAATGTTCGATCTTCTATTACCAGAAGACAAAATTAAAGGCTGCTTAATATTATGAATATTTAATTATTTTTAAAGAGTGAATATCTTTATATTGGAATTAGCTTTAAAAATGCGTAATAACTCTGAACTTATCAAAACATGTTACGAATAACAATAAACTGTGATGTTCCAAGTAAATTTAGATAGGCCGGGGATGGCGAACCGTCAATGGCACGCGACACGATATTTTGGGCACGCCAGCGATCAAATTCTTTTTGCATTTCATTTCAAAATAACAAAGCTCACTCTGCAGTAACGCGAGTGATCGGTCGCGGGGAGCACAATCGTTTGTTATTGTCTTGTCTTAGTGACGTCGTGGACTAGAGTTGCTTAGGATGCAAAATTTGTCTACGCAAAGCATAGCTTGACACTACTGTATTTGAAAGTTTATTTTTGTGTAATATTTACCATTTTTAACTATTTAACATGGCTAGTTCAGCAAAAGAACAAAAAGTGCAAGATAGTAGGTGTAACAGAGAATTTCAAACATGGTGAATCTAGAAATAAGGCATTATTAGTAAAGGCAAGAAAGCGGTGTGTGTTTTATGTTTTGGAAAATGCAGAGCATCGTTGTGAAATGGATTTTAAACAAATCCCCAAATCCTTTTTGAAAAAAAGTGAACCACAGCTAATGAATTGTTAAAAACCCATTTGGCGATGACTAATTCAGCATGCAACCAAAAAAGTAAAATCTTAAAACCCTAATAAAGTTATTTTTCCCCAAACCCAAAAAACAGAATGTTCATAATGTTAATTTAATTTGAACACACCATAAAAAACATTTCCAACCATACAGTGAAAAAAGGTTTTTTTTCGTAGTAAAAAAAAGAGTTTTGAGATTTGGGTTTTTTTTAGTTTATAATTTCCCAATCCCCAAGTAAAAAATTATTTGATGGCACGTCCATATCTCATTAAACATTTCTTTAGAGAAAATGGCACGTTGTTTCATAAAGGTTCGCCACCCCTGGCTTAGGCCATTTTGATATAGATATCCTTTATAATTTCTTTTCTTGAAATGATGAAAACAGTTTATAATTATTTTTAGATTAGTTATAGTGTAAAAAAGGGTTTTTGTCGATTGTAGTATGTTAAAACGAAAAAATTTCCTTTAAAAAATGTATTTGTTTCATCACATCTTTACAAATTTAAATTGGATTAACCCATCATTTTTTTGAATATTTTTTTTATGTACAAAAAGGAGAAAAAACCTTTTTTTTGAACCATTTCAAACAAAAGTTTACCCCTGTTTTTGATAATAAAAAAAAAACCAGTGTGCTTTTTTAAACCACTTATAAAAAGTTATTTAAATATTTAGGACTCCTTTTATAACCTAACACATATGCAAAATAGAAAATTTTTCGAATGTAAGCTATCATTTTATATATTCATCTAATTCAAAACTTAAAATGTGAAGTTAGTTCAATTAGTTGACCCAAGAAAGGTTATAAACAGTCTAGAAAGTGAAAGTTTAGTGCGAAATATTTAGAAGTGCTGTGTAATTCCGTAATATAAATTCAGATAATCGTCTATTGATGAATTGTTATTCAAAGGACTAAAAATAGGATGAAAATTATAAATTCAATGAAGCAATGTGCTTTAATTATTGACTAATCAAACATTATAAATATCATTATTATTTAGATTATTATTTCTTTAATTTTTCCCCTTTTTTTAATGTGCATTTAACACGAATCTCTTATGTTTTTGCATTAAGATGGCTTTTTAATGATGAAAAATTGAAAATGAAATGGATCGGAGTAGAAAATAATATATTTGGAAAATAAATGTATTTTCTATCGTTAACCAACCAGCTACAAGTTAATGAACTTCTCAAAGCGCCATTTTGGGCAGTCTGTAAGAGTTATTATTTGATATTGGACCAGCTGCCTTTTGTCGTGGACGAATTCTGAGAATTATATTCTAAATATATTCACCAGTCTTCTTCAAACATCTGCGTACGTGTGAGAATTTTATGAATAAATAAACAGTTATTTTTTGTATTTGAAAAAGAAAATAGCGAACTAATCCCCGTACTTCCTGATGGAAACTTTAACAGATTTAAAAGAAAAAAAATTATTAACAAAATGTGTTCGAAATCTAGGTTAGTATAAAACTTGAAGCAAAAAGTAATATTGTTTTTCATGTATCGTTCAGAACTCATTACTTTTCTGCTAATTTGTTTGCGAAAAACCAAAAGTAAATTGATAAGCTATTCTTTTTTTTTTTTTTTACCCTGATGTTCAGAGAAATCGGAGGAGGGAAAATGAGCTTTATAATATTGTTCCAAAAAGATAAATAACTCCAATAAGTTAGTCTTTAATTTAAATCATTCCCCCATTTAAAATTCAATTGAATGACCTTATTTTTCATTCAGTTGCTTATTAAAATTTCGTTGTGTGTTAATTTTTTTTATAAGAAAGTTCAATTACCTATAATCCGGCGTATAACGCGCACCTTTACTTTCAAACTGCTATTTTTAATTTTTAGGTATATTAGCCGTATAACGCGCACCCCTATTTTATGAAGGAACTTGGAATATATGTTAGCAATACTCTTGTTTTGAAGTCATTTATTCGAGTTATTATTCAAGCTTGATCGTACACTTCTAGAACTACAACACAACATTTCTTTTAAATAAACATTATTTCGATCTATGGAGAAGTCTAATTTTTTTCTATGTTGATCTTTTTTTTTTTTTTTAAAGCTCTCACTTTCATACCCGGCGTATAACGCGCACCCGTAAATTTCGATCATACTTCTTGTGTTAAAAGTGCGCGTTATACGCCGGATTTGACGGTAAACAATTTTGAGCTAAAATGTTGTATAAATTCTCTATTGAATGCAATTCGATGATATATCTACGTTGTTAGCATCATAAAATATTTTTCGTACCACTTCTAGACGAATGTTTTCCGAATATTTGTAATTTCCTTTTTCCAATTCGTTTTTTATATTTTCTGTAGTTTTTTTTAGCCCAATATTTATATACTTTCTGCATTCATTTGATATTTAATTACTTTTAAGTTCATTTGAATTGAAATAATTCTTCTTGGGTTTTTCTCTGAGGTGGAGGTTTAATTCCCTCGTCTTTCAGTATTTTTTTTTTTTTTACTTTTGAATCCTTATATATTTGAAAATAAATTTGATATGTCAAATACTTTCCACCTTTTTGACATCTTTTTTTATTTTCTTATTATTTTTCGATTCATATGACAGTTAAATGTTACTTGATTACTAGAAAGAGCAAAAATTGATCGAACATTTTGAATGTTTCAACATTTCCTACAGTTTAACCCTTTATCGACCGCATTATATAATTTACTGCAGTTTTTTAATGCAATATTTTTTTTTTTGAACCACTACATTGAAAACTAAGGGATATACATAAACGAAATACTCAACTTTGGGAAATTTAATTAGTTAGAGCTAATTAATTAATTAAAGATATTCAACTGTAAAATTAACTATACACACACTGTCCACTTAAAATAAATAGTCAAATCGTTTTCTAAGGTCTTCATTAACATACCAAAAAAATAAGAGTCTTACCTTTTGACATTAACTATTTTTTCTGAACATGAATGACAATCTTCGCTATCCGCGGAAAACGCAATTTCTGCTTTTAAACTATTCGCCTTCACCGCTAAAATATTTATCATAGAACTCGTGCTGCCATATATCTTGGAAGAGTGGAGTTCAAAGAATATTCCTGTCACAAGTATCGTTAGAGTATTCGTAAAAACGGTTATTCTATGTTATTTTAAAGTGAGTGTATGTGTGTGGTACTTATCAAGTACCGTCGGTCGATAAAGGGTAAAGCGGTTTTTACCTTATGTTGATGCGATTCAAAGCTTGAACACTATCAATTAAAGAAAAATAGCTCGCATATATTTTGAACTCAATGACACATTTTTCTGTTCGACAGAACAGGCCATTTCTCTAATACCGCAATGTCAGTCAGCATCCACTTTTGGAAAGGGTTGATAAAACTCCTACAGAGTCGATAAAGAGCTTAGAAAATTATTCAAAAGGTAATGAGGTTTCGATTCCTTTGATATTTTGTGAGACGAGAGAGAGATTTTCAAATGTGTAATAAACAATACTTTAAAATGTTTCGCTAATGCTTAGAGGTGCAGGATGTCGTCCTTAAAAATAGGGTTTAATATTAAACGTAATTATTATAAAACTGTAAAATGTTATAAATATTTCTAAAAATATCTCTCGCTAAACAAACCCTGTAAGCGGAGCCTGTCCAGGCTTCACATTGGTTAGGTGTGATTCAGAATTGCGACGTCCGTCGTCAATAGCTCTTGGGGTGCTTTGTAGTGTCAATCTTTCAATTCCTTCTAGACACAAGATTGCTTAAATACTATCGTGTCTTTCATTTCTTTGTGGATAGCGTAGTGATTATTTATTGCTCTGATGATTAATGCAATCATTTTGGATAGAATGAAATTTTATTTACAAATGAATGCTAATAAAGCAACAGATTTAAAGGTACCAATCTATATTCTCGAAAAGATTATAAATTGTCTCTGCAAACATTTAATTATTTTATTTCAGAATTAAATTAAGAACGATTGATAGCGCGATAACCTAATTCTAACCGGAATTGATTTTGGAATGAAGAAAAAGAGCGCGAATATTGTTTTGCTTCCATTTCCGTGTCATTTCACTCTCACTCTGCGAATTTACTTTTCGAAAGCGGGACGTGACGTCACTTCCGACACGTGCGGGGGGGGTGGAAGGCGTTAACATTTTGCTAACTTATTGCTTCTCTCCGTCGGCTGGTAAGGGAAAAGAAAACACGTGCGTCTTAAAAAGCCAATTTATCATGAGCCGTTTTGTTTCTAAAAAGCGCATGTTCTCTGGGGGTGCTTCAGCCCTTTCTGTTCTGCCCGACTACCTCTTTTTTTCCCTCTCATTCGAATCTCATCTGCGTTGAAGCCAAACGATCGATCACGTTCTGTCGAATAAAAGCGCCAAACGAGAATTAGGTGAAGGGGGTGGAGAGGTGATGGAGATTAAAGGTGTGTTCTATCGACGGATTACACGCGAGGGAGAGTTCTTTTGGGGTGTGAATCCCCTCTGTACATTCCTATAAAAAATGGAAACAATCATATTCAGTTCAGAAAAAAACGGGTGAAGTAAAACTCCATTTGAGAAAACATGGTTTTTTTCCCTTGCCCTTTCTGTTTATTTTCCGTGAATTTTCTATGACGCTTATTTCTCCATTTGACGAGAGAATCCTCATCCTCTGAAAATAGAATATTGTAATACTTTTTTCAGCTTTCTTGCTATACATTCTCTGAATATACGAAAAGGCTACTTGAAAAATTTAGAAAAAGGTGTGTTATTTCTTAAGGATGACTAGTGTTTTTTTTAAAAATTAATCTTTATATATATAAATATTCTGTGCGTGTGTATGTGACTAAACTCCTCCTAAACAGCTGGACCGATTTTGATGAAATATTTTGTGTCTGTTCCAGTGGACTCGAGAGCGGTTTAGATTTACAATTCTGTTCATTGGAAAATGTTTATTTAATTAATTTTTTATTTATAAATTGTTGTTGATCTTGGAATATTTTACATTGGATCCGGCAGACTGCACTACAATCGCAGTATCGAATATTCAAAAATCTTTTATTATAATTCCAGTTGGTGTTGCGATCAAATTCAGGAAAATATTTTGTCATTTCGTGTTATTATTTTGTTGAAATAAATCGCGCGTTAATTAAATTATTACATTAAGATATAATTAGTGTTGAAGAGTTTTGAAGTGTGCAAAAAAACTATACATTCTGCTAATTTATTAATGGAAAAAATTTCAAAGATCTCAATGATTCCTCCAGATTCACCTATACCATTCAAACGTTCTTTTTTAAATTTCGCGGCATTTGCTATGACTATAATAAGCCGGTAAAAAATGAAGATTTGTTTTAAATTTAGAAAATCCGTGCTTTCCTCACGGCCAGTTATATGTTGCAAGTTCCAGAGTTGGAAAATCATTGAATTTATTTGTTTATACCCCTCAAGGATTATCGAAAAATACTGTACATCCATTCATAAAAAAAATTAATTTTTGTACAATTTAATAAATATACCTTTTCGTGGCGCACAAAGAGGTCCTGGGGGCCCGGCCCCCCCAAATTGATTTTTTCTGATTGATTAAAATTGAAGTATATAGTACGACAATTTAATTATTTTATTAATGTTTAAATTTTTAAAGTAATTATTTATTCAATAATTAGTTTTTACTGTGTTTTGTGCCCGAAAATCGACAAAATCAAAAAAAAGCATATACAAGAATGGAGAACTTTTGAACCCCCCCGAAAAATTCTTTTCCCCTTTATGTTATAAAAAAAGTTTGAGTCTCAACTTTTTCACCTTTAAAATTAAAACAAGTTTTTATCACACAGCCTCTACATTTAACTTCGCATAGTATATACATACTCACACGCTATGGATTGATCGAATTGTGATAACCGTATATTTAATGACGATAGATACTAAAATAACTTTTTAATACAAATTTTCATCAAAATGGTCCAGATTGTTAAAGCTTATTCATAAAAATTTGGAATTGAATTTAAGATGTGTGTACTGGACAACGTCTGTTGGGTCCGCTAGTTTAATGTATAAAATATGAAAAATGTCAACTGTGTTCTTAGTGAAATATTAACAATTGAATGAATAAAGAGCTTGCGTGATCCCTAACGCAGAATTTCAATGAGTAAACATTTTGATGAACGAATCCAAAAGTTTACGAAGCTGAACCAGCCAAAGTATATCATGTATTGACTCGGAACAAATTCTTCCTTTTAAGTACCTTTTTAATCTTATGAAATAGTATTGTTGATTGTAAAAATGTTAGATTTCTGTGTAGCATATGAAAATGTTTTTATAAAAACTAATTATTTTGATTGATCTTCTGCTTATTAACATCACTCTTTAAAGTAATACAGGCTGTTGCGAAAAAACTCGTCATTTTGATCCATGGTCAAGTGACCAGGGTGATACTCGAGCTGGGAAGGCCCTCTTCAGATTCCCATGGTGTGACTGGTTCGGAATTGTCGCCCTTGGTGTTTTTGGGGAATTAAAATCCAATCAAAGCCAACCGGACCACTCAGGCACCACGGAAAACGAAGATATTAAGAAGAGGGCCCAGATGTCAAAAAGTTGTTTTTAATAAAGATCATTCCATTGGATCATGTAAAGAAATTTTTAAAGTTTTTTTTTGAGTTTAAAGCCAATAATGTAAAACAATAGCTTGCTATTTGGAAGGACGGGTCAAAGTAGAAGTTGAGACAATATTGAAAAAAGTTGAGATTAAAAAGATGAGGGTATTTTTTTTTTTTTGAAAGAAGACAGTTAATTATGTTTAGGAGTAGATGAAGAGAACGTTATTTAATACTTTAATACTGCGGTTCTGAAACTGTGGTCCGCGGACCCTCGGGGGGTCCCCAGCGCCTTTCTAAGAGGTCCGCGAAGGTCTCTCATTTAAAGTTAATATTTAATATTTCCCTTTCAGTGGCACACACAAGGGGAACTTTCGAACCTGGAACCCCCTCCTTGAAAATTCCTGTGTGCGCTACTGTTCCCTTTTATACATCCTCTGAGTGGCCTCGTGAAAAAATCGAAAGATGCGCCATCCTAGACTATAGATCACTACTGCCACTAGAACTCAGCACTACAAAATACTCTACTTGAACATGTATTTCGATCAAGAATATTAATTCAGGGTGGGGTGTTCAAAACCTTGGGGATCCGCGATATCAGGCTAATACATAAAGAGGCCCACGGCGATCGAAAGATTAAGAATCGATGCTTTAATGCAATACTTACAATGAAAATTACTGTAATAAACATTTCTCCTAATTATTAAATCATAATGGTATTTTTCCTTACGTACAACAGGGATGTGGTACTTTTTAAAAACTAATAACCGTATTATAGAGGGGCTACCTAAAAAAGTGTTCGATCTTGTTCGAAATTTTTTTTTGTCCGTATGTGAGAAAGTGTCACATTGATTGGAATTTTGAATAACTGTATGAGAATACGAAAAATTGCCTAATCTTCGTAAAGTACTCTCTGAGGATCGAATTTCCACTTGGGTGGAAAACCGGAAAAACAACGCTTTTTGCTCATTGCCCTCGATTCGATGTCGAAAGAGAAAACAATAGATCGCGATTTTCCGGGGAAAAAAAGAATAATCTTCCATTTATTTTTCTCCCGAAGGTTGCAGAACCCGTTCCCTTCGGAGGCAAGAAAAAGAAGCTGAAATTCCTCAAGAACATTTCTGCCAGCGAGCGCACTTGGTCGAGGAGAATTTATGTCAAACATTTTCCGAAGAACAGTAAAGTCATCCTCTGTTCATTAATGAAACAACGAAAATCTTTTTGCTATTTTCTTAAAGGGGAAAAATGAATGCGCTTGGTACCTTCAAAAAACAGAAGCGTATTTATTTTACAACAGCTGATGAGCTGACAACTGTGATTTTCATTTATTTGAATTGAAAGAGAAATGAAAGATATTTAAGTGTAAGGATAACTAAATTTTTCAATCATCAATTGAAGAAACATATAGACCATATTACATAATTTTAACCCTTTATCTACCGCATTATGATTTACTGCAGTTTTTTTCACGCAATATTTTTTTTAAATCACTACATTGAAAATTAAAGGGATATACATAAACAAAATACTCAACTTTGGAAAATTTAATCCGTTAGAGCTAATTCATTCATTAAAGAGGTAAAGAGACTGTAAAATTAATTTTTTTCACTATTCACTTAAAATAAATAGTCAAACCATTTTCTAAGGTCTTCATTAACATACAAAACAAATAAGACACTTAAATTTTGATATTAACTATTTTTTCGGGACAAAAATGATAATCTTCTCAATCCGCTAAAAACACCGTAAGCTGAAAACGCAATTTCTGCTATAAAACTATTCGTCTTCCCCGCTAAAATGCTCACCGTAGAATCCGTATTGCCATATATCTTGGAAGAGTGGATTTCAAAGAATCTTCCTGCCAAGTATCGTCAGAGTATTCGTAAAAAGGGTTATTCTACGTTATTTTAAAGTGAGTGTTGCTTAGAAGTAGATAAAAGATTAAAGCGAAAAAGCAGCCGAGTAATCCGGGCTAAAATTTTGGAAAAGTATGTCATATGTCAGAAAAATAATATTCTCGAAGATTAATACGAATGAATTTTTTTGCAAAGTTAATAATTTTTTCATGGAGCTCAGAACAAATATTTTTAATAATTTTGATCTTTAGTAAAATGAAAGGGGAAAAATCCTAAGAAAAATATCTAAAGCTCATTTACAAAAAGAAACGAGTGGAAAGCAATATTCTTAACGAATTTGTGTGTCTTTGAATCGGATCGGAGATTATCAGAGTGTCAAAGTGGGATTTTTTTAAAATGAATATCCGCTTCAAAATAGAAGTGTATAATTCGTTGTGTTCTAAATTAAATGTATTGAATTTTTATATATGCATATTGCTGAGCTTTTGATTGTTTGAAGGGTTTTTTTTTTTAGTTCAAGCACTGGAACTATTGTTATTTCTTTTCAATGGCGTTAAAAAATTACTGCAACACTTGAATAAAAGTTGGCGCGAGGTTAAAAATGTTCTGTAATCAACTTATGGTTTTAATAATTATTTGCAAAATGAATACATTTTTCCTTTGTGGATTGTTAGAGGATGGATTCAAGACACTAGTTAAAGGGTAGATTCCTTGAAATCTACTCTTAACAACTATCTCTTTTTTTTTGTTGTTGTTGTAAAATTAGAATTTTTTAATTTATATTAAATTATTTTTAAACGTTTGAAAAAAATGAAGTGCAGTATCGAATGTGAGTTATTTTAATATTATAATAAATGTTTGTACAGAAGTCATTTCTCAACCATGAATTATATTGCTTTAAAGGGGCCAACAAAACATCCTTTTACTTTAAAAAAAAATGTTAAAATTTTTTTAAAATGCCATTTTTTCACCCTATTTCTGTTATTTTAGCCTTCATTTTCAAATTCTCAGTGTTCAGGTTGTTGATCCTGTGGAAGCCAAATCATTAGAGATGAATCTGACCTTAAATTTCCATTGTATTTTGATGGAAGTGTAAATATTTTTATTGGTACTCTCTATTTACTTGGGCAAATATTTTGAAATGTGAAATTATTTTCATCTGCCTTTTAATCATTTACTTTCATCATTCCTCTGTTTAGAATTTCTTTTTCATCTTGTTTACGTATTTCTCATGCAAATGGGCCGGAGCAGATGTTTTTATTGACTCTCAGAAATGAGTTCACTCCACTCTGTGGTTAGCGTCATTATTTTCAGAAATATAGTTCGCAAACAGTCTGCTCACATTCACTCAGTGCTTGATTACAGGGGTTGAAGTAAGCTAATTTTTTACTCTCCGGAACTTTTGTAAGTGTCAAATCCTCCGGGTCTTTAGTTTAAAAAAAAAACCTTTTATATTCAGCTAAAAAAGGATAAATGTATTTTTAGCTTTTCTTATATTTTTAGTCTTGTCTAACTAGTTTTGCTAGTGTCAAATGATACGGTTTGAGTGCGAGCGATTTGTTATTCTCGATGTGAATAAACCACTTAGAAAAAGATTTCTTCCGCTTTTTTGAAATTATTTATCTCGTTCTACAAAAATACACTCATTTTCCATGTTCATTATCCAACTAATTACTCCACGAACCCGTATTGGGCCCTGTTTATTGTTTTTTGACTAAAAGGAAGATAAAGCGATGTGTGTGGGGATAATTAACTACAGTTTTTTTGTTTTAATCCGAGACAAATGAAAAGTGGAATCTAGTGAATAATATTTTTTAAAAATATTGGGTTTCATATTTCAAGTAAAGTCTCTCTAGTTTAGCAAGAAAGTTGTTGGAAGGTTGAGGACCTTTATAATTTCAAACCTCGGAAGACAAGTCTCCCCTAGCTTCCACACGACTTGTTGTTTCCAGCTCAGACAACCCGTTGGTGTGGTGTGGTAGCTAGGAGAGGGGGCCAGCTCAGGCGTCGTCTTCGTCACCTGACCGAGGTTCAAATTGATGAAGTCTGTCGCCAATAGCCCTAGAGTTGCTGAACAGTGCGAAGTTAATAACACTCACTCATACCACCAGTAGCGCACACAGGAATTTTTCAAGGGGATCCGGGATTGAAAGTTCACCATTCTTGTATCATGCTATTTTTGATTTTGTCGATTTTCAAGAATAAAACACAGTAAAAAACTAATTATTGAATAAATAATTAGCATTAATTAATAAAATTAATCATTAATAACAAATATTTAATTAAATTTTACGAATCATATACTTAGAATTATAATCAATCGGAAAAAAATCAAGGACTTTGGGGGGGCCGGACCCCCCTCCCCCTTGTGTGCGCCACTGCATACCACACTTCGTGGTTCTCATGTTGACATAGTGTGGAAATTTGGAAAGCGGGGGGCAACTCAAGTATCGTCTTTATCATTTGATTGGTTGAATGGCGTAGATGATACTTATCGAATGTCGTCAGCTGAGCTAATGTTTCGATGCCATTTGTCCACAGAAAAATAGTTAAAATATACTGGTGCATGTTTAGCAATATTAAAACATTGTTAATTTCTTAAAAAATATTTATCGTAATCAAAATTATATGTTTAGTTTTTATTTTATAATTAAATTTAGTTTAATATATTGCGATCAAAATTATTAATTATCATTTTGAAATTGTTGTGCACAAATATCATAATTTTTTCAGATAAACTTTTAAAACTGTTGTCTCTCGACTTTGAAGCAGGGAACGTGGAATAAATTTTTATAATGAGAGGACGATAGGGTACATCCCAATAGTATTTACAAGTTTTCGTAGTTGCAGTTTATACATGTATGTCATATTGTATTTTAGAGAAGACTAACAAATGCTCTGTAAAATATGCTTTATTTACCTCTTCAGGTTAGTAATCAATTTAAAAATGACGTATTAAAGACTAAAAATGGAACCCATATTCAAGAAATAAGTTTCACTACAGAAAAATGAGTGGCGTATAAAAATACAAAGCTGAGTATTTGCTAGGAGAATCACCTTTGAAGCATTTATTTTCTTTCTTTTTTTGTCAAAAAGTGTGTCTTGAGTCTGAATCTGTAACGTGAAGCTATGAGGGGCTGTCTTCATCGCTTGGAAAAGGCACGCGTGGGCATTCACCTATGAGGTTCAGCTCTTAAAAGTTTTGCAACCTTTTTTTTTTTACTGTAGTGGGAATAATGGTATCCGACTACTTGCGAAAACTATTTTTTAAAAAAATGGAGATGTGGGGATTTTTTTCGTGATTTTTAGATTTATTTAATATATTTCAAGGAAAAAATCATAAAATTGAAAACAGAATTTTATTATTATTATTAAAATAGGAAAAAACTGGTGAAAATGTACAAAAATTACATAAATGGGGCCCGCTCTGTACAAAAAGTTTTTGAACAAATTCTCAATTTTTCAATTTGGATGTGTTACTTTGTTATTCATGTTTGAAATGACCTTCAGGATAAGAGATATTTTAATTTTTACAAAAACTAGAGCACTTGATCTCAGTGATTATATGAAATTGCTTAAAAAAACAGTGGTTATATTCACATAAAGGACTGTAAATTTTGTAATAAAACTGTGATTGATAAATCTGATGGTCAAGATACTTCTACTGTTATACAAAATATACACACAAAATTTCAGCAAATTATTATCAAAACTTTTTCAGCAATCGCTGTCCCCGTTTGAGCTTTTCGAAAAAAACACATTTCGTGTAAAACGCATTTTAAAGTTTGACATCTTGTGTAAAGTTATGGCATCTGCTTTTACTAAAACACTTGCAGTTTTTGTTCTAGTGAATGGAAAATAGAAACCTTGGTATTTTTATTAAGCTAATAAAATGGCCTATAAAATAAAATCATAAAAAAATGGTCAGTTTTTGAAAAAAATCATTATTTTAAGGTAGTCGGGGATACCTTACCATGTAGCAGACGGAATACCAGAACAAATGGAGTGAAGTAGTAGGAAAAGACAGGTCGACGGAGCACCCGATCTCTGAAAGAGATCTAAATCTTCTTTCTTTCATAGTTAAGGGTTGCAGTTCTTTGATTTGAAGTAATTAGAAAATTAAAATTTTAAAGTTATGAGAGTTGCCAGTGAGAAAAAACAATTAATAATAAAATAAAATCTGTTAAAGCTGGAAGCGTTCTTTCAGTATGAAAAAAACTTACGAGTACTGAAACCGTATTTTAACATGCGTGTAAAAATACTCATGTAAGGAAGAGGCGACAATCAGCTGTCGAGTTGTTGATCAGTTCCCGAGAAAGTCGAACAATTCTCTCTTCCCGTTTAACCCTACTTCGGTCTCGAATGAGTGACGCTTGACTGACCATCCCCCGCCCCTTACCCCTCCCGTTATCGGTGACTGGCCTCCCTCGCTCTCGCCCGTACGGTCACTGGGTCTTGAATGCGCCGTTTCGCTTGGGAGAGATGAACAGTTTGAAACGGTTTCGTTCAAAAAACAGCTCAAGACATTGTTTCAAAAAAGTTGAGGCTCAGGAATTTTGGAAATAGCGTATTTAACGCGCGTGTTCAATTGTAACAGTGCAAGGACTAAATGTACACACCAGCGAAGTTGAATCATAGTCCCTATTTTCATTTTGTGTCAATTTTTCTGAGGTGTTTTTTGTCACCGCTGCAGTCGAGTGGCCATAGTCGTGAACTCGTGACCAGCTCGCCTTGTTTGCGTGGAGTAGAGGGTTCGAACCTCGTTGCTACGAAACACCCGGTATCGAGAGAACCTGGTACGCTTTTTCTCCAGGCTTAAAAGTTTTCCTATTGATTTAGTTTGGAGAATGGGATCTCACAAATGCAGGCGTCGTTCTCCCTTGACCATAGCTCGGGATGATCTGGTCCGCGTCGACAGTAGCCTTCTACACGATGACCAGTCATGTTGTTTTGAAGTGCGACTGTAGTAAACAATCTCAACCGTTCGTCCCCATGGCGTGATCTGAATCAATAATATCAACATTAATTCAACCTTTGGGAATTGGCTGATCCAACACTGTAGATCCTTAATCACACATTATTTTATTCATTTATTGGTTCCTTAGTTTTTTAATTTTACCACTTTGCATTTGCCTCGAGTTGGTGAGTTTTTTAAAAAAGAAAAAAAGGTTTTTTTCTGAATTGGAAGCGTTTTTTTACTGGTGTTGAAAACACGTTTATAAATTATAAAAAACCGGAAATCGAATATCATAAAATGATCGTAGTCAATACTAAAAAAATATCGCCCTGGTTTGAGTTATCATAGTTTGATAACACAATGAAAGTACTTTACTTTACGAAAAATATTACGAATACTGAACGATATAGTTATAATGGAACTTCCTCCCACTTATCTTCTTTTTTTTTTCCTTTTTTTAAAAAGGCGAACTCTTTCTTTCTCCTCCCCCTTACCGAACTTGAATTCCCCCCTGGCAGAATTGTCAAATTATGAGGTTTGAGTAATTGTCTTGACTTTACATAATATGCGAATGTTTTGATTTTATGCACAAAAGGGCGTACAATTGCTACACTTGAATGAGGATGTAACGTTGCTTACGAAACAGGATTTTATTGAAGAGGGGAGAGGGCGCTCTCTCTTCCACATGTCGAGCAATTTTTTCCTCTCGCGAGACTGATGAGTCAAAAGCCCACAATTCTCTCATCAACGGTGCTAATTAGTTTTTTCAGCTTGATAATCAGGATTACAACTACAATTGAATACCCTCGCATTTTTTGATGTTTTCGCTTTAACATTTTGATCCATTTTAAGCGTCCTACATATCACTATTTTTTTACGGTCAGTATAGCAATCTGTGAGTCTCGCTTTTCAATTATTAGTAATCAATTATTTCTTATGCTTCAATTTTTAATTTTACAAATTAACTTTCGACTTGTTACGCAAAGTGGTTTTTTTTTGAATGGTTGGGGAGGATTAAATTCTATATTTATTATACTTTTAGAACTCACCAGATGTGTCGCCGAGTCTTCAGTCGCTTATGACTATTGTGTAACGTTCCTATTAAAATGAAGCCTCGGTTGTAACGTAACAGTGGGATCTTGGCCGGTGCTGTCGATTCCTACCGCGAACTGCAGTTTGTTGGACGTTTATTAGTGGACCAATTCATTAATTATTAACACCACATTTAGAAGCTGCATGGAGTCATCATTGATGTACTCAGTCATTTTCAATCGTGGTCAAATGACTAGGACGGCACCTGAGTTGGCATCTAACTTTTTCAAAACTCTCTCATGAAAAATGCGAGAACTTAAGGCCACGATATATTTAACGTTCATTTGCCCTTCCTAATGGCCGGTCTTAAGTGGCAACAGGACTTAACGCAGGACTCGATATGTACAACGCCAGCCACGAGTTCGCAATCATGTGTGTGACTGACTACTCGGTTGCTTATTTAAATGAGATCTTAGAAAACCGTCATAGTATGGATGATTGGCAAGTAAGATACTTTACCTCAAGCGATGCCTTAATCGTTTGACCGTGATTTGAAATCGTCTTGTTTACAGCATTTGAGGGGGCATAACAATTAAAAGTCGATTTCGAAACTTTGCCATTAAATTTTGTGATATATGAAAAAAAAGTTCCCCTTGTACTTTCTCAAGACCCCGTTCCTCCTTAAACTGGCTATAGCTTTATTTGAATCGAAATGTTTGATAACTGTAATAAATCCGTGTGCTCGTGAGTTGGTGTGTTTGGATGTCATTCACACTCATTAGAGAAACCGCCTCCCGCGACCTTTTTCACGCGCTGCTGAAGCCCCTGTCTGGCCGGTGTCTGGATGCGCGCCGCTTTCTGCGAACGGGTAATTGCTCTCGCAAATAGAAGGGTTTCGATGCATTGTCACTCACAAAATTCCATCTCAGCGATTTCGATTTCCTCTCCGTCCTATTCGCGAAACCCTTTGGATTCGACCAAAGATGTTGGTTCCCATCTGCTTTTCTGAACGATTCAATAGAAGCCCTGGAATAAAAAAGTACCCAGTCCTCACAAAATTATTTTCTTGCCTTTTCTTGTGTATCGGACATTCCTTCTTGTCATTTTTCCCTTCCAAATAATCTTTCTTCTGTCACTTAAGATTCATTGGTTGCTATCGAAATGAGATCGAGTCCGTTTATTTGGGGTAACTTTTTTAAAGGGAAAGCATGGAGAAATTTCCATTCGGTTTTTCGCGAAAAACTGATTTAGTACAAGTCGCTATTTTATCCTTAATTTCCACAGCAACATAATGACGTACAGTTAAAGGATTGAACACTATAGTGGTTTGAGTTGTTCAAAAAATATTATTTCTGAGATTGATTTAAATCCGAATCCTTTAAGACTATCTTTGCATGTAAGAGGAACTATTATAAACAGTGCATACTCACTTCCAATAGCGCACGCAGGGTCCTAGGAGTCGGACCCCCCCTATAGCCTGATTTTTCAATTGATTGTAATCTTATGTATATATTACGTGAAATTTAATTATGTATTTGTTATTAATAATTAATTTTATTAATTAATGCTAATTATTTATTCAATAATTAATTTTGTATTGTTTTTGTTCCCGAAAATCGACAAATTCAAAAGAATATGTTGGGCGGCGTCTTGGAGCATGATACCTAAATGGTGGACTTTCGACGCTAATCCCCTTGAAAATTTTTGTGTGCGCTACTGCTCACTTCACAATTATGTAGAGATAAACAGATTTTAATGCAGTTTAATGCTTTTTAGCAGTTAATGTCTTCTTAATCTGTATATCCTTAATACTCTTTATATTTCTTTTGATGTACTTCAAACACCATAACGAATTTCAAATTAATATTTTACCTTAAGAAATCGCATTTATTGTTCCTAAATTATTAACATAAAATATGTTTATTAAGCATGTTTGTGGATGACCACTTTAATAAAGGAACAAAACTGTGCTTCACCGCTTGTAAGTGATGTTAATCTTCGTTGGCCGGAGGAAAGTACGTATGACGATTCTATTGGACAGATTTTTGTTTTAGTGTATACCAGTGATTCCCAAAGTGGTCTATATAGACCCCCAGGAGTCTATGATGACCTGCAAGGGGTCCACGTCAGCGAAAAAATAATTTGGGGGTCCATGAGATATAAATGGGGCGTCTATGATGGTGACTCTCATTAAACAAAATCAAGATTTTATTTTTAAAAGAAAATTTAGTCACACAAGTGGAAACCGGATTTTATCTATTTAATAGATTTATTTACTAATTTTAATGATATTAATTTGCAATTACAAGGTGACAGCATAAATTTTATTAAAACAAGAACCATGTCAGCAATTTTGACTTAAAAAAGACATATCTGTTATTTATCACGATTTATGGAATACCGTGAGAAAATTATTAATTACTTTTCCTAGTTTCAGCGTGGTTGCCAATTTCCAAAACAAAAAAGAAGGGGGAATAAGGGCTGAACGCTACTTACTGAGGAGATTTAGGGTTAAACCTCGCACAATGGATTCCAAATGTTGAAAAATTGTTATTAAAGCACCAGATGTATTCCTCCCTTTAAAAGCATTTGTTTGTTGCTCAGTTGTTTTATGTATCAATTAAATTTTAATTTAATTAACTTGTTTTTATTAAGTTTTAAACACCCTACTTGAGTTTAGTTTGAAGTTTAAATCGTTTAAAGTAAGTATATCTCTATACCAGCCGTCAAAAATACATTTGATTTGGTAAATTGGCAAAAATTCAATATTAGGTAACCGAAAAACATGGCAAGGGGACAAAAAAGTTTGTGGTGTTCGGCAGCTGCTGTAGGTCTGGTCATTGTTTTACGCCCCCTTCTTGCGTGTGTGTCGTCTCGTCATACTATCCATAGAATAGGTATAAATAGAAGTTCGGCTGTGGAAAATCAGTCACGAGATAAATAATAACTCAATCTTTGTTTAGTTGGCAGCAAGAACAGTCTTAAGAACTAGACTCATCGACAAGAACAAATTATCATCATAAGAAGTTAAAGTTACTTACACACATTTCATCAAGACCTGTTTCTGGAATTTTTGCTTACTTATTTTTATTTTCGTCACTTTTTAAAAAAATTGAGACTTACTATTTTGTGTGTCGATTATTTTTACATTTAGCATCTTATTTCAAATATTTTCGATTTTTGTTAGGCGATATTGTCTATAGGTAGTAAATTTCTAACTTCAAAACATTGCACTTATTTATATAATCTTGAATTTCTGCCCCTTCGTATATGTGAGAAACCTGCTCTTTATACTTATCGTGCTTTCAATACTTTCTCTTTCATGTCTGTGAGAACTAGTTAGAAGTCTGATGTCCTTTGAAGTAAGATATGGTTTTATCTGGCCCATCTGTCTTAGCTGTGCGATTGGCTTCTAAAGCTATAATTTAGACGTCTTTCTAACTTGTGAGTAAAGCGCGCGTATGAAAATAACAAGTCCCTCGTTCTGATGACCATTTCCCCAAGAGAATTATATGTCGTTTTTGATGTGTAACATCTTTCCTCTCGCTTGCTGGATATTTGTTGGAGTAATTTCGAGAAAAGGGACGGATGTGTGTAACAGAAGTGACGTAAGCGTGCGCTATTTGATTTGACCAATGAGAGCGCGTGGTGGTGTACAGCGTATCGGAGTTCAGCTCTAGTAGCCATCAAGCACTCGAGCACTTGACTCTAAATTCGCAATCGGTCTGTAAAATCTACCCCTTAATTGCAAGAATCTCTATATTAGAGCAGAGAAAATAAATTGCTTATCTACCACTAATCCTAAGACCAGTTTTAACCAGTATGTCGCGCCAATCTGGGCACATGCAGCTAAAATTCATATTAATCAAATTGAAGTTTCTCAAAGCATCATTCTCCGACAAATATTAAAAGCTCGATGGTTCATGAGGAATCCGCGAGCAAAATGATGTCTATCAGACAATTTATCAAAAAATTAGCAACTAACTTCTTTCAAAAAATTGATAACCCATCGATCTTGGATATTAAAAAATATATCCCTGATCCTAATTTTAACGGACCCAATAATATTCTTTCGGATCCTCTCTTCAATTAAAATTCTTACTTAAATTCATTTCACTCTTCTCACCCAACTTAAAAGCTTACTTTAACTCCCTCCCCGAGCCTTCGTTACCTAATGGTTATAGTAGCTGACTTGAAATGAATCGTCCCAGGAACTCGTTATTTTCAAATTTACTTTAAATCACATTAATTTTCCCTGAAAAATTATTTATCCAGATCAAATTTAAATTTACACGTTCTTTACTATTTTTTCAAAATGTATTTTATTTTTTATTAGCTTTAAAAAAGCTGTTTTTCTTGTTTCAAATCATTCATTCCCATTGGTCAGGCCTCACCTCGCCCACCCACTGATCGAAATTTGTTTTCATTCTCAGTGCTTGCACCGTTTTTGAAGATATTTTTCTAGCACTTAAAGCATTTTAGTAGTTTTAAATTTTAATTTTTTAATTAAGTATGTTTTACTTTTTAAGTATTTTTTTATTAACAAAGGGGAAGAATGAATTCATCATAGTCACTAAAAATTCTAAAGATAAGAGGTTATAGCTCGGAAGAACTAGATACTCTGGTCACCCACCCAATGATACTCTAAATCCACTTCACACATACCGGCAAGTCTTAGACTTCACCCAGGATAAACTTGCAATCCTTACGCTCAATTGTCAAAGGGCTCACCAAACAGATTTCGACGACGTTAGTTCATAAAAATGTTCGTTATTCATGTTGTCAGAGACGTGGTTAGATAATGACGAACGTGTTTCGATACCTAACTTCGATTGCTGCGTACAGTTTAAACGACCGGGCCGCAGAGCAGCTGGTGTTACGAGATCTAAAGCAAACAGAAAAACTCGCATGCTGTGACTCCTCATATGAACATTACTTATCGTCAAACAAGTGGGCTGGGTATTGTTAGTAACGATATTGGGGGACATATGTGCGGCAGAATGCTTATTTGAAAACGGACAAACAGTGATTTCGGTGGTCGCATACATTTCTTGAAATCAAACGGTACAAAAAATTAAAGATTTCCTGGATTTTGTACTTTTACCATATACCGAAGGTGGTTTTGCTCTTTTAAAGAAAACTATCACTCGCTTCCCATGATTTTGATGGGTGATTTTAACTTCAGTTTGCCAAAATCTGAGCCGCTCATAGCTTTTTTGAATGATGAATTCAAGCTCGAAATGAGCACAAATCAAAATGTTTCGACAACTAACAGTGACGCTGTTTTTCAACCGTTTTTAAATACTTTGAAATCACAAGTATATGTGTCATATTTTAGTTATCATAAGTCTATTGTCTCCGCTCTTCCCCAAATTGATCAAGAATAACTATTTTTGATTTAAAAAAATTGCGTTACTCCTTGCATTAATTAAATAAAATTTTCATTAAAGATATAATTATTCGATAGAAAATTATTTCCAATCATACCCAATTCATTTTTTTCAGAATATAAGTTACTATTGCGTATTTACTAAGATAATATGTCAGATGTTACACATCATGAACGACTACCAGTGGCGCACAAAGGGGGTCGGACCCCAAGCCCTTGATTTTTCCTGATTGGTTATAATTCTAAGTATATAATACGTAAAATTTAATTAAATATTTGTTATTAATGATTATTTTTATTAATTAATGCTAATTATTTAGTCAATAATTAGTTTTTTACTGTGTTTTGTTCCTGAAAATTAAAAATAACATGATACAAGAATGGTGAACTTTCAACCCCGGGCCTCCCCTTGAAAAATTCCTGTGTGCGCTACTGACGACTACTGTGAGGTTCGTTTCTCTTTTCTTCAGAGGTTTGGTTGCTTTTCCATTTCGTTCAGTAATAAAAGAGTGGCGTGGTAGTTGCGGACACATAACATTTCGTGGTATGTACACTCCGAAACGCATCGTGGTATTTTGCGGACACATTCCCCGTCTTAGAACAGATAAAGGGTGCAGATAAATAAGGAAATAAATACTTTTAAAAATCACAAATATAATTTTAAACAGTATTTTAAGTGGCAAATCTCTTTCACCGGGATAACGTTTTCTTTTTACCGAAGTTTTCTGTTTTACACTCGATTATCGAATTACAAGGATAAATACATTTTTGCCAATCAAATTTAATTATTTATATTGAATTAAGATATTATAGTGTGAAGGCATTTTAAACATAGCGAAATGTAATAAAAATAAACACTTTGAGAGAAATATTGAAAAAATTAATAGTAAGTAACAGAATAATGAAGAGTATGAACAAATTTCAGGAATTTTGTGGAAAACTGTATTTTAGAGTAAAATAAATATTAGAAGAAGTGCAATTGCCATAAAATTAGCTAATTTCATTAATTTAAGTAAAAATATATAAATACTAGAAGTAAAATATATAAAACACACAGATAAAGTAAATAAAAGAAAAGTTAATAAAAGTAAATAAATATTAACCTTTATTACATAGGTTCTCAACGTGGGCGATAATGCTCCCTTGTGGGCTTTTGAGGCTTTCAAGGAGGCAGTAAGACCCAGAGAAAATTAGGGGGCACGGAGAGGCTTCGGCAGATTAATCAAATATAGTTTCAAAAGACTAAAAAAAACACGCTGATTATATACAAAAGTAAGCTTTTATACTGGTTACCTTATGTTGATTGTGTATGTATTTAAATCATTTCTATCACGTGTACAAAAATTCACATTTTTCGGTAGTTCGGGAAGTGGACGAAAAACTTAAAGATTACAATACATTTAGAACAACATTAAATTGAATGATATAGAAAATTTTAATTTCTGTGGTGTACGTGTTGTCTGTGAGCAGTAGGAATAATGTTTCGTCCTTTGCATTTCATTATGTATATTATCCAAAAAAATATAATTAAATATGTTCACCAGGAATTAACGTGTGATACTTTAAATGCTAAAACGGACATTTTTTTAATTTTATTTTGAAAGCAATAGTTTATTGTGAATTACTTCATATCATCAAAACCTTCTTTCAAAAGCATCTTTATAACAGGTAAGCTAAGAATTTCATTCCAATCTTTTATATATAAATAAAGAAGAAATTCAATAGTGCTTCAATTCCAACAATATCCTATCTAAAACTAAAATACATAATATTACACATTTAAATACATTTGCTGCAATAGCTTACAGATTCGCAATTGAGGGTTTTAGAAGAAAAAATTTAAATTAAAAAAATATGTTCTATTGGTAATAGAATATTATTTTAAAATTAATTCTTGTTTTCAACATGTATTATGTACTCTCTTATTTCTCTTGAGTGAAAATCAAAAAATATTCGAAATATTCACTAGAAAAAGGCGCCAGATCAAAAAAGGTTGGGAACCTCTGCTTTATTATAAAGGCATAAATCTCCTTTTCCATTGGATTAAGTCCAACCTAAGTAACAAAATTTAAAGATTTTAGACATTTTTCTAAATTGTTTGATGTTTCGAATTCTTTTAGGATGTTTTCAATTCTTTCATCCAATTTTACATATGCTTTTTTCCTTTTTATTCCAGGGACCCCAATTCTCCGGATTTCAGATTAAAAGACACTTTTTGTGTTTCTTCTTTTAGTTTTCAACAAAAAGTGGACATTAGAAGGGTTGGGACAAGGTTAGAATTTCCCGACTATTTCCGGTTGAACTTTCTTTTAATAAAGTTTGTGCAAGATACAAAAAGGGATCAGAAAAAAGGAGTATAAACGAAGTTGTCTATAGAATGTTTTCCCATTAGAATACTTGCCTAAAAAAGGGTGATGCTTGGGCATTATAGGGAAAATTTTTTAATTGACAAACGAACATTCATTGATTATTTGTTGACGGGATGGACAATAAATACCCAAAAGTATGGAATGTTTGACAGCGTCATAGAACAAAAATTCTGTTGAAGGGGGGAATTCAAAATTAAAATAAGCACTGGGAAACCAGCCAATGTCCATTTATTAGTTAAAATCAAAAAAGAAACACAAAATGTTTTTTAATTTGAAACCAGAGTTAGGGCCCCGAAAAAAAAGGAAAAAGAAATGAAAATTTGGGATGAAAGTTGAAAACCCCCCAAAAAAATTGAAACATCACACAATTTAAAAAAAATTTTCAAAATTTTTTAATTTTTGTAACTAGGTTGTGTGGACTAAACCCAATGGTAAACGATATTTATGCCTTTATAAAAAGGTTTTTTTAAATTTTTTTTATTTACTTGTATTTATTTTTTTTTTATTTCTTGTTTTGTTTGTTTTATATATTTTCTTCTAGATTTATCTTTATTTAAATTAATAAAATTTAGTTAATTTTATGGCAATTGCACTTCTAATATTTATTTTACTCTAAAATACATTTTTCCCCCAAAAAATTTGAAATTTTTCATACATTTATTATTCTGTTATTTAAACTTTTAAATTTTTTCAATATTTTCTCAAAGTGTTTATTTTATTACATTTCGCTATGTGTGTTTAAAATGCCTTTTTCCCAAAAATCTTAACAACATAAATAATTTAATTTGATTGGGAAAAATTTTTTATCCTTGTAATTGTAATCGAGTGTAAAACAAAAAATGGTAAAAAAAAAAAAAAGTTGAAAGAATTTTTCTTAGAATACTGTTTTAAATTTTTTGATTTTTAAAATATTTATTTCCCTTTTTTATCTGCACCCCTTTTTCCTTTCCCAAGATGGGGGGGGGGGGAATTTTCCGAAAAATCAACCAATAAAAAACCGGAATAAATTGATGAATAAATGATAAATCAATTCAACCCCCTTTTGGCATAGTATGAAGGATTAAGCTACAACATGTGTACCATTTTTTTCCTTAAAATATAGTTCAACGGCAAAAAGCCATATTGTACTTCTTTTTAAATGCGAATTAATTCAATATATTTGACTTGTGTACATATTTTGAGCTTTCATTTGCTAGTATTTACTTCTGTAAAAGTATTGTGTTTTGTTACGAAAAAACTTTTTTCCCAAACGTGGTGACAACTAGCGGAGGGAGCCGGAGCCCAGTTTCCTCGGGGCCACCCCCCTGCCCTCGCCCCCCAGCACTGCCCCTATGAGTGCCTACGTGCGGATAGCGAGGACAGCGGACTGGGTCCAAGTCCAGCTAAGTCACTGGCTTCCACCCCGCCGCCGCCCCTTTAAGGGTGCTCGGACCTTTTACGCCTCGGCGCACGGACCTTGAATCAGACAGGGGGCCGGGGACCCCCTACAACCCCGAAAGACATCGGCCAAGAACGGTTCAGCCGTTCTTCTGTCTAGCGGGAGCCCCACCGCCAAGAAAATTTTTTCTGAGGGTGGCGAATCCTCCACGGAATCATCGCCATCACCCTTCTGCGAGGAGGACCATCCTTTCCCGCGCCCCTGGGAGGGGCGGAGGACTTATCGAACCCCCACCCCTTTGCGGGAGGAGCTTTCCCTCACCCCTTTGTTTTCGACGAGCAGGCTTGTCGCGACGACCATCCTTTCCCTTTCATCCCCGCGTCCTCACGCGGCGCACGCCCGCCTCTTTTGGGGGGATGAATCTTCCACGTCACCGAACTTGTTTTTCGACGAGCGGGCTTGTCGTGACGAGGACCATACTTTTCAGACAATACAGAACTCTCACCATCGCCTTAATCCACAAGTATTGCTGATTCGGTCCAATTTCGGCGAGAGTGGAGGCTACGGAGAACTGACTACCACCAGCAGCGTTTCACTTCCCCAAAAGCCAGGTGGACCCTCGGGTCCAGACCTGTTACGATGATGGTGACGCAAATTTGGGTGTAATCGGTCAGCGACAAACACCACTGGGGGCGGACCTTTTTGCCCTCCGCGGCCCCGTTCAAAGTCAGTCAGACGACAGTAAGAGTTACGTTTGTCTGTGGGTGGGCTGTAAGGTAAGTCTCGCGTCCAGTCTTCTATTTTATTTTGGATATTATGATTTTTTTAGTACTAATTGTCACCACACAAATGGAAATATTTTAATTGGACATTGGAGTGTACTTTTTCTAATACTTCCACCCCCTAAAAAAATCTGTTTGTTGTTTTCTGGATAAGAAGATAAATGTTGGAGATTAAGTATTTTGTTGTATGGAAAGGGAGAGTTTGAAATATTTTTAATGGAGTAAAATCATAAATCTTCTTGCTTTAGGGGAAAAAAAGCTGTAAGTAATAAAAGTTTTGCTAAGTACAAAAATGCACAAATCTTTTAATTGCTATAATACGAAAAAATTTGGATGTTTTATGATAAAAGATTTCTGGCAATTATGACAAATCTTTAAGTGTGCGCTACCGTAATATAATACACATTTGCTTTTTAACAAAATGCCACTGTTGACAAAGAGACTTAATGTTAAAGAATACGAATTAAATTCGGAATATTTTTTCAGGTATAAAAGTACTCGAACATTAATATTATATTCTGACTTCACTATCCTGCAGAGAATCACTTATTTTATCCTATTACTCATTTTTATCCCCAGTGTGGACACATTTTTTCTTTTATAAAATGTGTTTCGCATTTTTTCTCCTATACCGTAATGTTAAATGAGCTATCACTTTACGTGTTAAATGGAAAAACCAATTATTCATGAAATATCTTGAAATTTTAAAAGCACTATATTATAAACAAATACATGAGTTACAATGTCACAAATTTTTATAAAAATGGAGGCATTTTTTCTCTCCGAAAATGTGCTCCGCGTCAAGTTCACGCTCTCGTACATATTGCGAAAACAACCTTAAAAGGTAAAGGAATAAAAACTAAATTGCCTTGAAGAGATTTATGCATTCAAGAATTGTCAGCATTTATGAATCCATATTCTTTGTCGAAATAATGTGTAAATAATACAGCCGTTGATAACGTATTGCTTTTGAATACCTTAGGATATGTCGGATTTTTCAAAAATTACCTAAAATATTTTTTGTCGGTGTGTCTGTTAGAAGAAATCAGTACATTGTTTTGATGGGATTAATTTCTTTTAAACCATTGATAGTAAATATTATATTCAAGCAGACTAAAAACGTACCCATTCTGACTGATATGTATTTTGGCATACTTATGAAGAGTTCACATTTATAACGTTTGTTTCTCTTCATGTGGCGGCACTTTTAATCTGCACTGGAATTTATAACTCACTTTCAAATAGGTGTAATTCAAGTAGATGTCACTGCGTTTCAACCGAGCTCTCCAAGGTAAAATCTCCAGGTAAAACAGAAGTATTTACTAGTGTGGCCCCAATATCTCTAGAAAGATTTCCCCAGGAACTAACATTCGTGAGCGATTATTAACAGAACATTACTAAAGGGGACAAGTGGCTCTTGTGTGTGCCGTCACGTGGCATGGCCTCGGAAGACGGATACGGTTGCAGCTGTTCCACTTTCACCTCTTCAGCATTTTCCGTGTTCCTTCTCGAACGGCGGTAGCGTTATTCGAATCACTGTTGCCATTTTTTGTAAACAAAGAACCGAGTAAAGTTTGCGTGAAGGAAGCTCTCCTGTGTTCTTGCTTTATTCATGAAATGTTGCTCGTGCAGTCAGAAGAGCCACTTTTAGTGCATTTTACAACGTCTCATTGGACATATTATTTTGAAATCTAACGGCCTCTTTTCTTTCTCGGAAAATATGTAGTTATGCAACGCTTGAATAAGACTTTGTTTCTATATGCGCTGTTTGTGGATTTTAATTGAAGTCTACGCTGTGATTTGTGAACTACGCGAACTTATTCTTATGTGCTTAACACGTTCAGTTATTGATAGGAGCACGATTTGATTAATTGTAAAAACTTCATTTGTGAGGAAAATTATCAGTGGCGTAACGTACATCCCCGCAACCCCTTTATTGCGGGGGGACCCAGGCACTCTAGGGGGCCCAAAGTTTGACAGACACTAAGTACGTATTTTGACTTGAGGCCCAAAACCTGAATTTACAGTTCTCCGTTAGGCCACTGAAAATTATCTTTATTAAATTGTCATAATAAATAGGTTTATTCATATCATTTCTTTTGTATTTTGTAATTAATATAAAGGAATTTCGTCGAGTGTGTGGCCATAGAATTCGTTTTAGTGAACTCAAGATTGGAAACCTAAAAAAAATTTAACGTGAAAGTTATGATTTGAAAGCCCATAATTTTTTATTGCATAGTCCTTAGTTTTCGTTATGCCAAGTCAGTACAGTTTTTTGTTAATTTATTGTCCATATCGCAAGTAAAGTTCTGAGATAGATAATTTGATTATGATTTACGTCGTACTGTGTGTGTGAAGCAACACGAGGGCTTTTGGCGACGGACCACGTAATTTTGAACCATGGTCATGTAACGTGGACGACACCTGAGCTGGCATCCCTCTCCTAACTACCACACCACACCAACGGGAGGACGTTTGAGCTCTCGACAGATTTAACATGCATCGCTGCCCTACACGACGGGTCTTTAGTGGTACTGGGCTGGAACTCATGACATGCCTGCCATAATCCGATACCTTGACCACTGGGCCAGCCCTTACGAGGGCTTTTGGTGGCCGACCTTGCAATTTTGAACCACAATTAAATGACGAGAACGATACTTGAGGTGGCACCCCTCTCTTAAAACTGCCACACCATGCCAGCGTGAGAATTTTACTCTGCAGTTTTAACATGCATCAGCCGCTGTACACAGTGGGTCGTTCTCGGTAGCTGATGAAAGCAATATGATTGGAGGATTTTTTCCTATAACAAACTATTTTTATAACGCATGAAAATAAATCCACTGTCAAAAATATGTTTTTTCCTAATATCAAAGAGCCCGATCCAAATTTGGAATACATTTCCCAGCAGAAAACCGTTCGAATTATTTCAGTAACTTGGGATGTCGTAACACAAATATATATTATATGATCTTTAAAAAAAATTAAAGCATTCCAAAAATACACTTTTTTCCCCTTGGAACGCGTTTTAAACCTATTTAGCTTTACAGTATAGGAGACAAAACATGCGACACATTTTACATCAGGAAAGTAGATTTATATATCTAAAAATGATTTTAAAATTCTCTCTATAAGAATGGCGAAGGTAAAACACGGCATTTATGTCTGCCCCCAGCGTTTTTTGTTTTTATTATTCTTAGTGTTCTTTGATCTAATTTATTCTCTTTAATATTATGCGAAACGTTAACAGTTCACGGTTTTTTTAGACGGAGTTGTTTTTCCTAGAAGTCTGTTTCAAACCTTTACATATGTACAACTTCTTACCCCTAGTTCCCCACCCCTAAAAAAAATTTTTTTTATCCGTGAAAAACATTTACATTTATCTGGTATTTGTAGATTTGTATGTTTAAACTTTTCCAACATGGTACAATTTTTAATGCATTCCCATTAAAACGTTTTTCAACTTTTCACGTTGCCATCCAATATTGTCTTGCAGGAGTTGAAAGATGGATAACAAACTATTCCTGTGAAGATACTCATTTATTCAGGAAGAAGGGGTAAATTATGGAGGCTTATTTAAAAAGAAAAAGGGACAACATTCACCCTAAGGGGAATTCCTTAAGTGGGTTGCGGTGCTCGAGGCGTGGAGAAATCGCCTTCCGTCGAAACAGGGCCTTGGTACAAAAAACATTGATTTTAGGCTGTCTTGTCAAATATTAAAGAACAGATTTCTAAGAGAAAAAAGTCTCAAATGTTATGATGAGTTTGCGCGGCTGTTGCAAATATATCTTGCTTAGCCACATTAGTGTTACTTAAATTTTTCAAACATTTAATAAATACTCCGGTTATTTTTATTTATTTATTTATTTATTTATTTATTTATTTATTTTTGTAAATTATTTGCTGTTCACTCCTAATAAGAGATATATCTAAAGATGGATGCTTTAGTAGTGTACAGATACTAAAGCCGAGAAGTTGGAACCAGTTATGGGGCCTCTTCTGTTTCTAGTACTAAGCGAAATTTTATGTGCAAATGAAAATGTAATGGATTCGGACCAAAATATGTATGTCTGTATAAAATATATCGAAATTTGCTTCTCTATGCAATAGTGAAGTGAAAGTGTAATACTCATTTTGGAACATTTTTTTGTTACGTGAAAAGTTATTCCAGACTTATATATACCGTAAAATCCGGCGTATAATGCGCACCGCCGTATAACGCGTACCCATACTTTCAAAGGGGATTTCTTAATTTTTTTGTATATTCGTTGTATAACTCGCACTCCCTATTTTGCGAAGAAACTTAAAATATACGAGTGTACTTATTCTCTTTTATGTTTTTAAGCTCTTTATGTTAATTATTCAAGATATCGTTCCAAACTTTAGAAAAATTAGCATACTTCTAGAAATACATCCCTTTTTCCTAAGGAATATCTCTCATTTCTTTTAAATAAATAATATTTCAATATATGTAGGTCTAACTTTTTCTATAATCATCTCTATTTTTATTTTCAAAGCTCTCATTTTTATACCTGGCGTATAACGCACACCCATAAATTTCGCTCTTATTTTTTGTATTAAAAGTGCGCGTTATACGCCGGATTTTACGGAAGGTTCTATTTTTTAACATTAAGACGAAGAGCGTTAAGAAGTGTGGTTATCGAAAACTATACGATATAAGAAAGAGACAAAAAAAAAGGATGAATCTTGTTTTTTTTTCTTGTCGACAATACAAAATAAAGGTTCGTGTGTCAATCCTATTTATCTTTTATGAATCATTCAACAGAACTATAATATCTTGCTGATGAGACAAACAACAACGGATGCATTCGAGTCCAATGAAAGTGAAGTGGATTCAAAATGCATTGGAACTAATTGAACGAATCCTGACATGGAGAGAAATTCCATTTTGTTGGCTGCAGAAATGTTCTTCTTCCTTGTAAAAAGGGTCCGGTATTTGTTATTAATGAATTATTTTATATTAATTAATGTTAATTATTTATTCAATAATTAGTTTTTTACTATGTTTTTTTCCCGAAAATCGACAAAATCAAAAGGAGCATGATACAAGAATGGTGAACTTTCGACCCCGGACCCCCTACTGGTCTCATCTAATGCAGTCACAATATTATTAATTGTAAAGCTGCTTCACTGGTTCATTCTATAAAGAAAGATGCACATGCAGAAATAAATGTTTGGTGAAAGAAGGAGGAACAATCTGTTATTATCGAGAACTTTCCAACAGTTTTGGAAATTCGTTTCGATTGAAAGAAATGCGTTCTGAACTTTGAAATTTTTCTGAAAGTGGATATTTTAGTCTGTAACGTCATTGATTTTTAGACGCTTTTTTAAAAAAATTCGTCTGAGTTTGTTATTTTTAAAACACATTGTTAGAACGGGACCATAGAAACGGGAAAACAATGTTTTTTCTCAGGTATGAAGTTTCCGTGTGCAGCCTCTTGTGAACTCTGTTTCTGTGGAAACCAAAAGGAAATCTTTCGATAGATCGAACTGAAGAAACGTTACAAATCAAAAAAGGATGGTGTAAGAAAGAGGCGGGAATCTCCATTTAAAAGGGGTCTGGGGTGAGTGACCGATGGCTATTTCGGCGGGAAAAAGGGTCCCCCCTGTAAATCAATCCTTCCCTTTCCCTTTCCCGTCGGGAAGGGGAGAGTCATGACTTTCCCCCCTCTGGGAAAGACAGGGAAAAGGGTGGCGGTTAGATAAGGTGTACGTTCCTAACCAATGAATAATTTTCAGTGCACGGGGGTTTAAAAAATTTGAAAATTTTTTGGCAAAAAAAGTTTTTTTAAGGGGGGTGACCAAAGATTTAAAATTATATTCATAAGGCCTTCTTTTTTCGTCTGCTAGGGTTGAAGGGTCGATGAGGCACTTGATCTCCAAAGAGGACTTCATCCCCTATCTTGAAATTGGGAGTTGAGCATTTATATTACAGAGCTTGCCATCATAATTTAAGGTATTAAAATTAAATTCACCTATTGTAAAGTTGGTGTAGTACTTAAAATGGAGAAAATGTTTAATAAATACTTTACTCTTATACTGAGTTAACTCTTAAAAATGCTTAATTGGTGTTTAACTAAGTCATTAACTTTACATTAAGTTTTAGCGTAAATTCTTTATGGGGGATTTTTTAGGAGTTAATTTAGAATTTAATAGTGATATTATTATTTTGAAGAAACATGGGTTGGGGAAAATTTATACAGAAATTTTTCATTCACCTGAAAATTTCAAAGTTAAAAGTTTTGACAAGATTGGGTGGTAGTTATTTAAATTAGTAAATCCTTTAAACACAGGTGTGTATTTATTCGTCTCAGTTTCACTTTAATAAAAACCAGACATTACTCAGTTGAGAAAAGTAAAGTATTTGTTAAAAAAAACAGTCAAATCTTTTACTTTTTAATCAAAAATTCGATGTTTTTGCCATTTTTTCCCCCTTAGAATAACCTAACGTTTTCTTTGGGAGGTGGAGTCTCATTTTGAAAGTCTTGACTGAACACAGGGGGCCCCCCCAAATTTTTATCTTTTTTTAAAATTGATTATAATTCTAATATAGTAGAAATTTTTAATTAAATTTTGTTATTAATGTTAATTTTTTTTTAAATTTTTTAAAAAATTAGTTTTTACTGTGTTTTGTTTTTAAAAACCAAAATAAAAAGGGCTGATACAAGAATGGTGAAGTTCATCCCCGGAACCCCCCTTTAAAAATTGGGGGCTACTGGTCTTGATTACCTTTTTTTCGCACCGGTAGTTTTTCTACCCCCAGTGGAAAGGTTAAATTTTGCAAATGAATCATCTTTCTTTTTATTATATTCAGACGGACCTCAAAAAAAAACGAACCTCTATATTCGAATTTTTTTAAGCGAACCTTTTGGGCCCTGAGATTTAAAAGTTTTTTCGAAAAAACCCCTTCTAAGGAAGGCATTTCTTAAAAAAAACTTTTTTTTGATTGTTTTTTGTTTTTCCAAAAATTTTAAAAATTTTCGTTTTTCCCTTTAACTCATTTTATGGTGGTCAAAATCTTGCGAGAACTGGTTTATTAGATTTTAACTGCCGAGACCACAGAGTTCTGAGTTTCACCCAAAGAAGTGCAACCTGTAACCCTTTTTGTCCAGTTCACTAGAAACTTTTTTTGAAAACCCCCTTTTCTTTTTAAAACCCTTTTTTTTCCTCCCCAGTGGAGTTATCCCGTGTTCAATTATAAAATAATTTTGTTTAATATTACTTGTATGTTTTTAAATTATAAAATGCCCTTTAAAAATACGTTAATTTTGTAAAAAATTTTTTCAATATTAAAAATAATTAATTTTTCGACTTTGTTTTTTTTTTTTTTTTACTTTTTTTTTTTTTCTTTTTTCATAAATATATAAAATAAATATATAAATTTTAAAAAAGTGTGAATAATTTTTTTATAATAAAAGTGTTTATGAATTTAAAATTTGTTTTATGTGGTTTTATGAAGTATTTTAAAAAGAGGAACCTCATATAACGAATTTTCCAAAACGAATTTTTTGGATTTACGACTTCGTTATATAAGAGGCCACAATTCAAAATTTTGCATAAAAATACAGATTAAAAAAATTTTAAAAATGGGTTTTTGACTATGAACAGTTTTTCAGAAAACACTGTTTAATTTAAAATATTCGCGCGCGGATCTTGAAAAGGAAAAATTTTTTTTGTAAACCTATTCTTTTTGGTGAATCAGCATTTTTTTTCCTGGTATGGTAAAATCGAAATTTCATCGCATATACCGTAATGTTGAATGAATTATCAACTAAAACTAACAATAAAATTTAAATTTTTTAGTAACAAAATGTTAAAGAAGAAATCGGTTTATAGGAGGCTTCTAATTTTAAAAAATCCATTAGAATGAACTATCTACGTATTGAACAGAACGAGTTTATATGAAAATCATACTTAATTCTGGTTAAAATATTTCCGAGTTTATTGGGGAGTATAAGGTGAGCCTTAAAGAGCCTGGCCAATTAGCTATCCCGGGGTTTAAAAACTTTTGGCAGTGAGATTCTACTTTGGACATGGAGGTAATGGGATTTTTAATTTAAAAAACTAAATCTAATTCTAATTAAAATTTAGTCATAAAGGTGGCTTTGGTTTTAAAAATAAACAATAAAAAGGTTGCACGGGCATTTTCTTGAGAATTTTCTTCTTTTATTCCCAAAAATTTTCCCTTTTGAAGTCAAAGGTTTTTGGTGTTGGGATAGGTATTTGGGAATGAAACCATCGTAGTTTAAACACTTTTTCCCCCATTTTAGAACAGATAAAGGGTGCGAAAAAAAGGAAATAAATACTTTAAAATCACAAATAAAATTTAAAACAGTTTTTAAGGGCAAATCTCTTTCACCTGGGATAACGTTTTTTTTTCTTTTTTTTTTTTTTAACCGAAGTTTTCTAATTTTACATTTGATTATCAATTACAAGGATAAATAATTTTTTCCAATAAAATTTTAATTATTTATATTAAATTGTTAAGATATTTATTGAATATTTTAAACATAGGAAATGTAAAAAAAATAAAACATTTTTAAAAAATTTTAAAAAAATTAATAGTAAGTAACAGGTATTTTGAAGGGTATGAAAAATTTGGAAATTTTTGGGAAAACGTTTTTTTGGGTAAAAAAATATTGAAAAGGAAACCAAAATTAATTAATTTCATTGATTTAAAAAAAGATAAATACTGAAGTAAAATATATAAAAACACACACACACAGATACATAGCCTTTATACTGTAACTTATTATTAATTTTTAAATATTTCTCTGGTTTTTTTTATACTTTTCCCCATGAAAAATGCCTTCACACTATAATATTTTAAAAATTCATTAAAAATAATTAAATTTATTGGCAAAATGTTTTATCCTTGTTTGATAACAAAAAAGAAAACTTCGGTTAAAACAGCGTTTCAGTGTCCGCAAATAAAAAAATGATGTGTCCCAACCCCCACCAATAGACGGGTTTTTCCTGTGTTTTTTTTTTTAAAAAACCCAAAAAGGGAGGGGGGGATAAACCTTCTGGTACTTCCAAGAAAAGTGATAGTATGTTTTAAATTTTTGGGGTTTGGTTTTTTAAGGGTTTCCCGACTACTTTGGAGATTTTTTTAAGTTTTCAAAAAACCCCTAATTTTTTTACTTTTTTTAGTTTCATTCTATACACAAAAATAAAAAATACAGTCAGAAATAATTTTGTACAAAAAAAATTTTGAAAACTTTTTTTTAAAAAATTTTTAAATAAATTTTGGACTTTTTCAAAACTCTTTTTTTTTAAAATATTTTATATTTTTCATAAAATATTTTTAAACCCTTTTTTAAAACAATTTCAGGGATGACCCAAGGAAATTTTTTTTTTTGAATAAAAAAGTTATAGCGAGTCGAGCTAGCGAACTGGGAAATTCAATCAAATCGAAACTTCCAGAAAAAACAACTAAAAATAACTAAAAATTGTTCATTCTTAGTTGTAGGCCTCTAGATAATAAAATTTAATATTTGTAAACCCATACAAGTTCTCAAAGTTTTTCAGATAATTTTTAAAAATATGAATTTAAAAAATAGTTTTGAGAAAAATGCATTTAAACTTTAAAAAAGCAATTTCAAAAAAAAATATGACAAGTATATTAAAAAAACCCTGATTTATATTTAACGTTCCCCCGGTTTTTTTTTAAAATTTTTTTTTTTTCCCCCTTTTTTTCTGGTTGATTTTAAAAAGGAAAGAAATGTTGTTTGAGTCACCGACTCGAAAGATTCAAAAAACCTCTCATCCCAGTTATTTTTCCCAATTTATCCCAAAACTTTAAAAATCCTAAAAAATAATAAAAGTTTTTTAAAAAAATAATGACTGCAATATTACCCAAAGAAAATGTTTTAGCTGAAAAAATTTTTTTTCAAACAATTTCCACAAACAGGTGTTAAATGATGTATTTGTATTTGTGTTTAAATGGGGGGAATTTTTAAAAACTGCTTATCAACTGCTTCAGACACATTTAAACAATTTTTTGAAAGTTTAAAAAAACCCTTTTTTTTGTTTTTTTTTCCCCTTTTTTCCTCCTATAGTAAACCCCGCTCAGCCCAACAAGCATGAACCATTTTGGATTTCCCGCGGCCAGTAAAAAATGCCGCTAAGTTACATAGTTTGCTATTTTTTGTTACCCCGGGGAATTCTATTAAACAAAACATTGATAAGTTTTCCTTCTACCATTTTTCTTCCTTTTTTAAATTTTCTTCATCGATCTCAATCTTTCTTGAAGTATTTTGCCTATTTATAATTTTTTACCCCCATACCCAACAAAAAAGGTTCCGAAATACCAAAAAGGGGAAAACATTTTTTTAACATTTCAGTGCAAAACATACAAAGTTTTTCCCCACAAAAATGTTTTTTATGAAACCCGACATTGGGAAACCCGATGATGGGCACGAATTTAAAAAATTTTTCATTTAAAAAAATTTCCCCGGGGAATTTTAAAATTTTAAAAACCCCTTTAGATGAACCATTTTCCTCGAACAATTCCTTTTCAACAATTTAAACATTTATAAAGCTGTTTTCTTCCAAAGCAGGGGTTATTCATGGCATCTTTAGCCGTTAGTGTAAAAACCCGTTTCTTTCAAAATCTAAAAGCTCCTTTTGTCTACAAGGGCCATTCAGCAGCCCTAGTTTTTTACCGAAGAATGTCATCTTTTTAAACACTCACCCTTTCCCCAAATAAGTTTTAAATTAATAAAATTTTCTTTTTTTTGCTCTTCAGTACGGGCAAAAAAGTATTAAAGGGGATTTTGAAGTCACATTAGAAGTCATCCAAAATATAATCTTATGCAGGTACAGATTGTTTTCAAAAAAATTGGAAACACAAACTTGAAAACACACTTCCCAATTTTAAAATATTCAACCTCTTTGTTCCACTAAAAAATTCTTTGTTTTTGGGAAAAAGCCTTTTTTATTTTTCCAAATTTGAGCCCTCCCAAACAAAAAACACTGCAAGTCAAACTTCCCCGTTTTTTAATCAGTCCCAGCAAGGGTTTTTTTCAAGATTTAATTTAATCCAGTTCCCCTTATAAGTAGATAACAACAAAAGCAAAATTTTTTGAAAAAATTAACAAAAGAACAAAAAACGAAAAATTCAGTTTTTTAAAAAATTAAAATTTTGATTCAAATCAAAAACAAAACATGTGAGGTCACGAAACAGATTTGCCAATCGCAAAAACCCCTAAAAAATTGAAATTTGCTATCAATAAAAAAAGTTTTAAAAATTTAGAAATTGTTTTTAAAAAAATTTAAGGGGTTTAAATTCAAAAATTATGGGTAAAAAACGTTTAAACATCAACTTCCCGTTTCTTCATTTTTCCGGTTTTGATTTCACCACTGTGATAATATTTTAAAAAACTGTAACTTTTTTTTTAATTTTCACCAAAAAACAAAAGGGAGATTTAGAAAGATAATCGTTTGAATTTTAAAAAAAAATTTAATAAAAAAAAAAATTGATTTTAGAGAAAATGACGTTTTCAACGTACTTTTAAAAAAAATGAAGGGGAATGCGTAAATAAACCCGAAAAAAAAAAGTGTTGAAGAAAAAAACAAAATTTCTTTTTTTCCGCAGTTCTTAAATAAATTTTCAATCTTCGATCAAATACGGAATAACGTTGTTTGACACAAAGGAAAATTTAAAATTTTTTTTTCGAAATTGCGCAGTTTAAGTCAAATTTTGAGTCATTTTCAAAAAACATGATTTTTTTTTTTCTGACCTTTAAATTCGTGTATAAAAGGAGAGAACTTTTTTTAAAAAGTAAGCGCGATTTCAGAAAGTAAAAAGATACAGGCTATTGAAAAAGTCTGGCTTTAAAAAGCATCAAAAGGACTCGAAAAAATTTTCAAAAATGCAAATATAGTCATTTTTACAAAAACACTTTTTCCCGGGGAAAAAAACGTCTGTTCCCAAAAGGTCAGATTTCCCAAAGAGCGAAGGAAGAACGATAGTTTTGCTACGGAATCCTTCCTCTGCCGTCCTTTCAAATCCAGATATTCATTATAATTTTTTTAAATTTAAAATTTCTGTAACTAATTGTAATTCGGAAATTTAAATGGAAATGGTTCCTTTTTTACCCTCTCTGGTTTTTCCGGGTGTCTCTGTGGCAGCGGTTCGTGAGAAAATAGTCTACATAGATAGAATATGTTGCTAAACCTGGAATTTCAAATGTAGATATTTTTTTTTTTATAAAAAAATTTTCAATTATTTATTTTAATTTATTAAATTAGTTTATATTTTTTTTATTCACCTTGAACCAAATGGGATGGTTTATAGTCAATCCTCAGATTTTTAGCGTTTCTAATTTTATTTCTTTTTCAAAATATTATTCCTACATGATTTTAGTCTATTAGAAACAAAAAACGTCTCCGGTTAAAAAATTAATTTTGCACAACGTAGAAATTTTTTTTCGGTATTCCCACGATTACGTTTCTATTTTTGAATATTTTGCAAATTCTCCCTATTCTTTTGATAAAAAATCCGAAAAAAAATTTTTTGTTAATCTTTTCTCCTTAAATTTGTCATTTGGGAAGGAATTCCCTTTGAAACTAGTGTATCTTTCTGAGTACCCGACCCCAAAAAAATATTTTCCCCTTAATGTATATCCAATTTGGTATAATAATAAAAGATGTAGGAAAAAAATTTTCAAAGGGGAATTTCAATGTAAAACCCCAAAAAGTTCCTTTTGAAAAATTCGTTATTGGGTTCATTTTCAATTATTTTTTGAACCCCATAAAAAAAAAATTTTAAATTCATAAACACTATATAAAAAAAAAAATTATCCTTTTTTTAAAATTTAAAATATGTTTTTTTTTATATCTTCCAAAAAGAAAGAAAGAAAACCAAGGAAAACAATAAAAGGAATGTCGAATACGTTGTTTTTTAAAATTAAGAAATTAAAATGAATGAATTTGAAGGGGCATTTTTTTATTAAAAACATAAAATAATTAAAAAATACATTATTTTATAAAGAACACTACAACCCACTGGGGTGAAAGGGGGTATCAAAATGTTTCTGTAGTGGGTTCAATTCCTTTTTGGGTGAAACTTCCCGAACTCTATTGCTTTCCGGGGTAAAATCAAACCAGTTCCCCCCAAGATTTTTGCCCCCCAAAATTTTTAAAGAGAGTCTTGATATGTTTGGGGATTTAAAAAATGGGGGAAAAAAACTAATTGAAAAGAAAAGTTTCGCACCAGAGGAATGAGGGGTTCGACTGTTTAAATTGTGATCCCCCCACAAAAATCGGGGTCATTTTTTGTTGTAATGCCTTTTAGGGGACACCGTCCCTGTGTTCCCCGGGTGGCTGGAGGCACGTGCTCCCGCCCGGGGGCAGCAAACCCTTCCGCTGTATCGTGGGCGGGGCCGGCAACCCTTACTCAGGGGGTCCTCGAAAAGGGACTCAACTCCCCCCCGCAGTCCCGAGGGCAGCACAGGGGGAGGTTTTGTCGGAAGAGGAGGCACAAGTACAGAAGAGCCGCACCGTGGTGCCCTTCTGTTCAATTTTTTGGCACTATTGTGTACCCCCTTCCCACAATGGATTCGAAACACACATGGAGTCCCTTTAAAATACGGAATACCAAGCCCATTTCCACTCACCCTTTTTTAATTATATTTAAAAAGTAGAAATTTTTTGGGCCCTGTTTCTAAGAGGATATAAATGTCATGAAAACTTGACCCCATTATTGTTAATAATGGAATAGGAATTGAAATTTAAAATTAAAAAAAAACAGAAACACGTCTTATATTTTCATTTTGGGGATTTCAGTAAGGATGGTGCCAGGGCCCAAAGGTTCACAAATATTCCGAATATCGGCCCTGGCGCCAAAAACGTTCATGAACCGCCCTGCAAAATGGCGCACAAGGGTGTGTTTGTAAATGGGAAAAGTTCCTGGACGGGGCAAGGTCGTGATTCAGAACTTTTTTCAAGTTTATTTTGGGCTTTTAAGAGACTCTCTTAGCAAAAATTCAATTTCCTTTTTTGGGAAAAAAAATTGCCCCAAAAAAATTCCTTCCTCTTTGGGGCGAGAACCGGGGGGCCGGCTATCTTGAGGGTGGTTTGGACGCCCCCTTTGAGGGGCCTGGGGTTTTTGTTATTTTCATTTGGAAATTCAAAATAATTAGAACTTTCCCAACCCAAACCTCATTTTTACACAGATCCCCTTTAAACATTCTTTCAATGAGTTTGTCTTCAATGAGGCAGGCTTCTTTTTTAAAGGGTTTCCCAACCCCAAAAAAGGAAAACTACACTGGGGGGAATTATTTTGGGGGTTTTAGATTATTCTTTGGTTTTTAAAAGTTTTCAAAAAGGGCTTCAATAACAGTACAGAGATTTTTTAATATTAAAATTTAATTTTACAAAAAAAAAAATTTTTAAAAAAATTGCAGAATATGAAACACAATTCATTTTAAAATAACAGATAAATTATCTCATTTCGATTTGAAATTACATCTCGAATTTTTATTTAAGAAAAGTTTTATTTATCGAGAGAAAAATTTTCGGAAAAAAACAAATATGTCCGATTGCTTTTTAATTTCTGTTGTTTCAATTCGATTTTAAAATTGAATCTGACAAATGTTGTAGATGCTTTTGAAATTAAATTTAATGCGATATGACAGAGTCACTCCCATGCATTTGTGCGTGTATACCCTTTATAATGGAACTACAGTTGGGGGGAAAGAACAAGATTCCAAAAGGGCTTTTTTTTTTTTTTCCGGAAGGCGAAAGTATTATGAAAAACATCTCGGAAAGGAAAAATTTTTATTTTTTATATAATTCTTTTTGGGGTGTATGGATAACCCCCCTAAACGGGTGGACCGATTTTGATGATATTTTTTTTGGGGGTTTAGGGTTCGAATGGTTTAGATTCAAAGATCCGATTAAACAATTAGTTAAAAGATATCCTTTTTCCGAAGGTAAACAAACGTATCTACTACATGAATCAGATCCCCCCACGGGGCCAGATGCAGAAACTCGCCGAAGGTACCAAAATTTCGAAATGATCCGAGGAATCCGTTTTTACCATTTATATTCGTATTCCAATTGTTAAAAAAAAATTAACTAAAAAAACCCTTTAAAACCCTAATAGTGCCATTTTTTACCGCCAGGGGGAAAATTGAAATTTTTTTAGACTTTTAAAACGCATTTAATTTTTTATGAGACTCACACAAAAAAAAATTCATATTGGAAAACATTACTTCTCCACGATATGCTATTTTTATTTTAAAAAAAATTTATATTTTTTTTTTTTTTCGATTTTTTAAAATGAGTCGAAATCGTAGTTTATGAATATGATTTCTAAATATTCCCCTTTTACTTTTTTTCCCCTAATAAAAAAATAGTTTACTCTAAAAGTTCTCCTGTCTCTTTTAGAATCAGTCATTTAAAAATGTAATGTAAAAAAACTGTTTTTTTTTTTAACGTTTTTTCAAAAAATATTTAAAAATTTTTAAAGTATTTTTAAAACTTCTTTTTTATAAAAATAATCTAAAAACCCTTTTTTTTTTCCGTGTGGAACAATTTTAACGTAATCTGTCCAAAATTGATAAAAATATCTTAAAAATTACGGGTTTTTTCTTTTAAAAATGTGTTTTTCGTTTTTTTCCCCTTTTTTAGAAGTATGTAAATTATTTTTTAAAGTCTTTTTTTTAAAAAATTCCGTTGTTTTGTAACTATATGAAGTTTGAATGCATTAACTTAAAAATGAAGCCCGAAATTTTTTTTTTTTTCAAATAACGCAATAAAAATTGAATTTTCTTCCCTTTATTTTTGAAAGTCCCCCTTTTTTTCCCAAGGAGTCGGGCAAGGGTAAGGGCCTACTTAAAAGACCATATACTACGAACTGAGGTTTAAATTTTATGATTTTATAAAAAATACCAAATTTTATTCGTGATTTAAAAATTTTATAAGTTTGTAATTAAAAATTTTATTTTGCCCAAATGCGGTTTTTTTTTTTTTTTTTAAAAAACCCAAAATATTTTCAAATTTAAAATTTTTCAAAATGAATCAAACGATGTTTTTTGAAAAGTTTTTTTAATGCCGAAACTTCATATATGATTGAAAAAAACGTTAATTTTTTTTTTTTTAAACAAAAAATTAAAAAAAAATACCCTTAAATATTTTTTTTAAAAAAAGGAAAAAAACAAAAAACCTTTTTTTTAAAAACCGAAATTTTTTAAGATTTTTAAAACTCCGTAATTGAAAAATTTTTAAAAATTAGGGGTTTTTTTTTTTTTGTTTTTTTTTTGCAAAATAACATACTTTTTTTATCAGATACGTTTTTAAATAATTTACTAAACACATGGGGGAAAAAGGTTTTAAAATTAAAATAAAATACAAAATTTTTTTTAGACTTTTTTAAACCCTTTTCATTACTATCTATAAGGGTTTCCCCCATACTTTTTTTTCTAACTTATATATTTTTTTGAACAAAATTAAACGTTGAAAAGAAAACCAATAGCTTAAACGTTCAAAAGCTATTTTAAATTTTTTTATTTATTTTTAAAGAAATTTGATTTAATAAATATATATATATATATATATGTTTTTTTTTTAAAAAGGATTATTTCTATTATTTCATTACTAAATTTAATTTTTGTTAATTAAAAGTACTCATCTATTATTTTGGATCAAAATAATTTTAGAGACTTTTTTTGTTAGTTGTATGTAACGGTTGATTGATTTATGAAAATTTTGAAATCTATTTTTTTTTTAGATTCTTATAAAACCCCCTTTAAAAAATGATGAACGTTTTTGTGTGTTTTATTTAAATCAGAATTTTTTTTTTTTATTTTTCCAAATTAATAAATTTGAATTTTTTTTTTTATGTCATACATTAAAAAAAAGATCTTATCGGGAAAGGGGGAAAAAGATAGAACAATAATTTTATAAAAAAAAAACCGTGTTCGGGCTATAGAGAGGGAGAAAAAAACCCTTCTTAAATAAAAAATAAGGAAATAACAAATTTCGGGTTTTTACAAAATTTAGTTCCATTGTGGGGTACAAACACACCCCAAGAAATGTCAGAGGTCAGAGAAAGGAGGAAAAGAGAAAGCCGAAACCCGGGCTGCGGGAGGGGGGGGGGGGCATTTTGAAAAAAATTTTTAAAGAGCTGATTTTGTGAAGGAAAGGAAAAAATTTTTAAAAAAGTAAAGAAAACCCTCAACCCGGGAAAAATTTAAATTCACCATATGTAAAATAATGAACGTAAATAATTAAAATATATTTTTTTTGAAAAAAATAATAAAACTGTGATCTTTAATTTTTTTTAAAAAGTTTGTTTTTTAAAAGTTTAAAAAAAATAAAATGACATTATCAATTTATTTGTCATATTTTTCGTTTATTTTTTAATGCACATATGAGAGTTCGATTTTTTATTCTGAAAATACACGATATTTTTAAAAATGCAAAAAAAATTTTAAAAGTAATTTTACTGAAGCTTTTACTTATAGAGTCAGAAACCCCTTCCCGCCCAACGCTATATTAATTAAAACCAAAACGCATAAAATTTTTTTACCCCGGTTTGGGGTTTTTTCCGGTAATGCGCGACAAAAAGAAAAAAAAAATGAGGGGGGAAATTTTGTTTTTTCCCCAATTTTTTGTGTCCGAGGGGTTGGAAACCATCACATTTTTTTTTTATACCCCCCAAAAATTCTTAAAATACAGTGCATTAATGCATGATAAATTTTTTTATTGGCATTAAAAAAAATATTTTTATAAAAACCAATTTTGTCTTTTTTTCATTTAATTAATTTGGGGAGTTTTTTTTCCTTCTTTTCAACTTAGTTCATGTATACACTTCTCCACCAATGTTTATGAAATTTTGGTAACTGTGCATGTGATGACGTCAGGATTGTAATAACTTTTTTAAAAAAATTTTATCAAAACGGTCCCGATTCCAAATTATTCAAAAAAATTTGAAATTTTGGGGTCTGCTGGAAGGACAAGTCGTCTGGAGTTAGTTTTATATAATTTTTTCATTACCTATGGTTGATTTTTTTGGTGGACACCGTAATTTTTTAAATGCACATTAGTTTATGAACTGTAAAAAATTTTACGTTAATTATAAACAGAAAATTGGGTAAATTCATTCACAGTTGATTTAGCTTACATCTTTTTTTTTTTTTATTGTATTAAATGTTTCAGTCCCAAAATTGTGCGAATTCTGTTTCTGTTAAAAAAAAAAAGTTGAATTTTTGTGTTTTTTTTAATTAATATAAATATTTTCTGCATTAGTGATAAATTTTTTTAAATTAAAAAATTTTTTTTAAAAAAAGAAAAGAGTTTTTATCTCTTCACGAAGTCCCAAAAATTTTATAAATTAATTGTTCGAAACCTCTTTAAATTTTCCCTTTTTTTTTACGTATGAATACGATATAGATGAAACATTTCCCTTTTTAGAATCGCGAAATGTCGGAACGTTT
>BMAV01020814.1:0-30043 GCA_019973955.1 Trichonephila inaurata madagascariensis
TCCTGATTTTTTCCCCTGCTGTGACGCGAAAAACCTAGCCTCCAATTCTTTCTTATTTTTGATTGCGGGAAAAGCTTTGGTATTTCAAGTAACTGTATTTGATTATCTATAGCCTCGAGAAATTCAGTAACATTCTCAGACCCGGAAAAACACATTTCTGGTAAAATACCAAACCCTCCTGCATTACCTACAGAATTATAAATATTGTTCGGATTGTGACATACCCATCTATCGATAGCTATGTCTTGGGGTTCCGTAAGTTAGAGGTGTGGGATTATCGGAAGGATGAGACATTCTATAATTCTTAATATGACTTTTATTAAGAATTTAACTTAAATTACTTATATAACGAACAAACTTCTATTAAGTGAGAATATACCAAAGTACGCCGCTTTAATTAAGTCAGATCGCGTAATTAGATCACTTGTCAAAATATAACTAATTATCTCCACCTAATCTCAATTCAATAATTTACTAGCGTTCAGAATATAATCATCCTACCTTGGTTGAAGGCTCAACGATACTGATACTTTCAGGTAGACTGATGTGCTCGTGTGCAATAGTTGCTCCTTGTATATATTAGCGAGGGTGGGCGTCTCCGTGATTCCTGGTAGGCCTTTCAAACACTCTTCCAACTGTTTCCACACTAAGCTTTCTCTAAGATTGCCATTGATTCTCACTAAACTTTCTATCCTTTTAAAGGTTATCTTATTTGCATTGTTGCTTCGTTTTTACTTCTTGGATTTGGTTGGAAAAGTTTTGCCATTAACCTTTTGGAGACGGCGGTTTTCAGTCGAAAATTTTCCATAGGACGGCACTTTTAGCTACGCTGACTTCCCCCTTTTTTCTCACTAATTGATGCTACCGTACACCGGCGGACAATAGAAGCAAGATAGCTGTAAATGTCCTGCTGTGAAGTAGGGATGTCCGCGTCTTAGAAAGTCCCTAAATACGAAGATTTCCCTTTCTTAGGGATACATGTTTTTTTGGGAATAGGGTTTGTAACCGTTACTAATGATTTCAGTTCAAGAAATCTAGAAAATTTTTATTTATTTTTTAAAAAATGAGACATTTCCCTATAATTTAAGCTGCATTCCATCTAGATTTCATCTTCAATATTTTTAAAAGCATTGAGGAATATAGCATTTTTTATTATATAAAACAGTACTGATAATATAAAGCATTGCGTAAAAAAAAGAGGCGTTTATTTCATTTTAATTAAAGGTAAAATAAACAATAAAATTTAATTAATTTTATCCAAGTAAAACTTATTTATATTTTGATTTTCAATAAATGCATTGAGAAATATGTAAATTATTATAAATTCATTTTTCATTCTATTAAATGCAGGAATTTGTTACACAAACTTAATTTACTCAGGTGTCAAAAAATAATGTAATTTTTAATTATAATGATGTATAATCAATAATAAAAAAATAAAAAGAAAAAGTAAAATCTTGATTTATGTCATATGTAAGATTTAGATTTTCTATATCGTTAAAAATTATTCAAAAAATAGTTTAACACTTTGAAGCTCTATCTTTTTTTAAATGAAGATATATACTTTCAGACACTTGCATACGGCTTTAATCAAGAAAAAAATTACGAGAAATATGTGTTTTGTTTAAAAGTTGTTGTACGTATTTGCAACATATGTATTTCAATAGACATCGTCAAAAATCAACTATGATTTTTAGGAAACTGCACTGTTATTGATTTTATAATTGTTTTTCTCTTTTAGAATATATTTGCAGAATACATGGTACTCTTAATCCATTCTGTTTTGATATATTAGAATTCATAATACTTAAAGAATCCTTAGAATAAGTTTAAATTTTATTTACAAGTATTTTTCAAAAATTAAAATTATATTTTCCTTTGATCTAATTCTTCCTATATATGCTGAAAATTATGATAAAACATTTACTGTGGCAAATAAAGGAGATGAACAGCAGGTAGGTGTTTCGCATTATGCTATAAAATGTGAATTTTCTAAGGCTATAAATGTTGGCACATGTTAAATAGTGCCACATTGTAGTTTCTTCATGTTTTTTATTGAAAAATAATCACGACTAGTGGTTCCATCATGTAACAGAGCTGATACTCATTAAGACAAAATCCTTACGTTGTCGTGGTGTGGAAATTAGAAGTGGGGACTCTAGCTCGGCTATTATTCTCGTTACTTGATCGTCATTTAAACTACGAGGTCCGTCTTATTACTTTGTTCCTAATGGAACTCGTAAATGAAATATTAATAATTTACCAATTTACCTACGTGTTCCTAAAAATAAATTATTTAAATACACATAAGAAATTTAAGATTATATTTTTTTCAACACAGTAATAAATTGTTTTCATTTGTAAAAAAGAGGAAATGCTTTTGAATTTTTAGAATACTTGATAGTAAAATACAAACAATCAAATGGTATAAAAGACAAAATATTATGACTACAAACATTTTTAATTTGCCGAGGAGCTTCATGTATCTCGATAAACTTGTTTACATAAAAGGATTATATTATTCTTATTTGTACTAAATTGTTTCTTTTGAGACTAATGACAACATACTGGGGTTTTAATTTTTTCGACTTTTGTAGAAAAAAATTCTTAGATTTTGGGATAATTCTTCAAAAAAATTTCAAAATAATTGCATAATCTAAATTATAAGTTTACCTCTAATTTTGTGATGATAACTGATTTTGTGCGTAAGGTGGGCCCAATACATTCCTCAAGAACCCCTTCGATCAACATTCAAAAAAAATTAAAAAAAACCCTTTTTTCTAACACTGACTCCTCAATCGGCGATAACTAAAAATTTTTTCTTTATTTTTTAAAACGAAGAAAGACTTGTCCCAAATATCCCCCCCCCCCTCCGCTTCGTTTGAACAGTCCCCAAAATGCCCGGGAAGTAGACAAGGGTAAATCGGTCATTAAAACCAAAATCCGGTGAGCATTTTTCTTCTATGAGTTAAATGGGGAAAAGGGGGAAAACGGCCCCGGAAAGAGCCGTTCTGCCGCAACATGAGGGAAAGGACCAGCAAAGAAAAAAACCTCTCGCTGCAACGAGAGGGGGAAGGGGGGGCCCAACTGAAATTTTCGTTTCAAAAGGTTTTTGATAGGGGGGGAAAAATTTCTTTTTTTCGCGTGGGTTTTACTTTCGATGACGGGTTGTTCGGGGGAAAGGGGGGGATGCCGTTATTTAGGTTTTTCTGAGTTTTCTCGATTCGATTGGGTATCTGCTAGTGTCTCTGCGTTGTGCGGCGACATTCGCTTGTGCTTGGATGGTGGGATTAGAGTGTCCTGCGACCTGGCTATGAAAATTAGATGAAAGTTTTTTGATTCTTGTCTTGATGGGGAGGATTTTTAGTTCTTTGTGGAGGTATCTTCTGGGAACAAACGGAACATGAGGATTTTTCAGTGCTAGCTGGGTTTGGAGTTTCTTGTCGTGTTTGCTGCCATGCCCCAGATTTCGCATGCGTATGTGAGGATAGGTTGTAGGTATTGTAGATAGATTGTCCTTTTTCTGCCGAGGGTGAGTTTAGATTTTCTGCCTATTAGTGGGTGGAGCATTGCGAGTTTGTTTTTGAATTTACAGTTGATTCTATTCAGGTGGCTATTGAAGGTGAGTTTGCTGTCCCTGACTCCGGGTAATCCGCCTTTCACCAGGCTTTTTTTTGGGAAAAAGTTAACGGTGGGGGTGGGGCTTTTTTACTGTAACCTTTTCGGAAAATTATGGCCTTGGATTTGCCGGTGTTGATGGATATGCGCCAGAGTCGCAACCATTTTCTCAGTTTGCAGAGGTACGTCTGTAGTCTTTTACGAATATTTTTGGGGGGGGTAGCGGGGGGGTTTATGGCAGCGCCGTCAGCGAACAGATAGATTTGACCAGTGGAGAGGGGGGGAAGTTTGGGGTGAAGATATTGTAGAGGAGGGGACTGAGTTTGGGACCCTGCGGTGAGCCTGCTTCGATGTGGGCAAACCCCTGGATGGGGGCTTCTTTTTTTTATTTGAAAGGTTTTTCCAAAGGGAAAAGCTATTGATGAAATGATGAGGAGTTTTGGGGAATTTGGTTGTATTTTTGTATATGAGGTTTCTGTGCCACATTCTGTCGAATCCTTTTTCTAGTCAAGAAAGACTCCCCCCGTGATCGCCCTTTGTTAAATTTTGGGGTGATGATGTTGTTGGTAAATTCTGAGAAGTTGGTGTGATGTGGGGGTTTTTTTCCCTGGAAACCATGCGGGAAAATTTTGGGAAAATTTACTATTGTCCTGGTGAATGTTTGGGGGTCTCTTGAGTACTTTTTTTTTCAAAAAGATTTTTCCCATGGGGGGGACAGGGAGACTTGGGACGGTAATTTTTTGGGTTAGTTTGGGAATTTTTTTCCGGGTTTTTGGGGGGCTTTTATCATTGCATGTTTAAGGCTTTCAAAAATTTAAGGGGGGCCGGGCATTTTGTTGAAACTTTCGTGAGGTGGTGATGGCGTTTTTGGCAGGGGATTTGAGGGCCAGGTTTTTGACATTGCCCTTTTCCGGGTTTTTTGGTTTTAAATCTGGGGATGTTTTCGCAGATTTCCCGCAGGGGAGGGGGGGTGGCGGCAGAAAAGGGGGGGTGTTTCGCAGGTAGCTCCTTACTGTTCTGTTGACTAAATCGATCTGAGAGTTGCTGTATGGTGTTTTGTTTTTTTAAAAAAGACCCCCTCGAGGGTACCCAAAAAAAACGGGCCCCTTTTCTCCGATGTCATAAATTAGTCCTCTTTTAGCCCAGCAGAGGAGGGTAAAAAAAAATTTTTTTTGCCTTTTTCCGGTTAAATGATTTTGAAATGCATTCAGATGGGGGGTTTCGCATCCTCTAAGTCACAGTCCCCCCAGGGTTTTTTGATTTTTTGCGTTTTTCTTTTTTTTCTCGTTGCATCCTATTGAGTTCTTTTTTTTTTATGGGTGGATATTTTTGTTCTTCCCAAAAGGTTTTTTCGAGTCTTTTTTTTTCTTTTGTTTTTTCCCGGGGTTTTTGAGAGGGGATTGAAAAGGGCTTTGGGTCAAAATTTTTATCTTGCTGCTCTGATTGATGGAATTTTAAAATGGGGAAGAGTGGGGGTTATCGACTGCCTTTCCCGATGCCGTCCTTCGCTGATTTTGGGTTGGGACTGTGACAGGGGGGGTGTTTAAACCGCCCCAGCCCCGTAAAGGTGCAGCTTTTTGGGGCGTACCCCCGTATGGGGGGAACGGCGTGAAGGTGAAGATGACAGGATTGTGGTCACTGGGGTCGAGGACCGGTTGGGTTTTTATGTTGTTTTTAAACCCCCGGACTCCGGTCGATGGGGCTGTTTTAAAACTCCGTTTCTTCTGTTGGGAAAACAGTGTGGGGTTCCCCCGGGGCCCCTGGGTCCCCAAAACCAAAGGGTTCCCGGGAGGAAATTTTTGGGGGCAGTTCCTGCTGGATTCGGGCGGGGATGGTGGTTCCACGAACTGTGTTTGGCATTGAAGTCTCCCACAGCGATGCATTCCGGTCGGTCCCTGAAGATTTTAAGCAGGTCCGGGAAATTGAGTGATTGGGCCGGGTCTTGGGGCCCGTGACGGAGCTGAAAATGTGATGTTCCCGTCACCTTCGGGTCATTGAAGTGTTTTCTATACTAAGGGTTTTGATGTCCGGGGGGTGAGGAATGAACTTTTATTGAATCGCCGTTTTCCCCCTCCCGATGGGTCCCAAACTTTTCGGGCCTGTAGGTTTTTTGGGGCAGGGTTTTAAAAGGTTTGGGAGGGTCGGGCTTTGTTTTTGAAGGGGTTTTGTCTGGGGGCGTGTTTTGTTGGTGAAAAAGTTTTGAAATTCATTAAATTTGTTGATTATTGAGTCGGCATTCCATGAGACTATTTTGAGGGGTCGAGTTCTTCTATTTCGCGGGAACATTAAATCTTTACTCTGAGCAGGGCGGTAATTTCCCAGAACTTCTCGGCGCGGGACTTGTCGGATTTGGATATTTTCACGAACTGTTTCAAGACTCCGAGCATCTCAAGAACTTGAGGGTCCTGGAAATCTTCTAAGGTGGAGGCGAGGTTTGCCGATTGGTCCTTGTCGGGGTCTTGTCGGGTACGGGGTTGCGGGGGAGGTTTCCTGGCTGAGGTGCTTGGGAGCGGGGGTTTTTGGGGGTTTGGTTCCCCGGGAGGGGGTTTTCCCCGGGGGCTTGTTCTGCTTTTTTTCTGGCTGCCTCTTGCAGCTCCTTTCTTCTCTTGATTCGTTCCTCCCAGACGTTGACCTTGGGTGGGGGTGGGGGTTTGTTCAGGGGATTTTTCGGGCATCCTAGGAAATTCGCAGGGTGATTTCCCTGACAGTTGCAGCATATTGGATCCTCCGCAGCTGTTTTTTTGCAGTCGCGAGTCAGGTGAGGCTTTCCACATTTCACGCATTTTTTGGTTTTTGTGCAAAAACTTTGGGAAATATGGGAAAAAAACCCGGCACCAAAGCATTTTAGGGCCTGTCCTCCTGTTGAGCGGCTCCAAAATTTTATCTTTTGGGTTTTTTTAGCTCTGGGGATATGATGGATGTTTTTGTTGTCCTCCGTTTTCGGGAGGGAGAGGAGAAATAAAGGCATGGGGAGTCCTGTTTTCCTATTCATCATGATTCGGCATTCGCTCGGTTTAATGAAGAGTGCCGCGAGATCCTCCATTATCTCGACGACGGGCATATCGACTGGCATTCCGCGAATGACCACCTTTTTTTCCGACCAGCTCTGGTGGTTTAACTTTCATTGTTTTTAAGGTTTCTAATCTGGTGGTAGGCCGTCGGCGTTTCAGGGTATCCCTCGGGCCCCTCCCGGATCGCCCTTTGCAGCTTCTGATTAGTTAAAGTCTGGAGCCTTTTTTCAGCAGCGTGCGGGTCCCCCTTTTGTGGGGTCGGGGGGGTGGTCTGGAGCGGCCGCGGTGTGGAGGTTCTACTAGGGTGATCCATGAGTCCGGCATCCAAAGGGTTTTCAGATTGGTCTGGATTGTCAGGAATTTCCTCAATCTCGAGGAGGGAAATTTTTGGGAGATTTCCCGTCTTTTTTTTTTGGGAGGACTTACTCTCGGGAGGATTTTTGCTTCCTGTTCACGACTTGGGTGAAGGGAGAAATCCCCCTTCGGAGCGGCCCCAGCTTTGGGGAACCCCAGGTGATTTCATTATCGTACTTCATCTCGTTGGCCTTGAGTGCCGAGTAGTTCGACCTCGCTTGCTCGAGAAGAGAGTACAGCGTCACGCCGTATTGGTTCCTTGAACCGAGGTTTTCAAAGTGAAAATTGTCCAGGTCTTGGGTGTGGGCATCGAGGGTTGAGCAGAACCGAAAAAGTTCCCAGAAGGGGATATCGGCAACGATCCTCAGTTCGTCGATGCGGGGGGCGGAATAGCGGCCCGGGGGTCGCCGGATAGCTGCTGGCGTTAGAGTCCGAAGACGTATCCATAATTCTGAAGTAAATGGCAAAAGAAAATCAGTCCTTTAGGGGGAAACCCCCTGACGGGCGAAGAAAAAGCGGTTCCACGCGGAGCGAAGAACCAAAGTAGAAAATTTCCGAAACACGCGGTCTTGCGGTAGGTAGAAGAGGCTAAAAAACCGGTCCGTACGTACAGCAAAGTAGAGAGCAGAAAATGTAAGTAGAAGAGGGCCTTTTTGGAGGGCTTTGTCGGCATAGTTTCTATTTATCCTATGTCCGACAATTTAACAGAAAAGGAAATGCCCTTTCCAAAGATTTATTACGGCAATAAGAGGAAAAACAGTTTTCCGGCTACTTGAAAGCAACCTTGGAAGATTTACTTGAAAGCAGATGTGCCTTTCTCTGTTTTCTTACACTAAAAAGGCATATGATAATCAACAATGACCAAAAACTGAAGAATCAACGATAATCAAGGGGGAGAAGCATTTTTTGTCGATATAAAAGATTTTACGACTTGCTTTCCATGTTCATTTAAAAGAACCATCTGATTCTGTATTCAGAGTTTCAAACGTTCAATAGCCTTAGAGCGCCCCGGAACACTACTTTCTTTAAACTATTGTACATAAAATGCGTGACTCACGAATAAATAGGCGAAGAAAAAAAAAAGAACGAACATATTATTTTAAACATTTTTTTTTATTATTATTTTTAACTACTTTCTGATTATATTTACTTTTTCAGATAGATTTTAGAGCATTTTGCAAAATTTTTCGAAATTATTATTATAAAAGAAACTTATACTATAATTTTTTATAAAAAAATTATCCAATACAGTAGAACTTTCTAAGTTTGAAAGTCCCCAAATAACGAATATTTTCCTTTTCTTAGGGAAACATGTGTTTTGAAATCGCATGTGATAATTACTACTGATTTCAGTTCAAAAAATTTCTTTTCCTTTTAACGGAGGCATTTCCTACGAATTTAAACCACATTCCACCAAGATTTCTTTTTCAATATTATTAAAGGCATTGAATGAAATAGTATAAAACATTGATTATTATATAAAACACTATTCATAATGTAAACTATTGAACAAAAAAGGAAACGCTTATTTCATTTCATTCAAAGTTATAATAACCTAAAGCAAGTTTGAATGAATTTATCCAAGGTAAAATTTATTTATATTTTGATTTTCAGTAAATGTTTTAAAATGTTGAAAATGTTAGATTTATTTTTATTCTGTTAAACGCAGTAATTTCGTGCATACAAACTCAAATTATCGTGTTAACTCTTAAATTAATTAATTTTGAAAAGAAAATAATATTATAATCATTTTGAACATTTAGACACATAAAATGAATTAAAAAAATGGAAAGAAAAAGGAAATTTTAGCCTGTCTCTTTTTGTCATAATGTAAAATCTCAAATCGATAATGGGCTATTTTATAATCATATAGTACTATGAAGCTCTCTATCTGTTTATAATGGAAAATATTTGCTTTGAGACACATACATAATTCTTTAACAAATAACAAAATTACATTAACTATATGTCAGTTTAAAAGATCTTATAACTATTGAACATAATCAATTTATAATTGTTTCTCTGTTAAGTAAATAAAAAAATTGATAAATGTCATTTTTTTATTGCATCGATAATTCATTATGTTTTGATGCATTAGATTTCATAATAATTATTGAATCTTAAGATTAAGTTTAGATTTTTACACCAAGCACATTTTTCAAGGATTAAAATTATATGATAATGTTCATCTTTGATCTAATTGTTCCTATGTATGCTGAAAATTATGATAATCGATTAACAATTACAGGTAAATGCAAAATTTTTGCTTTATGGAATATTTGTGGATTTTCCCAGAATATTTCGTTTTGCTCTTGCGAGATAAGTTCATCTTCTGCAACTACGTTAAAATTTATAGATTGATCTAAATCTTCTTCATTTTCTATTTCACAATCAAATCTGAATCGTCAAAAATTTCGTGTTCTAAATCAATCAAAAGTTTCTGGATCTCTTCAGTGATCAGACCTCTTTTCCGTTTTGGCATTTTCTCTTCTGTTTTTTTTTAAAGAAATCAAGTTAATTTAAAATGAGAAAAAATATAGAGAGATGAATAAGTAAAGGCGAGAAAAAACCTCTTACAATAACAACTGTGTAAAAATTAAATCTCCTAGTGAGGAAAGGGCATAAGAGGGAAAAAGAGGGAAATCTACATAAGTGGGAAAGAGGGAACACCCCTCCCCCTTCTCAATACAAAAGAGACCGGTCTAGTGATCGACGTTCCTAGATTCTAATAGGAACCGCAGTGATCCGAAAGCTGTTAAAAGGGGGAAAGAAGAGCTTGGTCGCTACTCCGACCAGCGCCGTCCTTTAAGGGGCTATTCTTTTTGGTGGCACTATCGACCAGCCGTCCTCTAAAGGTTAATCGTGGCCGTCAAAGAACGTAGGAGTTATGTTAGAAGAAGAACGCGAGAGATGTCACACTGTGTCCTCTTAAAGGGAGAAACATCGAGAAACTTACTTTCTAGATGCGCCTCGCACATCCGGGACAATTAACACACTGTCTGAGTATGACGTTTATATATGCCGGCGGCACTTAAAAAGTTAAAGTTGAATCTTAACGTCAAAGTATAGTTTTATTGAATTTAACGCATTTTTATTATATGGAGAATGGAGGCGAAATAAAAATCATGAATGAAACTTGGGTCGCAAATATTTAAAGTTTGAGAAACACTGACGTAATTACTGAATTTCTGACACTGAGAAACGAGAATGATCTTTATTCTTCACAATGGCCATAGTGTTAAGTTGACAAAGTTGAGACGCTGTGGAATATCTTAGGGTTTCATTTATAATTATCTCCCTTTTCCATCCGATATCATTGCCTACCTTCTTCACTTTATGTCTGTTTCGCAAATATAAGTTTTTGTCATTTATGTGATGCAAAATTGATTTACTTGAGCTTATGATAAATCTTTGTTTAGTTCAAGTGACTTTAGAACTCGTTAAACGTTGCTGTACTTATCGCAATACTTCAAAAGTACTATGACCGAGTTCAAATATACTTAGAATGTCAAAAAGTTACATCTCTCTCTTTCCGGTTTCAAGAAACTATTACACACACTGTGACACGTTACCAGAGCGACAAACTGGTAGGGGTTACATAAAATTTAGATAGGAATGCAGTATCACAGATGCCGCAGTTACGCGAGCTATGATGCAAATAAGCCGAAACAAATTTAAAAGAAATAGCAACACCTTAATGGAACAGAAAATAATTTATTGAAAGGTTGAACATAAACAGCTGCTCGAAATTATGGCGAGTATTTGACATAGATGCTGTATGGAATTCCTTACGTTCTGGAAAATTCCTGGCATGTCCCTTGGCAGCTGCTTGGCTTCGAGCGCTTCCTTCAACTGAAGGAACACAGGAGTCATTCACTAAATTCTTTTATGTAAATCTAGATGAAGTTCATGCACTTTCGAACACCTTTTATAGTACAACCTCTCAATAAAATGTTATATGTCTTATTAATGTATTGCTGTTTCAATTCTTTTCCTCTGCTTTTTTGAGCCATAGCTCACAACTACGGCATTTGCGACCTTGCACTCCTATGTGATTTCGAGTCGTCTCTGTATCTCTTACACACCTTACCAGTTTGTCAGTGTGGTAGCGAATCCCCCTGAATAGGGATACCTAGATATATGTGAATTCAGCTGTTGACCAAGCTCAAATGTCAAAACGCTCAGATCTCAATTTTGTTTCCCAAATTGAAATTAATCGAAATGATATGAATTCATATTGGCCTTCAAACAGTTAGTCTATAACTGAAAACATTTGTATGAATATTTTCAAGACCCTTTGACCTGCTGGCTTTAAAATCCTTCATAAAATCTCCTTTGGTGAAACATCTGGGACATGCGTCAGCAAATTGTAGTCTTTGTCACCTCAGTATGGGTAGCTGCTAACAACAAAAACAGAATGTTAACTTTCCTTTAAGGTCATCTAAGCATAGCTTTGAAGTAATTTTAATGACCTAAATTGGAGATCCATCATTTTTATCGAGTTCTACTGCATCAGAATAGTTCATATCTTATAGTAGAACAATCGTATTGGATTTTGCTACGTTTGTTACTCCCGTGACTCTTATGTTAGTCTATAATACTCGCATTAACCCTTCAGAGACGTCTATTTTCAGAAGAAAGGCAAACTGTTCTCAAAATGGAATTTCTTCTATGATGGGCGCCCCCCCCCCCTTTGTGTCAATTTTGGACACTACTATAAGTCGTAGGACAAAAGTGACAAAATACGTAGCTAAACTGTTGTACGGCAAAAGCCAGGCAGTTTATAACCATGATCCAAAAGCAAGAGAATTCGATCAAATGATTCATGTTTATGGTTTTCGTTCACAGCGATGAAAAAAACTATTCAAAGAGGTGAGAACATGTTGTCCAATTTTAAGACCAAACACTTAAAAAATTAATTCTCTTGGCTTAAATTTCGCTTCCCGTCTATTAAAGGTTAACTGAAATTCAAAAAGATAGAAAAAAAGTGATTGAACTGTATGAACAGAGCGACCTACTGGAAAAGGAAGTTTGAGCAGATTGGTAGTTTTGCTACACACACACACACAAAGCAGATTGAAATCTGAAATTTGCTTAATAATTCAATTGTTATAAAAATGACACAGAAAAATAGGCTCTATTAAAAAAATCCCTTGCTCAGCCACTCGTATGTGGAGGTGTCACTAAAAATTATACAGTTGCGAAATCTATTTTTATCAAAATCTAATGAAAATATGAATTTAATTTTTAGTGTATATTTGTTCCCGATAGAAATTTAATATGTTTCAATTGTTGTTTGCAGATGAGAAATCCGTCGCCATTCAGCAGGGATGTGAAAACACTGGAGTCAACAATAGGGTTTCTTTCTCACTGGTAGCCTTGCTGAGCCTCGTCTTGTTGACAGAACACCCTTTCGATATTTAAATGGCCAAAGGGACTACTGGCGATGTCCACACCATTTGAAAAGATAAATGTTACACAAAAACTTTCGTTCCACCAAAAAAGCAACTCTCCAGTTCTCTATGTATATTAATAACGTCTTTAGGTACCATTCTTCTTTTTAATGTCATCTGAATTTTATTACCGTATCTGTGTAATACCGTGGTTGTGTAATGCGTTATTGTTGTATTATGTAGATATGCATATACATGGTGTCCAGCCTTAATGTGACCCAATAGCTAATTCCCGAACCGTTTGGTTTAGATATGCACTTCCAATTTGAAAATTTTTTTTAAAAAGGTAAAGGATGTTTTTACGTGCTTTTTTCAAACCAAAACCCCATTTACAAAAAAAATTATAAAAATTAAATTTTTATATGGTCTCCAGGTCCTATCACTTATATTTAGGAGAAGATGCAGGACACAAAAACAAAGTAAACACACAAAAAGTTTCATTTTATTACGATAAAAACTGACTGAGTTATGCCTACATAGATTTAAAGAATCTGAATTGCTCAGAAAAAGGGGTATATAAATTGAGTTTAGAGAGCAGTAATTCATTACCTACAGAAAGATCAAAAGAAAAACCTCATAGTAACATTAAAACATCGTAGTAAACATCATAGATTGACAATTTGTATTGCTGTATGGCAAACAAAAGTTAAATTAAAGAAATACAAATTGTACCGAAAAGATTAAAACAGCTTGTTTTAACAAATATCAGCAAAAGAAGACATGCTTTTCCGTTCAAACCTTAGCATAATGTGGAATGATGCCCCAATCATGAATCAGGGTTTTTATTATATCAGAATGACCAAATTAAATAATGTTCAAAATGACTGCCTTTCGAAGAAATGCAGTACCGAATCCGCGTCATAAACTCCGCCTGTAGCTTCTGCAACTAAGTTGGTTACACAGACCTGCATGCCATGCTGATTCGATTGAGTAAATCAGATTTACTCGTGGATTCCCGTTCGTACACTTTGCTTTTAAGGAAGCCCAAGAAAAAGAAATCCAGAGGACTTAGACCAGGTTTTGACCTTCGTAGCCTATTATTCGAGTGTCAAATGTCTGCACCAAAAATGCACATGGTTGCGCAGATTTGTGCGCGGGGGCACCATCATGCTAGTACCACGTGCGTGATAAATCCCGTAAGGAAACTTCATCTTCTAAAAAATCGGTTAACGGTCCAGATAAAATTTCCGTTTATGATTCTGATGTCCATCGAAATACATTGGGCCAATTATGGTGTTCTTCCATATTCCACAACACACATTCACCGACCAACGCACTTGGTGGCGATTCGGTCGTATTAGATGTGGGTTTTCGACGGACCAATAATGTGTATTCTGTGTATTAATAGTGCATTGCCTAGAGAACTGGCATTCATCCGACCACAAAACTTCATTCAAAAAATCTGGATTTTCATCTAGAGTGTTGTGAAGTACCCACCGATGGGGACCTCCATCCTACACTATCCACGCGAACTTTGTCTGTGGGGAGGAACAAAGAACTACTAAAGTCATTCATACTAAAATCTGTTTATTAAGATCTTAGTTTAAACACAATACAACAACAAGAATAATCTAAAGAATATGATCAAGAACGAGAAGACGCAACACGTGTTGCCAATCGATAGCGCAACTAACCACTAACTTTACAGATTAAATACTATCTGAATTGTAAAGGTCTTTTACTTTAAACTTAACTTATCAAGCTTACCGCGATATCCTAGATAAACAGCTACGGTTCTTATCACTTCTGTTCTGGCTTTAATCCGGCTATACTCCGTTGGGCTAGGACCCACTTTTGGTTAATCTTCACCAGCACAGTTCGGCTAATTTACAGGATTAAGATTCCTCTTCTAGACTATATCTCACATCATCTTGCAACTACCTTTCTACTTAGCAACCACACCTAGCGACTCCACTTAGCGACCTCGCGAATGCTAAACTTCCAATATATATATGATTCTTAATTTACATATACATCTTCTATATTACATCTTCTGGAGTTGGTTGGAAAGAATTGATATTCCAGCCCCAAAGAAATCCCAAGAGGACAGTTAATAGAAATCGCGAAAAAAGCCTCGTCACAGTGTTTAACACGAAATTGCAAAAATCAAAACGTGCATATCCTTAGTTCCTGCGCCAGGACTGGAAGATAAGGATATGCACCGTATGTACGTAATATGTTCCACACCGTTGATTTTGAGTAGGAATAAGCCTTGCTAATATCCCGGACACTACTTTCAGGATAAGCCAAGGCATATCCTAGAACATCCTCAGTGGGTTCTGCAAGCTTTAAGGTGTGACACGAGACAAGGGAATACGTCTATGACAACTCCCAATTTTATACAAGCGTTGAACAGGAGGGGAAATTGTACAATAAGATGGATGCCTTCGACTAGGAAATTTAATGGCAAAAAATCTTGCAGCCTCTCTCTTATTTCATTGCCCATACAACAGTACCATTTCGCAGTATTCTTCATTTGTATACATCTCGTTCTCCAGTACTAGAATTCGTAATATTAGAATACGACTGTAGGCAATTGCAAGCGACTACACAACAGATTTTTAACGTTCGCCGCAGCAAATAAACCTATTTTTTTTAACTGCTTTTGAAATGTTTTCTTCCACCAAAATATTTCATTTTGTCTATGTTTTACATGTACACGGAATAAATTTTATTTCTTAAGTACACCATTATTGAAAAATTAACTTTAAATTTAAAAACGATTTACATAAGAGTGACTTATAAAAGTGAAAGTTTCCTGGAAAAGTTCCAATTAATTTCACTTTGGAGACGGCCCCTTACTATAGCTTCTTGAAAATGGACCAGCAAATGCATGAAATGTAAGATTTTCAAAGTTCCATAACTCGGCCAGTTTTTATCGAAATAAAATGAAACTTTTTATGTTTACTTTGTTTTTGTGCACTGCATCTTTTTCTAAATATAAGTGGTAGGACCTAGGTACCATATATTAATTAATTTTTGTAATATTTTTCTGAATGGGTTTTTTGGTTCGAAAAACACGCGTAAGAGCATTATTTACCTTTTTAAAAGCATTTTTTAAATTCGAAGTGCATATCTAAACCGAATAGTTCGGGAATTAGCTACTGGGTCACATTAAGGCAGGACACTCTGTATATACTCCGTATTTACTCTTGAATCTAAGCCCCTCTCCACCTAAATTCTCAAAATATTTTTGTGAAAAAATGTTGTCATTGATTCAAAGCCACACCACCAATTATCTACAGATTTTTGAAAAAAATAAGAAAATAATGTAAAGGTTCTTTATAATGTCCGATACTTAAGACATTTTTTAAACAATTTTAATGGGAAATAATAAGTTGATAATTTATTTCTTTTGCCAGTATTAAAAGCATTCAAATACATAGATTAACCTATACCTACTATAAACGTCAGTATCATGTTTCGAAAATGACTCGTCAGTCCTATTGTCACAGCTGACTTCAGAATTGGTGCAGGTGTCGTCTTCCGTGCCATACAATGCATTTTTTATACAACATTTTTTCAAAGAATGTTTTATTGAACAATCTAAAAGAATGATTAAACGTCTGTTGAACAGTTAAAAGCAAAACTTATATCATTTTGTGTACGTAATCAACGTATATTTGTTTCATCCGTGTAAAATTTTCAGTGGCCGCTGCTCTGTTTCCATTTTTTTCTGCATATAAAATTGCCTCCCTTTTCATACTTGCATCATAATGAACTCTTCATGATCCTAATGCTGATATGTTTGATGTTTAAGTGATTAAAAGGAAGCATAAACAAAAATAAATTCATATATATGCACAGACAACAATGTTTTGGATAGACCAAAGACTGGAGATAAATTGGGAATGGGATAAGTAACTGATGCAAGTGATCAGAATGGATGGTTACATTTCTCCCTTTGAAACGGGTGAAAACTCAATTTCCCCAATCCAACAAATGTTTTGCCTTTGATTCTAAGCTGAACCTGTTTTTCAGTAGCTTTAACACTGGAAAAAAGTGTGCGACTTAGATTCGAGTAAATACGGTATATATACATGGAAAAATTTCGCAGCTGCGAATTTTTCCCGTGCATAATCGTGTGTATTAATTTAACGGGATACTTATAAGTTTTGTAGGAAGGACTCCAGAGAGATGCATTTTTTATTTTATAACTATTTAAACAATAAGACGGATGTAAAATTCGTTATTATTTATACCAAGCACTAGTACATTTTAAGAAAGTAAATAAATCCTAATCTTGAATCGATTTGGTGCTCAATGCTAGTCACGGCGCGGAAAATAGTACATTTTTAACTTTTTTACTTCAAAAAAAAAATTACCATGATCAACCCTTCGCTCCTGTGAACGTATTTTAAATGTGTATAGTCATGAAATGCTGCAGTATTCCATTTGGTCGGCGGACGAATTAGTTTTGTTGAGGTAAATGTGAGAACATTTCATTGTTGTACTTCAAATCTGTCTACAATTTTATACCAGTCTGAAAGAAAGATTTTTTGAATATTTAAATATATATATATAAAGCTATTTTATTTTGCATTTTGATACAAAAAGGATGCTATTAAAATTTTTTTTAGTTTTCTTCTTTATTTATCTAACTTTTATATAAAAATTGTGATATTAGTAAATCATATTTAAAGCAAGGAAATCAGTAAACTCTACTTATCTTTTTATGCTTGTAAAATGCAGTTTTTTATTTTCTCATAGGATTACAGTAAGATTATAAATAGTTATTTTACAGGATATTATATATATATAAAAGTGTTGTTTATTTATTTCATAAACAGAGTTAGCATGGAAGAAAATTCAATGCCTTTGAAAAAATTAGATCAATGTAAATGATATTTATGAATTAGTAAAACTCTTAAGCATGTATGTTTAAAATTATAATTATATCCAATCTGAATTAAATGTCCTTCTGACATTGAAGAGTAAATGAAGCTAACACATTTAATTTAGAAAAATCTTTTAATTTTTGGGAAAGGTGACGATTTGGTTCTATAAAAAAGAACTTTCTCAAGTGTGAAATTTTTATTTAGAATAATATATTTCTATTAATTCATTGATATTTATAGAAAGATGAAGATATTTTATTTTTGGCCCGTCTCAAAATAATAATTTAACCTAGTGTACTTAACAAATAATTGATTCATTGCAGACATATATGATTCATTGTTGTTCTTTTTGGTTGACTTTAGATAGGCAAATATAATCTTCGGATTTTTGGATCTTAAAAAAAACTATATTAGATAAAAATCAACAAATTGAGTGTGTTCAACATTATAAATGATATTTGAGAATCCAATTCTCTCTCTCGGAAAGATAATTTTAAAAATTCAATATGGATACCATACTGGTTACCATAAATTAAGCAAAAATCACAAAAATGACGAAAATGCAAAAAGTTATGTTTAGAATATTTAATGAGACTTATACACATTATACAACATAAATTAAAATCGTGCGCCCATTCAGGTAAAGGCATCTGTGCCCATCTGAGTATTTTATGACTTTGGTCACTGAGGTGCATGAGCTTAAGTTTCGATCAGGTGGTCAGCTAACTTGAATACAACACAAAGGAAGTTATAAAATAGCATGAAATAAATCACCACATAATTATGGTGTTGTCGAAATCAGCAAAGAACACTGAGGTTTTGGAATGTGTCAATTTGGTATTGAAAAAGTACCTTTATTATGGCGTATGATTCCCTGAGAAGCAATACAGCATATGCAGCGATGTGTGACCATCTTAATTATGCTGCCTATCAATTATCAATTCTGTAGGAAGTGTGAGCCATTACTCGTCCAAGGCAGTTGAAAGCGTGGCTGAAGTCCTAGAAGGAGTAACGAGAGTAGATACCAGTCATCGTAGAGTGCCCCAAAAATGCTCAATATGGTTTAGGTCTGATAATTGAACTGGCAACTGCATGAGTAGAATTGCTCCCTGCTCAAACCACAATGCGAGTAATGTGTCCTTTTCATCCTTTCGCACAAAAGCATCACCTACTGCCCCAGGATAAGGGCGTACATAAGCAACCAGGGTTTCATCTGTATAGGTGTAAGCATCTTCACGGGAAAGGACATGGAGGTCCAAGCAAAGAGATACCACCCCAAAACAAAGACACTGTCTGATCCTTATGCACTTCTTCCTCGGATGTGTTTCGAATGAAAACGAGTTCCAGATTCTCCTCAAATGAAAATATGCCGCTTTCGAGGATTAACCTGGAATTATCTACAAAAGAACAGTCCTCCATTGATGGGGTGTGCAGTAGACATGTGGACGTGCACACGTTAAGGAATCCGTCTACTTGCGACAGCTTATTTTTTTAAAAAATGGAAATATGGAGATTTTTTGGTGGTTTTTAAATTTATTTAGTACATTTTAAGTAAAAAAGGCTAAAATTAAGAAGAGAAAAATAAGTTATTACTACTAAAATGGGGAAAAAAGGTTAAAAATTGACAAAAAATTACATAAACGGGGCCCTCTCTAAACAAATAGTAAATGAGCGAATTCTCATTCTCAATTTTGGTGTATTACTTTGCTATTCCTTTTTGAAATGACCTTCAGGATAAGAGATATTTTAATTTTTACAAAAACTAGAGTACTTCATCTTAGATATTTATGAAACTGCTTAAAAAAACAGAAATTATATTCACATAAAGAACTGTAGATTTTGTAATAAACAGTGATTGATAAAGTTAAGGTTAAGCACTTCTACTGTTATACAGAAAATACACAAAAAAAATTTTAGCACATTATTTTGAAAACTTTTTGAGCAAACACTGTCCCCGTTTGAGCTTTTCGAAAAAAATACATTTCGAGCGAAATGCATTTTAAAGTTTGGCATCTTATGTAAGGTTATGGCATCTGTTTTTACTAAAAAACCTGTAGTTATCGTTATAGTGAATGGAAAATAAAAATCTTGGTATATTTATAAAGCTAATAAAATTGCCAAAAATAAAATCATAGAAACATTTGTCAATTTTTTAAAAAAATCATGATTTTAGGGTAGTCTATTCGGATACCTTAAGGTATCCGATTACATTCGGAACCATGATTTTAAAAAGCGCATAAATGTATAATTTCATCATATTTAGTGTCACTTAAATTAGAATACATGTATAAAATTGTTTTTAAAGACATTATTACAAAAAAAATTATTTAAATACAATATTTTGGCAAAAAATTAACTTAGAATAACCTTTTTTCCAAATGTTCTCCTTTTGTAAAAAATGATTCTATTGTATTAATGTTTTGCCTGTATATAGCTCAGACCTCTGTACAGAGGCTCAACTGTGATTTTTGAAAAATTCAAATTATTTTCAGAGTTACAAACATTTGAAAAAATTATCGGCGTATTTTCTTAAAATTTCTCCCTTCTGTTTTCGTAAAATATGGATAAACCGACTACCAAGTTATGCATTTCAAAAATTCTAGTTGAGCCTCTGTACAGAGGTCTGAGCTATATACAAGCAAAATATTAATACAATAGAATCATTTTTTACAAAAGGAGAACATTTGGAAAAAAGGTTATTCTAAGTTAATTTTTTGCCAAAATATTGTATTTAAATAATTTTTTTTTGTCATAATGTCCTTATATATAAAACAATTTTATACATGTATTCTAATCTAAGTGACACTAAATATCATAAATATTATCCATTTAAACGCTTTTGAAAAATCCCGGTTCCGAACGTAGTCGGATACCTTAAGCATTCCTGTCTATTGGGTGACGTGAGCTGGACGCAAATGGGTGGTCGCCTCGCTGTGAACCCTTAGATGCATGTTTGACCTTGATTCCAACCTTTCTGGAACATTCAGAGAGGGAGGATCTGAGTTCAGCACTCCGGAGTTGCTGTTCTTTTCCTTCGTACACAAATGACAAATATTGGCACTCGTGGTAGCGTGTGGCCACCCGTGTCTAAACATCCTGGATGCCGAATCCATGGTTATAAATTGTTGCCAAAGTCTATGAATCACAGACGAACTCCCATTTGGCTATCTAGCGGATTCTGTCTGACTTTGTTCTGCCTCTCATCGCTCGCCATCGCAACTCTTCGATCAAATGATGCCTGGAGGTCATAGTTACAGTTTTGCAATACTAGATTGCTATTCTCAGACAAGCAGCGACAATTGTTGTCTTGCTCTGAGACATCCATTTTTAGGCTCCTCGGAAATAACATATTCCGACTGCATCGCCACTATTTTACGCAATGTCATATTTTACATATCGCCCAGAGCTCTTTTTACTTTCCATTAAAAAATCACACATTGAGATTGACTTATTCTGGGGATTTTTGCTTATTTTAAAATAACCAGTTTAAATCTAAAAATAAAATTTTGGTAAAAATATTGAAGTGGAAAAGAATGTACTGTCGTCCATTTTTGGAATTATTCGTAGAAACACATTTTGGAAACAAAAGGACATTTTATATACAAAATATAATAGTAAATTTATTATCTCCGAAGCTAAGCAATTACATGTATTTGTATACATATAACAGAAAATTCTGAATGCAATTTTCATAAAACAAGTTTAAATTTTTATTCAATAAAAGTTTAAAGTGTTTTTTTCCTTTAAATTAATTTTGAAGAAAACAGGTAATTATATACAGGAGCGGAGGGGAAACAAGGGGTATCTCCTTATACATAACGGTGAATATTTCTAAGGAGGGGATGAGCTTAATCACAATTCACATTCGTCCTGCAAAAGGAGTATCAGTAATCATTACATACAAACGGAGCTTCGTACAACATACAGAAACAGTTCGATAAATAATGAGTTCTGATGGACAAAAAAAAAAAAAAATTTAAAAAAAAATAATTTAAAAAAAAAAAAAAAAAAAAAAAAGATTTTAATCTAAAAAAAAAAATGTTTTAACATATTTGATACCTATAGGGATGACATTAAGCTCATATATACTTTTTAAAATTTAATTTTTATATAATCACAAATTTTTAATTAAAAGTAAAATATCAATACCATAGTGTATGCTCAGATTCGAGTCCAATTTTGCTAAACTAATTTGATAGTATAAAACTATTGCAATTAATTGCAGTTCTAGATATTTAAAAAACTATTGATTACAATTTTTTCTCCAGAATTTTTTTCTAAGTAACTTTTAAAGTGTTATACAATATAATTTAGAAAGGAAGAAAATTTATTATGGATATGGGTAGTTTATGTTGGGGAAGCTAATTTAAATCTGGCTTCATAATTTTGATTTGCATTTAAAAAGAAATTAGAAAATTAATAATGTTTATTTCCCTTAATAATTTATAAAATATTCGCAAAAGCATATTTATGTTTGATCTAATACACAAAGTGTTCATTGAACTCATAAAAATCAATATGGGAGTTTAAAATTAAAAACACAGGGAAATGTAAGCCTATAACCAGTGATAAAATTCCGCGCCCATATTTTCAATTCCTAATTTGGAAAATATGAAAAATATTTGGAAGCGTACATTACAGAAAAAATATGTGATCTAAATCTCTTTCTTTAATAAAACTGTTCCTTCGGGGTTAGTATCATCATATTGATTTCACTGACTTTTTTTCACCCTTTGAAATGATTACAAGATATATGTATTTGCCGTGATATGTGTTTGTTGTACTTATAAATATTGGGAGTATTGTAGAATCAATATTGGATGTGTTAAACTGTTTTAAAATATATGCATGTTTTAGGATAGAATTAACGAGATTGGAACTTTCTGGAAGCATTTGGTGAAAAAAGAAAATAGTTTGTGTTATTATAAATCACATTTTTGTATTGATGATGTGTAACCTTAATGTACTGCTAATCTTGTAAATTATTTCGTAATTTACAGCTGATTTTATGTATAAAGCAGTTTGATTTTGAATAATAAATTTGTTAAATCTTTGTGCTTGTTATTTGACAGAATTTCCGAACACTTGGGTCACATCATCATTTGGTCAAATTTGATGCGTATATTGGCAAAAAAAATATTTAGCACCAAAAGTGGCTACAAAAATGTAGTTTGTTTTTTTCCCGAAAGAAATACAATATGGAATGCATATTTTAATCGCATTGTTTTCCAAATTGAACAGGAACTTTTATCAAGAAAAAATTTTCAAAATATGCATATTTTTCTGCATGAAGTTCATTTTACTCTTTTCATATACTCTAACTTCGAATTATCTTAATCAAAAAGCATAAAATATCTTATATTTGTAAGAGTTTCAAAGTAAAAAAACGTAGATATAATGTAAGATAAAATCTATTCGAGAAAAAAAGGTAAAAGAGAAAAACTTGAAAGGTAAAACCTGCCTGATATTTTTAATATTTCAATTTATGTTTAATATTTTGCATTAGTTGTAAAATGAAAACAAATGGAAGATTTAGATTTTGAATAAATTTGTCTATATTCCTTAGTAATGTAATAATAATAATAATAATTAAGTAGGCTGGCAGGTGCTATGAAAAATTCTTCTAGTACGTTTAAGATTGCGAGAGATTTTATAGTATTCTAGATTTCACATAATGGGGTACTATCCCCATTGTTAAGAATATCTGAGCCCTACAGCCCTTTTCAGGGCTATTTAGATAGGACAGACTCTTATAATTTTTTCCTCTCCTCTGGATTTGGTAATGACTCGGATATGATTACGAATATGAATGGACTAACGGATATGGAATTCTCAAACTCTCCCCGAACTCCATACCCACTGCCACAGATCACTGAATGCGAGCAACTCAACTATACTCCGTTCCACTTAAGTTGGCAACGCTGGGAAGGTTAGGATGACCAAATCACAGCCAGTGCTGGGTTACTCTATGAGAAGAGTGTGACTATAACGAATAAAATTCACCGTATTTGGTGATTGAAGAAAATTGCTCTTGAAAAACTTGTTCATTATAAAATTGTATAAACCGGTAATTTTTTTTTTTTTTTGAAAATAGAAAAAAACACTTTTTTAATCGAGATATTTAAGGGTTAATTAACTAGTATATTGAATGCATTTTTTACATGGAAAAATACTGTTAAATTGTAATTCATTAACTTTATTTTTAAGTGACTTATACCACTTTCAAAATTTCAAAATAAAAATGTCTCATATATCTTTAGTTCCACAAGTTCATTTATTTATATATGCTTATTAAATACAAATTCCTATTTTGTTTATAAATAATTAATCGGCCTTTTTCCATTACTACTATCTTAAATCAGTTTGTAATAATTATTCACATTACATGCAAAGACCGTTTATGTACGTTAACTTAAGATATACAGAAACGTATAATATAGAATTTTGTGATTAATTTGAAAAATTTATCAATATTAAAATTTATAATCTTTTATAAAATGTATTGTTTATCTAGAAAAACTATCTCGATGCATATTTCAAAATTATGTTATTGATATTATATGCAAAGTTTATATATTCAATGAGTATAAAAAAAAAGTATAAAAATTTTAAAGAAAAAGAATTATTTATTATAATAGTTTAATACAAAAATTATTTATTTTGAAATTTAGGCCAATATTTATTTCAAAAAAGTTCCATAAAATGCTTTTAAATGGACAATTACTGTTTTATTAGGTATTCATAAATAAAATTTAATATACATGTATATTTAACTTCCATGTAGGAAGCGTTTAGAATGAAAACGAAATCATACCCCACAAGAAACAATTTACATTAATATACTTCGGTTATAAAGATAAGGAGCTTTTTACATAAAAATATTTTTAAAAGAGTTGTGTCTAAAAAAATTTGAAATTTGATTTACACAAATAAGGTGATTTAAAATATTCAATCAACTTTTTTTTTTATAAATATTGCTAGCTGCATGGCCCAGCGTTGCACTGGGTTTCTCCAACCATTGTGAAATCATTTGCCTGTGCATTAAATATTATATTTAAAGCACAGTTTCCAGAGTGAGGGGTGAGAACCCTATTCCATATGTCTCTCCAAAGTATGCAAAATAAATATATTTACATAAAAAACTGTTTCAGTAGTTGATTATGTTATACACTTATATTGCATTATTTAGAAAAACATCGTAATTTTTGAGCCAAGGTCAAATGACGAGAACGACACCTTTGGCACCCTTCTTTCCAAATTACCATACCACGCTAACGGGAGGACTTTGATGATACATTTTTGCATGCCATCATCAGTCATTAGTTCTCAATCGCTATACGAAGAGTCACTGTTCCCAGACATAAGGAAATTTTGGTTTTCCCATATTTCATCAACAAGTCCATCAATTTCCCACATCTCTTTCTCTTTTTTGGTTCCATGGTTGATGCAATTCGTCCAATTTTGGGTTGAGACATTATCTATTCCCTTTGTTACAAGTTCCTTTATTTCGTTAAGTTTTAAAATTTTGTTTTCTCTCATATAACATAACCTTTTACTAGGCTGTAAATTATCTCAATTGGATTGAGCTCGCAGTGATAAGGGGGTAATCCTAAAATGTGTTGTCGCCAAATCTTTCTCCTGTTTCTTCCACGTTGTAACTATTATATATATGCTTTATTTGATGTACTTTCTACGGAAGTTTAATTTAAATTAAGTCTTGATTCCCTGTAACTTTCTTTTCTGACAACCACTCTTGAATTGCACTTTTTTTCCAAGAACTTGTTGGAATTTCCTCCTTTTCCACTGAATGGTAGGAAGCATTGTCCCTTGCAATAATGCTTTGGGGCTTCGATTTTGGCATGACAGTTTCAAACCATTTTTCAAAATGGTTTAAAATGGCTTATAATGTCAAAAAACAACAAGAACAAAGATAGTCGCACGAGATATCAAAATAGTACGTATGAACGACAGCAAAGTCGAAAAGAGAATGGCGTTGATTTGGCGCGAATGTTTCGGAACAATGTAAGCTTGAAAACCGGGTTTTTTAGTTAAATGTAATTCCATCAAGTTGTTGTTTTTCAACTGTATTCGTTCACAGAAATAAAAGAAAAATACTTTTAAAATGTGGCTAACTTAAAATGTATCTTCAAACCCACAATTTCTATAGTACATGATGCTTTTTAACAATTTTCTATGCATTTGCTTTAATTTAAATTCCAAAACAAGTTGGAACTATTTTTCCAGCGGATTGTTACATTTCCTTCTGTTCCCAATGCTGCCAACTTGAGGTGGAACAGATTATAGACGCACTTATCCAAAATGGAAACCTTCAGACAGTGCAAGAAAACCTGCGTCGATGCCCCCCGAAACATGCCTGGCCATTACCCTGAAGAGCCATTCTACTTACGAAACCTCTCGGAACTACATGAAATCGAGGAGATCATGGCGATAGTGGTAAGTGACTTAGACTCCTTCCCTCCTTGTACTACCCCTGGCTGCCCCCACCATGAAAAAAACCCGCAAACTACTCCTAAAAATTGCAATAATTTAAGTTCTTCAAATAAAAGAAAAGATGACTTAAATTTTGATTATCCCCATTAAAAAAGACTGCTCGTAAAGTAATTTTAGACTTCCCATATGGCCAAGAGATCTCAATCTCTCCTAATATATATAAATTCGACATTCCACAGAATATCAACAATATTGAAAACCCAGGTTCTGACGCTCAGAAAAATGACCCCCAGCTCTTCCCACAACCCCTACGGACCAAGTCACCAGTACTTCTGCCTCTCAGAACACGATGCAAAATTCGTCTCCCCTACCCCCACCCATAATATTGTTTATCACTGTTGACTACCAAATTCAAGTGGCTACAGTCACAAAAGAATTTTTTAAACTCAGATCCCGCTTAACGAGAGATTTTCTGAAACTATACGCTGATGATTACGACCAGCATAGAGCTTTAATTCAACTGTTCAAAAGATTGAACTATCAATTCTGTTTTACGCCCAAAAATGGAAAGAAATATAAAAGTCGTTATAAAAGGACTTTCCCGAAATACTAACATCAAAATAATTAAATCCGATCTCGAAGAATTTGGCTTTACGCCCGAAAATGTGAATGAATTTATAGGATGAAAAACTAAACCGTCTCTCCCTAACTTTTTAGTTACCTTATCAAGAAATGTGGAAAATTTTAAAATTTTTGACCTATAAAAACTTTAAGTTATTTAAGCATCAGGACCGAAGGATACAATGGAAAGGATGTAAGTCAGTGTTACATCTGTAATATAATTTTAATCATAGTTCCGATAACTGCCACCTAAAACCCCGTTGCTTTAAGTATGGGGAAACTCACCTCACCCGAGACCGCCCCATTAAACAAAGGATTCAAACAGCTATTTGTATTAATTGCCTAGTGTACGGGCCCATTGCAAACTACAAAGTATGTCCCTGCTTATCTAAGCCCCCTAAGAGCGCCGCTAAAAACAATTGGAATTACTACATTAATATCTATAATGAGTTATTCAGTGTTTCTCAAACTTTCATTGCTTGCGACTCAATTTTCAATCATAATTTTATCGCGCCCTCCTTCCATACAATAAAAATATATAGAATGTAACAATAATGTACAGCAATATTATGACTGTAACCATATGTAGAATGTAACAATAATGTACAGCAATATTATGACTGTAACCATATGTAGAATGTAACAATAATGTGCAACAATATTATGTATGTAACATTATATATAATGTAAAAATAATATGTACAAAAACGTATTATAACGGGCTGCGGTAGCCCAGTGGTAAAGGCATCGGATTATGGTAGGAATGTCATGAGTTCAAGCCCAGTACCATTGTCTGTTTCTGACTCTAAAATCATGTCAGGAATAAAGCCGGCAGGATCTACCTGACAATGGATTTCGAATTTTAACATAAAGCTATTCTTAGTAGTAAAAAAAAAAATCAAAGAAAAATGAACTTTCAATATGTCAACTTTTGTAAGAAGTGCTATGGAGAATTTAATGGAACCCCGACGGCGCTATACTTCTTTGCTGAAGACATAAGGTTGCCGAAACTGAAAAGGAATGCTCTATGGTACGGAAAAAGAAGAAACGCGATGTTAACCCCGAGAAGTAACCGTTTCTACAGCCGGAAGATATTTCTGTTTTTACTTTAGAGGCTAGATTATCGCGAATGAAAGAAACAACGTTCTAATGGCCAAGAAAAAAAGAAAGAAAATAGAAGAGAAGCGTGAATCCCCTATCCCCGTGAAGAGAGACATAATTCCTTCGGCCAGAGAAAAAAAAATCTTCTTCGCCGGAAAGTCTGCATGGTAATACGGAATAATAGTGAAGTACCAACACATCGGAAGAAAAATAAATAAATAAAATTTTACTAGTGTAAATCACAACTGACAACTACATATGGACTACCTTTTACCAAGTGTTTCAGCAGTTACGAAGTGGAGGTCAGTTAAATTATATATTTCCAATTTTAATAACATTGAAGTGACTGAGTTTTTCTGAACAGAGCTTTAAGTGGAAAAATAATATATGATATGGTATGATATTTAATTTTTATAATATAGTTGTGTTAAATGACATATTCTTTATATTTTAATTGAGAAAACAAAGTGTATAGGCTTTGTCCTACAAATTTTGAGAAATTTTAATATACTTCTCATAATTTTATCTTAAGATGTCGAATGAATTAACATTTATGATAGAAATTGGTGTTTTAAAGTTGAAAGATATAAATTAAGTTTTTAGAAAATTGACTAATGTACTAATACTAGTGATATTGATTTTTATAAGAAACAAAAGTAAAGTCACGTTGAATTATTTTTTCTCCACTAAATTTTATTGTTTTGTTAATTATTTTATTCAGCAGTAATCTTATTGCATTTAATTTAATTTTTTTTTTTCATTTTGAACTTGTGTGTTCTGATATACCGCCCAAAAAAACCGGCTCGAAAAATTTTCTTCTTATCTAAATTTAAAATTAATTTAATAACTGGAAGCTTATTTTTGGATATTGTACAGTGGATAAGAGAGAATACAATCATTATAATTTTGTACATGTCTTGAAACATTAAGAGGACAAACGTGTTCAGTTTGATATGTACACCTCTTATTGTTACAAGCTTTTATTTAACTTGCAATGTAAAATGTTCGGGTGGAATCTTGCAACTCAATTTTGAAGCTGATGTCTTCAAATGATTCAGCCGAAATTTCGTATACACGTTTAGTTTGGATGACAGTGCATGTTTTGACCATTTACATTCCGATGTCGCAATTAGTTAAAAAGATATTAATTAAAAAATTCTTACCCATGTTATAAGCTTACTTTACCTCTTTCCACGAGCCATCGTAGCCTAGTGGTTAGAGAAAATGATTTCAAGTGAATTGCATCGAATTCAATTTCCGAGAGCTGGCAATTTTTAAATTTACTTTAAATCACTTTAATTTTCCTTCAAACATTATTTCTCTTAATCAAATTTAAATTTCCACGTTCTTTCCTGTTTTTACAAATTTTTATTTAACTTCCAATGCAAAATGTTCTTGTGGAGTCTTGCAACACAACTTTGAACTCTTCGACCGATTGAGCTGAAATTTTGTATACAAGTTTAGTTTGGAGGACAATGTATGTTTTGACCATTTATATTCTGATATCACAATTAGTTAAAAATGTATTAATTAAGGTATTTTTTATTCTTGTGGAATCTTGCAACTGAAATTTGAAGCTGATGTCTTCAAACGATTAAGCTGAAATTTTGTATACACGTTTAGTTTGGATGGCAATGCATGCTTTGACCATTTATATTCCGGTATCGCAATTAGTTAAAAATATATTAATTAAAAATCTTTTACTCCGGTTAGCTTTTTTTTCTGCCTAGCATCTTATTGGATTGAGCTTAAAACGTTCCGATTTTTCGACCTTATTTAAAAACCCGTGTTATTCTTTCTATCAAACTGAGACAAAAAATAATTACATAATTGGAAAGATCATTTATTTCGTCACTATACAGTTAATTTTTTTAAAAAAATAATGATAATTTCTATTTTTTATGATTCTTTCTAAAATGCATTTTCATGGAAATGATTTCTTAATCGTTTCGTATGAATTTTTCCCCGTTTTAATGAACCTATATTCTTCACTGTAAAAGTTCAGCCATTTTTCTTTTAGAATCAGTCAATTAAAAAATAAAATATTTAAAACCTTTTTTCCTACGATTTTTCAAAAAATACTCAAATTTTTAATAAAACATTTAAAAACGTCGTTATTTTTAAAGATAATCACACGAAATTTTTTTTTCGTTTTTTGAGTAGTATTATCCAAATTCAGCGCAATGTTTTAAAAAATTGGCTTAAAATTACAGATCTTAAAAAAATATTCTGTGTTTTTCGTTTTTAATACAATATTATGGTAAAAGAAAAAAAAAGAGTTTTAATGTTTTGATTAATTTTATTTTGTCCAATGTTGTTTTGGTCGTAAAGTGTTTATCCCCGTTCCCCATTATCCTCTTGTTGCGTCTCGAGTGAAATATCTATCATATGTACGTGGCCCTACGGGAAAAAGATTGAGTACCCCTGAGCTAGCCTGTTAAAAATTAATTGGCAAACGATCTTGCAATAATGATGCTTTGAATGAGATGAATAAATAGACTGAGAAACCTGTCCAGCGATAACTTAAAAATAGATTAAAAGTAAAAAAACTTTTTAAAAACAAGCTTTTATTTAAATGCTCTAAAAATAATAAAAT
>BMAV01020814.1:36883-84395 GCA_019973955.1 Trichonephila inaurata madagascariensis
CATGAGTATATATATATATATATATATATATATATATATATATATATATATAATTAAATTAGATTAAAAATTAAATTCCCTCTCTTGCACTTCACTTTTATTTTTCTCCTCACCACTTCAAGTATCAAACTAACCACCCATTTATTTCTTCCGAACATATGGCCTAGCCAATAAACATGTCTAATTCCAGATCGTTATATTTAATATCCCTATATGTCAGTATTAACTTTCAAGAGCACTCATGAACGCCGAGATTGGTGTTTTAAGTGTTTAACCCACTTAAAATTTTCGGTGGCGTTCTTTTTGTCTCTGCCTCTTGCGTCAGAAGAGATGTATTCATTCTAGAATAAAGACCTTTTTAAAAACTAAGTCTGTTTCTGACTCCAAAATCATGTCATATATATATATATATATATACATATCGTGAAATCGTTATCTCGCACATCAGAGCGTGGAATTCAAGATTTGGATTGCGGAAAAAATCTTTAAAAAAATAAGTGTTTTAGTAACATATCTGAAACCAAACTCTTTCTTTTCATATATATCCATAACTTAAAACTTAAATTCAGCTCTTGTTCTTATATAAAAGATATAAGGTTTGTATCATGATGAGTGATGTACAGTTAGATATGGATTGGTGAAATATATTATGTGTAAAACTTTTAATTGTATTTACAAAATTATTTTTTTTCTTTAATGGGGCTGCGTATTTGAATTTTTACTTTTACAAACCTAATAAATTCACCGGGAGCTGATATCACTTTTCAGTGCGGAAACATATAGGCTATACCAATTGCCGCGAGTTATTTTGACACCCATTTTTATCCCCGTAGGGGACACCTGAGCTCTGCCGAAGCGAAATTTGTACTTCGGAATTTAATTTTGCCAATAGCATCTGAGCCATACGGACACTCGAGGGATTTCTTACAAGCATCATACGTCATGGACGCTGCCTATTTTCTGCATCATGTAAATCCACTGACTTGAACTGGGGTAGAATCCGCAACCTTAGGTGCAAAAGTTCAGTGACAAACCAACTACGCCACACTGCGGGCAAAATGAAGTGATGTTTGTAAGTTCTCTTACATAGGTCAGACCTCAAATACTATCAATATTAGATTAAACCAACATAGATCAGCAAATAAGAAATATGAATGTAACACAAAAATCATGGTAATTTTGATAGGTCACTTTGTGATATGGCCGATCTTTGTCGACCATATCGTGGGGTTTCAGCGTAAGTTAGAGGTGTGGGATTCTCTCGAAATGATGAGACATTTTAGAATTCTTAATATGACTTTTATTAAGAGTTTAACTTAAATTACTTAGATATCGAAAAAACTTATATTAAGTGAGAATAAACCAAAACACGTAGCCGTAGTTAACACAGATAGCGCAATTGGATCACTTATCTATATAATTATATTATATTTCTGCCTACTCTCACACAATCCTAATAATATATTCGCATTCAGAATATAATCTTCCTACCTTGAATTCTAAGCAACGGTCCAATCCACTTCAGATACTCATCTAGGCTCGCGTACAATGGTATGCACCTTGTAGTAAATGGCGAAATGTCCGTGATTCTTGGGTAGTACGTCAAATTACACATCAACCTTTTCTACACTGAACTTTCTCTAAATTGCCATCGCGCTTACTAAAACTTCTGTCCTTTTAAAGGTTATCTTATTTGCATCTATCCTTCTTTTTTCACTTCTTGGATTTGGGTTGGAAAAGATTTGCCATTAATCGTGACCGTCAAAGAACACAGAGGTTATGTTAGAGAAAGGACGCGTGAGATGTCACAACCCCCTCCAAGAAGCAAAACGTGATTTATTCATGGGTCCACTTGACCTTTAAGAAATTACGTGCCTAAATTTTTATTTCTGAATCTCCGCACTTTCTAAGTTTTATTTAAATTTTAACCTTGAATCCTCATTTTAACTCTTAATTTCCAATATTTAACTTAACTTTGATTTTCATTATTCATCTTAAAAATTAAATTTAATATTCCTCCTTAATTTGTACTCTTGACTGACACAATAAATTTTTTTCAATTAACTAGACCAACATTAACAGTTTTGCATTTTAATCATGGTCTATTCTCACTTTTACATATGTGTGGGTATACCCCATCAGGGCGAGGGACCGAAGAAAAAACCATCCTTGACTTGGATGGAAAAAAACGAGGTCCATATACACCTTAACTAACTTAACTCTATTTAACACTATTTAAATATCTACTTAAATTACTATACAATTATATCTTTCATTTCCATCCATTCCAGGGTACATATGAGCTTGGAGACCGGGTTTTCTTCTCCAAGTTGAGTATACATTTGAATTCAGGGTCTGTCACCCTGAAATGAAAACTCTTTAAGTTACTTGGCAAAATCTATATTCACATAATACCAGTATGTTTCACAATTTTTATGCATTATATATCATTTTTAAATTACAACAAACTTTCATGTCCACCCCGCATATGGTTCCGTTAAACTTCCAATGAGTCGCGCAGCGCTGTTGATGTTATTGTTAGTGACCTGACTACGCCGCGTTTCCCTGAACCAGATGCACCTTATAATACGGAACAATACAACAACATGTATATACACTATACAATTACAAACATTTTTCAATAAATCATTAAAACAAATAACCAAAGGAATTGTCGCATCTCACGAAGTCATACATCGAAGTAAACAAATGCATAATTAAAATTGTTTTCTATATCAATTGAGAAAAAAATTTTACAAGTCAAAAGTTCAAAAAAAATATACACTCATTGTAGTGTCAACTTTTGCTTGGATTATAATTTTTAAACACCGCCCGAGACTTCCTTCTTTGCAATAATTCTTCCAACCACTTGTTAGAAAGAACATAAAAATGAAACAATACAACCTGATTTTTATGGCTTGTCTCCCACTAGTACTTCCATGGACAAGGTGCTATCACTGTTCGCTCCTCTTCTCATTCCTCGGTTGCTCTGTGATCCCGTATGTTACCTCATGGAGGGTTTGTAGTTTTCTCTTCGGCTATTCTTAGCTTGGCTTGATTTTATTCCATTGGCCGGTCGGGACTCCCGATCCTTTCTTTTGCGTGGTCGCAGGTTGTATTCCTTTCTATCTTGAACTCCAACTGCTTCCATCCTGTTCTTCTTCCTACTTATATAAATATTACTTGATGACAATGGTCTTTTATTTATGTTATTGGGTCTACATTTCTGCCACTTTCTCTGTGGTCCACTTGAAACCGATCCATACGACCGTTTAACTCATTTCTCTGGACGTTTTCTTTTAGTTCCTGTCTTGTTACTGGAAAAGGAGCTAGGCAGTGATCTCATAAGTGATCCGCGCTTCTCGGCCCTATCCGTGTGTTCTCACATTGCTTTGACTTGAGATTTATCCCTTTTTCCTCTAACTCACGCTTCACCGCAGACCCTTTCTTTATCCCATATTGCGACTCATTTGATCTTTGATGTACGTTTTCGAACTACTCGTTTCCTGACGTGAACTAATACTATCTGAGCGACCTGTTCCTAACTCAACCTCGTCACATTTCCTATGACGATATATTCTTACTTGATCGACATTGACGGTTAACCTTTTTCCTGACCTCCATATTACAATATTATTATTATTTCTTACTTCTAACACTCTATACGGACCTTCAAATTTTTGCTTGAATTTCGGGCATATCTTATTCGCTGCTGAACTTAAAGGGTGTGTCTCTATTAAGACCCAATCATCTACCTTAATTTGTACATCCCGTCTTCGTCTTTTATAATATCTTTCCCATATTTCATGCTTAGTTTTCGTACTTAGTCTAGCTTCATCAAACAATTTCTCAATATTTCTTACTGCAAATTCAGTTCCGTTCGAAACCATTACTAATTTTTGAAACGGGGTAATCAACTTTTGACCCAAAAATAATTCCGCAGGGGTTTTTCCCGTCGTTTCATTCACTGTCGTACGAATTGCGTAAGCTAACTCACTTAAGAATTGGTCCCAAGTATCGTGTTGATCATTTACATAATTTGCAATCATTTGCACTAGATCGCGATTTACTCGTTCTGTTCTATTTGCCTGCGGTCTATATGCAACAGTCTTCACAAGCCTTATGCCAAATCTTTCACTTAAATGTTCAAAAACTTCGGATATAAATTGGGGACAGTTATTAATTTTATTGGAGCTCCAAAACGCGATATAAAATTATCAAAAAAAAGTATCCGCTATTATACGAGCCAAGGCTTTTTAAGAGGTATAATTTCAGCCCATTTGCTGAAATGATTGGTAATTACTAAAACATATCGATTACTTCTCACTCTCGATATAGGATACGGGCCTAACAAATCTAACGTAACTATCTCATTTGGATAATTTGATACAATCGGATTTAATCGACCTGCTGGTAACGCAATTTTAAAATTATTAACTTCTCACATATGGCATGTAGAGACATATTGATCAATAAATTTTCTCATATATGGGAAATAACAAACGTCCCGAATTTTATGATAAGTTTTAAATCTGCCGAAATGACCTGCGATTGGTTTGTCGTGGAATTCACGCAAAATGTCGTTTCTTAAAGACTTTGGAATGTATACACGCATTTCTCCTAACGACGTTGCGTGTTTCGCATAAAACAACAAGCCTTCAATTAGACGGAAGTCGCGGGACCAATTCTCACATATCGTCGCATTAACAGAGTTATCTTCCGGGTTTTCTAAATATATATAGATATGACCTAATTCTGGGTCATTCTTTTGCACTGTTATTAACTGTTCTCGCGACGTAAGTACTAGATCTCTCTTTATTGCAGAATTACTTTTTCTCCCATTATACTTTCAACCGGGTTTTTGGATAAAACTTTAGCCACAACATTTAACTTCATTTCTGGCACATCAATGTGCAAATTCCTTTCATCTACCTTATTATCTTCAACCAGTGAATCTTGAATAGCCAATGCTTTCTGATCAAAATCTAAAACAATCTCTGATCCACTTATAAAATCAGCTCCAAGAATACTTGGGTATTCCAAATCCGTCAACACATGAAACAACCAAGGTTTTTCTATTTTCCTGATTCGAATATTCAATTCTACAATTCCTATATTTTGACATTTCGCTCCCTGTGCTGTGATCACCTGAGCTCGCGATTTTTTTTACTTGTTTATAAAAAAAAATATTTTTTATATATTTCTTCCGATATAAATGATTTCTCCGCTCCGGTGTCCCATAGCTCTTTCAAAAATGTGTTATTTAATAAAATATTAACTTGGGGAAATTACACGGGTGATATACACATATCGGAGAAAGTTTAATTGGTATATGAACTGCTGATTTCTTTTGATTACTTTGAACTTCATTAACTTTCAAAACATTCAATCGTCCCCTTTGCATCCTATAGCCTCGACTGAAATTCTCACTCGAACCCCTATTTCTGCGGTCCCCTCTATTAAAATTATCATTTCGATCTTTTCAAAATTGATATTCCCTTTCGGTGAATCTCCGATCATCATTCTGAAATCTATTCCTACTCTCGAACCACATATTACTTTGACGGCCATTCTCATAAGTACCTCTAGAATCATTTCTACCATTATTTGGTCTACGCCCAACTTCAGAATATCTCCAGTTTCTGCGATTATCATCAAAATTAGACATTCTATGCGCGTTTTGACTCCGTCTTTCCACATTATCACTATTTTGCAAGCCCCTTTTTAATTTGTAAGAATACCTCTCTTCAAATTTAGCTAAGATTTCTAAAAGTTGTACCGTGTTCTGCAGATTCCGGACTTCCACATAATCCTGGACTTGTGGTTCGAGTCTAACAAAAATGTGATCAACCAAATCCGCCTGCGACATCCTTAGCTCTAAACTCTTATTTATTTTGAGCAAATCGTAAACAAAATCTGTTGGTTCCTGATTTCTTCCCTGCTGGGACGCGAAAAACCTCGCTTCTAACTCTTTCTTATTTTTTACGGTAGGGAAAGCTTTCGCTAATTCTGCTTTTAGCTGTGCGAAATCCGTGGCGGTATCCTCTACTAACACTGATCCGAATATTTGATACCAATCTCGAGCCCTTCTCCGGAGATGACCTTTCAAATAAGCACATGCTAAATCACTAGGTATTTCTAGTAATTTTATTTAATTGTGTATGGCCTCGAGAAATTCATTCACTTTCTCGGACCCGGAAAAGCACATTTCTGGTAAAATACCAAACCCGCTTGCACTACCTAACCCTGAGTCATATAAATTATAACGGTTCGGGCGCCAATGTGATATGGTCAATCTTTGTCGACCATATCGTGGGGTTTCAGCGTAAGTTAGAGGTGTAAGATTCACGAAACACTGAAACATTTTAGAATTCTTAATATGACTTTTATTAAGAGTTTAACTTAAATTACTTATATTTTGAACAAACTTATATTAAGTGAGAATAAACCAAAACACGTAGTCGTAGTTAACACAGATCGCTCAATTGGATCACTTATCTATATAATTATATTTTATATCCGCCTACTCTCAATCCTTATAATATATTCGCATTCAGAATATAATCTTCCTACCTTGAATTCTAAGCAACGGTCCAATCCACTTCAGATACTCATCTAGGCTCGCGTACAATGGTATGTACCTTGAATGAATGGCGAAATTTCCGTTATTATTAGGTAGGCCATCAATTTACACTTCTATCTTCTCTGAACTGAACTTTCTCTAAATTGCCATCCCGCTCACTAAAACTTCTATCCTTTTAAAGGTTATCTTATTTGCATCTATCCTTCGTTTCACTTCTTGGATTTGGGTTGGAAAAGATTTGCCATTAATCGTGGCCGTCAAAGAACACAGAGCTTATGTTAGAGAAAGGACGCGTGAGACGTCACAACTTTAACAAACATGGATGCAATAACATAACTGTAAATATACTTTAAATGATGCCTAATACTAAACAGAGATTATGGTTCGAAAACTTTTGAATATGTTCATTAAGATCATATTATCTTTATGATCTGAATATTATCTAGAATAATAGAAAAATTTTTCCATCATTTAAGTTATCCGACTACGTTCGGAGACTTATTTTTTTAATTTTCTAAAAATCCCTAAAAGTTTTGCATTTTTAGTTTCATTTTTATGCACTATAATAAAAAATACAGTTAGAAATAATATACATACATAACAATTTACAAAAATTTTAACTTTTAAAGAAATTTTAGTTAAATTTTGAATTTTTTTCAAATGCTCTATTTTTAAAAATAATTTATATTTTACAAAAAAAATTGCTGCAACACATTTTTTAAACATATGTCTAGAGGCTGGACTAAAAGTTTTAAATTATTTCTTTTGAATCAAAAGTTAGAGCTAATCGAAGCTACGAACTAAAAATTTCATTTATATTTTCGATACTTTTATAAGGAAATCAACCATAAAATCACTACAAATTGTTCAATTTCTTAGCTTTTATTCCAGCCTCTAGGTAATATTATTAATAACATTTGTGTAAAATGTCATGCAAGTATCTCTACTGGTTATTTAGATATCACATTTGAAATACCAAGAAATTTACAAAAACATAGTTTTGAGAAAAATGAATTTAAACTTTAGAAATGCAATTTTAAATAAACTATTACTAGTACATACTTAAAACTCTCCTGATTTATATAACACACCTTCAGACTTTGATATTTTATTAAATTTTTTTTTTCTTTGGGCAATATTTTTTTTTTCTGGCTGATTTCGAACGAGGTAAAGAATGTCGTTTTGAGTCATTGACTCGAATGATGTCGAAAGATATGTAGTTACGCAAGGTATAGTAACCTGCATTTATGCCAAGGGCTTTCAATACCTCCAACAAACCATTGAAACCCTTATTAAAAATAATAACGGCAATATAAGCACACAAAGAGAATGTTTTCAGCTCAATAAAAGTTTCCTTTGGAACAATTTGCCACAAACAGCCATTGAACGACTCATTTGCATTTTGGGTTTTACCGTGGAGACACTTCTGTAACAATTGTTTATCACACAATTTCATGTACTCGGATTTAACTACATTTAAAATTTTTGCAGAAAGACCTGCACTTTTTTCTAAAAATCGTTTGCCGGTTGCTTTTGAGCGCTGGTATGCACACCAACTATCAGCTCCGATTGGACAATGTCCATGCTTGGGTTTTTCACGGCTTGAGCAACAGTGAAAAATGCCGCTATGGTAGCACTTTGCATTGCCTCGATGTTATGAGTATTACTTCTAATGGCAATTCCATAGTAGTTTTGGATTTTATCGATCATAACATCAGTGAGTTTTCCTTTCCCACCGAGGCTTTTCTAGGTTTTTTTAAGCTTTCTTATATATCCGGCTACCTACTCTTTTTTGGATGTGTCTTATACACTCATATTTGGTGACACTGTTGATACCGTACATATCTTTCACTGCAAGGTATCCTTGGGAGTCACCATCACCATAAAAATGAACGTATTTCAGATTTCTCGTGGTACAAGAACGCTCGAAGTTTCTGTACCCACCGACGGATTCCATGCTTGAAGCAGATCCAAGATGATTGCAAGAACATGTATGTAGAACTGGACTCTTAGAGTTCTTCAATGTATTGCAAATTCTGCAAAATTTTGACATGATCTCTAAATCTAAAAGCTTCCCAGTGTCAATGAATAATGCTGCAACACAACTATTCAGGGATGAATGACCACGTCTTTGCCAAGTACCATCAACAGATATTCCACATTCGGCAACTGCCGTATTGGAACATTTTTTGAAGTTTCTCACTTCTATAAAGCAGCGTCATTCATGGCATCTTTAGCTGTTGATGTAACTGCAGCCAAGAGCTTTTTCTCACATAGTCTGTATGCCCCTTTTGTCACACAAGGCATATTCAACGTAGCACACAGCTTTTTAGCAGACGAATATCCTCTTCCAATTACTCGCATTCCACAAACAAATTGCAAATTTATGGCACTTTGCTTGTTTAACTTCTCAGTAGATGAAAAAGGGAGTATGAAATAACACTTGGAGCATTTTACTGCTACATTGGAAGCCAATCCAAACACAGAATCTTCATACATATACATATTATTTTCGAAACATTCTGGGCAGCACAAACTGGAAAATACATTTGCCAAAATATTTAAGTCAAATATTCTGTTACCTTTTAATGTTCCATTTAAACATTCGTTGTTCTGAGAAGAGTCTTTCAAGTAATTCAGTTTCAGTTCGCTACAAGTCTGAACATTTTCACTTTGCTTTGGGTTAGTAAATCTGTTACCAGCAAATTTTCTTCTTCGGGAAACTGACTTAACTCGTTGGTTACCCATTATAATCAGGTAAAACAAAAGCTGAATATCACAGAACAATAAAAAAAATTTTCAATTAAAGCGAAAAAGTTAAGTTTTTAAGAAGAAATGCAAGAATAAATTTCTAAGACCTAAACCAAAATAAAAACAAGTGAGGTCATACGAAACAGATGTTGCCAATCGCATAAGTCAAAATAAAAGATTGAAATTGTTGCCAATCAATGAAATAGCTTTAAAAATTCTTAGATATTGTTTTTAAATTTATAATGTGATGAAACTGAAAAAACTAGCGGTTAAAAAAATGTTTAGAAATCAACTTCCGGTTTCAATTTCACTGCTTCCGGTTTCTTTTGATAGCGGTAATAATATTTTAAACATCTGTAACTTTTTTTCTAATTTTTGCACAGACAAAAAAAAAGCAGATTTAGAAAGATAATTGTTTGAATTTTCAAATTATAAAATAAAAAGAAAATGTGATTTTTGACCAAAAATGACGTTTTCAACGTAGTCGGTTGATTGATTGATTGAATATTAACGTCGCACTGTTCAGCTACACGAGGGCTTTTGGTGACATCAACGTAGTCGGATACCTTAAGCAAAATCCTAGGAGTCACTATATATTCTAAAATCTAATAAGTCTAATGGTAATAACAATATATTGAGATCTGGAGAATTTCAGGCGCTAAGCGTAAAAAAAGAAATACAGAAAAAATGTTAAGAAATCTACGTTAGAATAAGCTAATAAACTTAATGATAACTGCAATACAGGCTCATTTATGTTTGGTATGAATAAAAGTGAAATTAAGATTACGATAGATATTTTAAGCAGATGTAATGTTCTGTATTCTCATGGTACGTACATGATTCGAGATATCTTAATAATTATCTAATAGAAAAAATGGATATTAAATTAGATGCAAGTAAAATTGACACTACAGAATATTGTGCCTTGCTATTTATGAATAAATTCTTTAATAAAATTAATTTTTTACGTATTTTTCAAAAATATCAATCCCTTTTTCCCAGTAAAAATATCATTATTAAAAAGGCTTCCAAATACCACAAGAAACTTGGCAGATTGACATTCAATTATAATGAAATTATAATAAAATGCAGTTTATACCGTCATTATATTGAAGACTATCACAGCATGTTGTCACATGAAGTCTCAGCATCGTGAAAGATGATTTATTGAGATATTTTATGAAAAAAAGGTACTGGTTTCAGGCTTATGATCACAAAAAATAAATCCATCGTTATGAAACAAATAAAAAAAGATTTAGATAACTTCTATCTTAAAATTGATTTTAAATAAGGAATGCCGATTGAAAATTTATCGAGAAAAATCGAGAAATTATCGAGAAATTTATCGTATCTACGACAATAACCTAAATGCAAACACCATTTTTCTTCATCTTCCCCACTTTAACTACGGTTCTTAAAAATGTTTGCATATTTAGAAATTCAGATACACACACTTCAATGGGATGCTAAATATTTTCTAATGAAGAAAAACGTTATAAGTTAAAGAAAGAGAGGAGACGCCATCGATGCATGACCTATAAACAATTAATTTCCCAATGCAAGGTAAAAATCACACCATGTGAAACTTGCCAGAGTTTACAGCACAATTTCCCGTTTTGCCCTAAAACTAAAAGTAAAACTCCACTTGTAAATATTAAAATAGAAATATCCAAAATAGATAATGCAAAGAAACTTGAAACTGAAACTCGAGTAAAGGAATTGTTATGTCTTATGTTTTTAACCCACCATCACCCGGAAATTATGCGACATTACTACAAACGACTGAGGTTTAAGTTATTAATGGTTGTAATAAAGTTATGGCTAAGCTTTTATTTGATTCTGGATCACAAAAATCCTTTATACGTAATGATTTAAAAAATGCATTAAATTTAAAACCTTTAAGACAAGAAACGCTTTTATTCTATACCTTTTCAAATAGAAAGCCACTTGAGAGAACATTCGAGGTGGTGGATCAAACCTTAACGAGTAGATTTCTTTCATTTCAATCCATACACATCGAGGCTCTCGTGATGAACGAAATAACAGAGACCGATATTTATTCGGATTTGACTTTTACATAACTTGATTCCATCTGGTTGTCAGATGGGAGTTTCTTTCCATAAGAGTCTGATAAAGATTTTATTTGGCGCAAATTTCTTGTTTAATACTATTACAGGGAAGCCTTGAAAAATAAACAAGAATTTGTTTGTGCTCCCTACCCTTTTTGGAGAAACATTGATAGGTCAATTACCTTACTCTCGCGGAAAGTGAAAAATGCAGCTGTTTTCAACATTTCTTGCTGGGTGGTCGAAAGCGACTTGAGCGCTTGTGGGGTTTGGAATCATTCTTATTGAGGGAGGAATTGACGAGGGTTTATGCAAAGGAGAATGATTTAAGGCTGGTCGATACCCTCTATACCGACAATGTTAAATTGAGCCATTTTAGGAACCTGTTTCTCTGAAACTGTTAAATATAAAAACTTCAAATTTTGTCTGTATATTAATTAGGCTTTTTTATTTAAATAATGATAAAATATTTTAAAAATATTGTTTACTTTTTTCAAAAGAATTCGTCGTAAAAGTATCGCTTTGAATTTTTTGAAAATTATCATTTTTTTACGATAACTGCTTTTCAGCAAAATATTTTGAAACAAATCTGCAAAAAAGCAGCTTTATTATATATAGTTACATATTATTTATGTGCAGTAAAAATAGCATGTGCATTGATTCTGTAGATTCTGAAAAAAAGGTACAGGTGGTTTTAAAACAATCATTTTGAGAAAATTGCATTTTTAATGTAAAAAGGCACTTCATCACAAAAATAATGAATTCAAACATCTATTTGCCCTATTTTATTAAACATTAGTATCTTTCTTAATTTTTTAAGCATAAAATAGGAAACAAAAAAGTCTTAAAATGTGCAGAAAATACATATATTGTAGTTTTCAGTTTTTGTTCAACGAGATTTTTTTTAGCATTTTGCATCAATTTTCACAAATTATGGAACAATCTGTGAAGAATTTTTAACTTCGATGCCTTTTAAATATCAAATTTGACCATATAACATCATAAATATAATGTAAACATGTTTCAATATGTAAAAGTAATGATTTGGAAATATGTGATTTTACGACATTGCGAAAGGTTTTTATATGGATTTGTATGTTCACTTGCAAACACAATTTCTTAAGGTTTCAAAATTCAAAATTTTCTCTAAACTGTACAAAAGATTTCTAAAAAAGTCAAAAATAAAACTGTTTTTATGTTTTTAAACATGAAATTTGTGTATTTTTATGCATGTAACAAGCCTCTTGCAACGACAAAAAGCATTACAAATCTGTGAGTTATAATTAGTTACCATTTATTGTAATACCTTTGAATATTAAATCTTAAAAGTTTGTCTGCACAATAAATAAACATTAATATTTGCAACAAATTGAAATATTTAAAATATATTGTTTAGTTTTCTCAAAAACATGTGACATAAAAATATCACTAAGAATTTTAAAAAAATTGACTTTTTTTATCACGATATATGGATTTCAGTCAAATATTTTGGGAAAATCCCCAAAAACCCCACATGAATATATATAGTTACATATCAGTAACACGAGGAAAAAAATTCATGTGCAAACATACATTGTTTTCTGAGAAAAAGATAAATGTAATTTTAAAAAAATCATTTTTGAGAAAATTGAATTTTTACAATAAAGTGTGACTTCATCAGAAAAATAATGAATTACAACATATATTTGTCTCATTTTATTAAACATTAGCATCTTTGCAATTTATTTTGTATAAAATATTAAACAAAAAAAGTCTTAAATTGTCCAGAATAGTATTTTTCACTTTTTTTAACGAGATAATTTCTAGTATTAAATCAATTTTCTCAATTCTGTATCAATTTTTGAAGAATTAGTAGCTTTCATGCTTTACAAATATCAAATTTGAACATAAAGCATCATAAATATAATATGAAAATATATCAATATGGTTTTGGTATGAATTTGAGATGGTATATATAAAAATACCTTTTTATACATTTCGCAAGTTTTCGTGAGGCTTTTGTAAAATTATAATTGGTTTTGTTGTTGCAGACAGTTTCTAAGTTTTAAACTTCAAAAGTTACTCTAAACTGGACAAATGAAACTGTCAAAAACAGCCAAAATAAAACTGTTTTTATTTTTTTAAACATGAAATTTATGTTTTTTTAAGATGTAAGAAGCTTCTCGCAAAGACAACAAACATCACATTTGATGTATCATCTCATACCTTTTTCTCAGAAACTATTAAACATAAAGACTCAAGATTTTGACTGTATGTATTAATTATACATTTATATTTATACTGAAGTGAAATTTTTTAAGTATATTATTTAGTTCTTTCAAAAACAAGATTTTAGTTGAGCGAGCAAATATGATTAGTATGAATTTATTGAAAATTATCATTTTTTATGATATCTGCTTAAAAATATTTCAAAAATGTCACTTCAGTATACACAATTGCATTTAAGAAACACAGAGTCACTAAGGATATGCTAATTTTTTGCATGCACGGCTTTGACTTCGAAGACCTTTTTAATTCTATTAATATTGATGATATGGTTAGGGTTCTAGAAATAATTTGATAAATATGGATTATATAATTCAATAAAAAAGAAGAAAAATTTAATATTCTTGTTAATCTGTATTACAAGAAAATTTCATTGCTTTTGATCAAAATATTTGTAAACACATTAGTGGACTACCTCAAGGTGATCTGGCTATAGTAATTGTTTAGCTAAACTATATATGCATTTTTTTAAAATTGATTATATTGCGTAGTAATATCTCTACATAGATGATCTAATAGTTTTTGGTAAAAAAAGTGAATTTTTAAAACCAAATATTACGTTCTACCTTTACTATCTCAACCTCCTAAAATAACTAACCTTAACTCTAATATAGTTGAATTCTTGGATTTAGACTTTTATATCTAAATATATATCTTTATAAGGTAGTAGATAACATTTTGGACAAAAGAGATTCTTTTAAATTCCATGTAATTAAAATTCCTGTACGAAGCAGCAATTTGCATTCATCAAATTACAGAAATATAATTTGAATTTTTTACTTAGAAATGATATAACTCAAATAATCACAAAATAGATCAATTTAATAATATCAAGAAATTCTTCTAATACTGCTTAGATAATGACTACCCCTTTTAACTTCTTAAGAACTTATATTCTTCACAAATACATTAATTATCTTGTTACTTCTGAATCCAAAACCACCACACAACAACAGGATATGAAACTCAACATGTTAGTAGTCTTATATTATAACACTCTTCTCACAGTTTACATTTTTCCCACACATATCTTGAACATCTTACATATTTAACAATTTCTACATTTTTGAAAACCAATCAAATTATAGCCTACCAAATTTGATTATCATCACTCTTGTCATGTGTCTGATTTAAAGGGTGTGTTTATGTATAATTTGGATATTTAACTCAATAAATCAGTGTTTCTCAAACTGTGAGGCGCGCCCCCTGGGGGGGGGGCGCGAGCATATCGAAAATAAAAGATTTAAAAATTAATTAATTTACTGCAGTGCTTATCAAACTTTCAGTACTGGCGCCCCCTTTTCAATCACAATTTTTATCGCACCCCCTTTATACATTAATAATGTAATGAATGCAATAATAATGTACTTTGACGCTAAAGCTACAATCTTTTTATTATAAACCGTACAAATTAATAACATAAGTATTAAATTTTGTATATGTTACTTTTAAGCAAAAAAAACTAAAAATTAAATAATAGGATAATTATTATGTTATTTTTCCTTTCTCTATAATTTTTAAATTGGAACATATTGCAAAATGCGGTGTCTGCTTAGAAGACAAAATATAGATATCAGCTAAATATAGAAAAAGAACTCAGAGGGTCAATTTCTAATCATAAGCATTCCTTTGAAAAACTTTGCTCTGCAAGACAAGCCCATAAAAGTCGCTAATACTTATTAAAAAAATTTGTTCTTAATTTAGTATTAATTAATTAGTTATAAAATACTCTGTGCAGTACACACACACACTGAAAAGTATACCGTCTGAAGTGCCAGCTCTTTGCACGTTCATTTATAAGAAAATAAAACATTATTGATATAATCGCTGAATTGTAAGGGAAGTAAAGCTAAGTGTGAGACAATGTTTACAAAAATGAAAAATGATTGCTCAAATTATAATTAGTTTTAAGGAACTGTAATTTTAAGCCTCACAGAATTAGCATTTAAAATTAATGTTGAATAATGAACAATAACATAAAATTCCGATGAAGAATAATTGTATTATTTTTAATATTTAAAGCGAAAATACTTCAACATGTTTTAACCCTGGAGCAGGTACTCACTCGATACTAATGGTCGAGCGGAATTATTGAGTCACCCCAATCCTTTTTATGTAATTATTTTTTAGTACACAATAAAAATCGTAATTCTAGTGAATAATTTACCTAAGAAAAAATATACTTACCTACTTTCAAAGACTTTTCAATTTTTCTTTGCTAATTCTAGGAAAAAATCCAAGAAAACTGAACTAAAATGTTTTAAATGTCCGTAACCTTAAAAAAAGACACAAAACACAGTTACTTTTCACTAACATTACAGGAATATTATTTGCGGGCAAAACTGTCACATTTTGTTCGTTATTGTAATTTTACAGTCATTTGATGTTCGACAAATAGCATGTTGAGCTTTTTCTTGCTTGTGTGTTTTTGACAAAGCAAAGTGTGTCCTCTGGTACTTATGACTTCATACATTAGTTGACAGGGTTCTTTTGGTAGCATTTGAAAATTTTTCTTTCGTTTCATGTTGATCGCTTTTCTCAAATTTACTTTAACATGCATTACTTCATCAGGTTCATCCCTTTTTTTTTATCAGTTTTAACATCTTTATCATATATGCCCATTTCTTTTTTTAAATATATATTCTGATCATATACCAAACATTTACCTGCTCTTCATGCTCATTTACCAAACCACAATAAGTCGTACAACAAGCCAATCAAAGTCACTAAGTTATTCATAGGTTGGGGGATGTAGCATGAACACAAAAAATATTTTGGAAAAAAGTGATTGCACCGGGAACTCAGTCAAAACAAGTACCTTAAGATCGTAAAAAAACTTTTGTCACTCCCAAAAAAGAGGGAGATACGTGACAAATATATTTTAGTTCACGTTAAGACTGTCAAAAAGGAGGATAGTGTCAGGGCCATTGGTAACAATTAAACAGTTTTGCCAGAATTACCGATTTCGTGCACTCTGTGCTCGGCGTGACCGCTCCCGGATTGAAAGTGTATTTAATACAATACGGATGTTCTAAAGAAATTGTGTAAAACGTTTTTCATTATGCTTTATATGTTTGGAAATACTCATAAAAATAAATCTTGGCCAAGTAATCCTTCAAAGTGCTCTCTGTGCTTTTCCAAAAATCATAAAAATATTTTACAAGGAAAAAAGCGCAGCAGAAATAGTTTATTTACAACTTCCCTAAATGAAAAAACAAATACATAAGAGCAGGGACGTAACTAACCGTACAAGTAAGTTCGAAGGTCAAACCGCAGCAAATACATTCTGCTGCCTACAGCTAATGTACAATATTTCAATAATATAACAGCGATGGATTTTTTATCTCCCTAAATTTTTTTTGATTATGGGTCTGGGTTTTGTTTTTTCGCTGAAAGAGTAGTATTTTAAATTTGAAAAGAACACGTAATAAAAAAATCTCTCATCATGGGATTACAGCATATCAAATAAAATATTTTTTATTTGGTTATAGTATCTCAAAGATAGCTAATGAGGTTTTGAAGTAGAAGCTTTTATTTTTTATGACGTAATATCGCAGATGATATATATAAATTATATCAGTGTAAAAGTTTATTTTTTTATTACGTCAGAATGTATTTGGTTTTACTTCATTCCAGTAAATATTTTTTTTTAATCTTTTATTTTCGATATGCTCGCCCCCCCTCGTAGGTTTATCGTTCCCCCCAGAGGGGCGCGCCCCACAGTTTGAGAAGCACTGATTTACTGGAATGAATTAAAACAAAATACTTTCAGACATAATAAAAAATGCACTTTTACTCTGATATAATTTATATGCGATATTAAGTCATCTGAAAAATAAAAACTTCTTCAATACCTAATTAGCTATTTTTGATCCTATTACCAAATAAAAAAACTTTTATTTGATTTGCTGTAATCCCATGATGAGAGATTTTTTTATTACGTTTTCTTTTTAAACCTAACATGCTACTCTTTCAGAGAAAAAACAAATTCAATTTCAGAATCGAAAAAATTTAGGAACATAAAAAATTCATCACTGTGATTATTTTTGAAATACTGCACATTATAGCTGTAATCTGTTTTTGCTGATAATCTGTTTGACCTTCTAAGTTATTAGTACAGTTAGTTATGACCCCTCTCTAATATGTTTGTTTCTCATTTAGGGAAGTTGTAAGTAATGTATTTCTCTGTTGGGCTTTTTTCCATGCAAAAGAGTTTTACGATATTTGGCAAACCACGAAGAGCACTTTGAAGGATTACTTGGCCAAAACTTATTTTTATGAGTATTCTCAAAAACATATAAAGCATAACGAAAAACGTTTTACACAATTTTTTTTAGCAGTAACATACATATTATCATAATGAATACACTTTTTACCCGGAAGTAGTCGCGCGGGACACGAAGATCACGAAATCGTTAATTCTGGCAAAACTGTTTATTACCAAAGAAAAATTGAAAAGTCCTTGAAAGTAGGTAAGTTTACTTTCTCTTAATTAAATTATTCCCTGGAATAACGATTTGTATCATGTACAGTAAAATAATTATAAAAAAAAGGATTAACCCGCGATCACTCGCGCGGGGTGTTCTGTACACCCCAGCAACAAGAAAGGCCTCCTACAATTCTAAAAATAATGCACAGAGCCACGATTTTTTCTGTAGCTGCCCATTTTAGGTCATTGAACCTTCAGACCTGATGTAATCAATCTCGCTAGGGCGATTGGAATGTAACGACCTTCAAAAGTTTATTTGGGGTGCTGAGAACACCCCGCGAGTGATTGAGTTATATTTTCGTACTCGAAGCATCTATGGAAAAGTACGTTTTAATATTTCCGTTTACATTTTTTTTCAAATATATTAATATGCACGAATATTTTATTTAAAATTTCAATAAATGCGGTATAAAAATAATATAAATCTAAAATATTTGTAAAACACAATTTTTTTTAAAAAAATTTCAAAACGTTTTCTAGAAATTATGACAAAAACTCCATGAGAAAGGGAGAAATAGCGACTTTGTGGTCTATTAGATACTGTATCAACAGATTGACAAAATGAACTAAGTGAATTCGATAACTGCGTGATTTCGTAACCAAAGTTGGAGAGATGAAACTTGAAGTCATAAATTTTTATAATACAGGTGTTGTTGATACCACTGCTGAAATGTGCAGTATATATTATGTATCGCGAATATGTAACCTTTGGCCATTGCGAATATTTTATCATCTACTTAATACTGCAGGAATTAATGCTTCCTTTGTCTATCATTCGGTTCTTCCTGAAAATAAATGAAACATTCAATATTATTAGAGGAGATTAGAATGGATCTTGTGCAGCCACAGTGGGATATGAGATCGGATTTCCCAAACCTTAACAAAACACTCAAAAGAAGCTTTACTGACACAGAATATATTAAAAAGAGCATTAATTCCCCTAAAAAAGGGGTGTGGCACTACTTGTCCAAGGGTAAAAGATGTAAAAATTATTTGTTTTTGTCTTCAATGTAAGAAAATATGTGCTTAAAGCATATGAATACAGTCTGCTCTGAATGTTTGAAAAATGATTAAAATATTATTTTTCTACTTTTAACTATCCTTATAATTAATTATAAAGTATATTTATTACTGGTATATACGTTTTACTTGTGGTTTATGAAAAAATATAAAATTGTGTACTTCAAAATGAAAACTTTGTAGGTTTAGTTTAAATTAATTCTAGTCTCATTTGAATGCAATAAATTTAACAATTTTGTTTGTATAATACAAAAAACCTCTTATACTTCATAAATATATATCATAATTGAGACTTAAAAATTTTTTCTTATTTAAATACACGTGTTAAGAGTTTAGGCCCCCCTCTACACCCCGCGAGTGACGACGGTAGAAAAACAGGCGCGAGTGACCGCGGGTTAACGCTAGTATCGAGTGTGTGTCTGCCCCCGGGATAAAACATTTTGAAGCCTTCTCGCTTTAAATATTAAAAATAACACTATTATTCTTCATTGCAATTTCATATTATTTTTCATTGTTTTACATTAATTCTAAATGCTTATTCCGTGAGGCTTAAAATTACAGTTCGCTTAAAACAAATTATAATATGAGCATTCATTTTAAAATATCATTTTACAATTTCGTAAACATTGTAGCGCATTTGGGCTTACTCTTCTGACAATTCAGCTATTTATCAAGAATGTTTTAGTTTTTTAAAAAATGAACTCGTTCGAAGATCGGGTACATCAGACAGTATAATTTTAATGTATCAGTGCCGCACAAGGTATTTTATAACTAATTTCTGAGTACTTAACTGAGAACAAGTTTAATAAGTATTAGCGACTTCCATGGGCTTGTCTTGCAGATGAAAATTTTTCAAAGGAAGGTTTACGATTAGAAATTGACACTCTGAGTACATTTTCTATATTTGGCTGAGATCTATATTTTGCATTTTGAAATCTGTTCCAATTTAAAAATTCGAGAAAGAAAAATAAAATATATATTACTAAAAAAAGTTACATATATAAAATTTAATATACTTTTCTTATTAATCTGTACGGTTTATAATTAAGATCGTTTTGTAGCTTTAGCGTCAAAGTGCATTATTATTGCATTCAAAACATTATTGTATAAGGGGGTGCGATAAGAATTATGAATGAAAAGTGGATCGCTAGTGTTGAAAGTTTGAGAAGCACTGCAATAAATAGTATAGATTTCCATTAATTTCAAGTCTCTTGACTCTAGAAAAAAACTCTGTGAGTAGAATTTTTATAATTTTTTTTTTGAAGAATTATTTTCTTACGTCATTCTTTTATCTCCCTTAATTTTTCTGTTTAATATTTTATGATAGAATTGGTTGAAGAATAGTAGTTGGTTGCTTTCTCATACTTTCTGAGAGTTTTTATATACTTTGAATTTCTATTTTTTTTATTTGGTTTTCCTTCCGAGTTGCAAAGGGTTAGAGTTGGCACCATCCAACTAGCTTAGCCTCCCTTTATTCGGTCCTAAGTCCAAAATTGCTTTTGACTCACTAAGTTCTTTTTTTGTATTTCTAATTGTTCCCTTTGAATTTCCTTTCGCATTAATGAATTGATATTCTACTGTAAAAAAGTTCATGCTTTTCTCTTTTAATATCAGTTATTTAAAAAATAAAATATCGAAAACTTTTTCTTATGATTTTTCAAAATTAATCAAAATTTTAATTAAACATTTAATAACTTCCTTACTTATAAAGATCATCTCACGAACTTTTTTTCTGTATGTAGAACAATATTATCCACAATCTAGGCCAAGATTGAAAAAAATACTTAAATATTACGGATTTAATTTTTTTTCGTCTATTAGCCTTATTACGAGAATCTAACATAACACAGTATATTTCTCTTATATTTTTGTTTAAAAATTACCTTTGTTTGCAATCAATGTGTGAAGATTGAAAGCATTAACTTAAAAAACCTTCAAATAAAAGAAAAATAAAAGCTTTAATAAAAAAATCATTTTAATTAATGCCAAGGGTTTGACGACTAAAACCAGTTTCGCGCCAAATTGAAATTTAACATCTGCTTCATCACATCCACTTCACATTTTCTCAGGGTTTTAATAGAAAAATGAGAGACTGTATTAAATGAAAATCACCAAATTTGGCGAGTAAAAAAATGCTAATTAAAATTTTATTTTTGTTCCAATGTTTGTCACTTTTTTTATTAATGTTTGTGTTTAGTTTTCAAAATTCAAATGTTGTCAGATTAAGATGTAAGAATGTATTCAATACATTTCTGGGATTCATTTAAAATATTTAACAATATCAAAATTTATTCTTTTCATAAAACTTATAGTTTACTTTAAAATAGTGCATGAATGTTTAACTTTTTTTAACATTGAATCACACAATAAAAATTTTAAAAAATTGCCCATTTCAATTTTATTTTTTTTTTACATATTCAGTTAAATAAGCATAACTTCCATAAGAAAAAGCGATGTTCATATAATATATTCTTCATTATTAATATTGCCAGCCTATTTCTTATTCCTTATAATGATACCTCAAGCATTTTCTAAGGTTACGAATCTTATTTTAATCTCAAAATATTTTTTTTCTTTGTTCTAATGAATTTAAGATAATTTAGTAAGACATTTTTTTTTAATTTACGTACTACTTCTTATAAAAATAATTTACACATATGTAAAATAAAAAACAAAATATAATTAGTCAGTTGTTTTAATGAAACAGCCATATATTATCTTTGGAAAATATAATAAAGCTAATAATCTTTCTTTTTTTTATATATATTTGAAACTACTTTTAAAAAAAAAAAATTAAACACTTGTATCGATTTTATTTTTTATGTTATGGATTTTTTATCGTCCTAATGAGTCGACATTCTGTACAAAAACAGTTCATGCTTTGCTTTTAGAATCAGTCATTTAAAAAATAAAATGATGAAAACTTTTTTTACAATTTAGAAACTCGTTGAAAAATCTATCAATATTCACATTTATATTGCTGCTTAACATTTTCAATTTACTTAAAAGTATCTCGATGTTCACATTTCAAAAAATGCGTTGCTTTTAAAATTCTCAAAATTCTAATTTTTTTTTAGTAATATTCGTAGCCCGGTCGTCAGCTCACCTGCTTAACATGCAGTCGCCCAGGGTTAGACTCGCACGTTGTGTTTTTCTTTTTCTTTTTTTTTTTTTTTTTTTTTGTTTAATTTTTTCAACTAATTTAATTATTTTTATATAAACTTATTTAAAAAAGGTTTATTGCATTTTAAATCACATTTAGATAATTATTTTGCGTTTTAAAAAATAAAATAATTACTGTAATTATATTTTATAGATATAATTATTAATAAATATCTTTGTAAAAATACATTATAAATATATTAAACTATATTTTATATAAAAATTATATAGTTACAAAAAGTTTTAAAATGTGATATACAATAAATAAAATATTTTATATAATATTATAATATATAAAATATATTATAATTATTTATAGAAAAAATATTTTATAATTAATATAATAAAAATAATATACATATCTTATATTATATATTAATTTAATCCTGATTTTGTGAAAGGAATGGAAAATTTATAAAAGTAGAGAAAGCACGTGGAACGCCGGGCCATGTAGCTAGTATATATGTTACCGGCAAAGTAAGAAATGCCGGCATTCTATAGAATGCCTGACGTTTTTAGGCAAAGTATGAAATAGGAGAATTATTACATACTTTGCCTAGGCATTCTATAGAATGCCAAATGCTATTTAGGCAAAGTATGAAAAAAGGTCCTAATAAGGCTATTTTATAAATGACGTGTATTCCTAAGAAATACAAATGTTATACTTGAAAAATAATAAGAGTGTTATTAAAAAAAATGTATTCAAAATACGTAAAGAAAAATGAAAGTTGTACTGAACAAGATTATTGTCTTTCTTATTAAGAGGACTTGGTATATTTTGAACAATTATTTTTTATTTATGTATTTAAAAATTTTATTTTAGCATTACATATAATGTTTTTATTCAAGAAAATAATACGAGATGAAATTTTGTGAAAATTATTCACACAATTTAGAAAAATTGAAAGTTTAAAAAAAAAAAATATGGAACATTTTAAAATAATACTCCTTTTGTAATTACTAATTATTTGACCTGAAATATTTTGTAACTTCCTAAGAATGTCTTAAACAATTTTATGAATCTATTTTACAATAACTTAATTAATGTTAGAGGAAAAAAAAATAAAATGTAGATATGCATGCTAAAATTCAACGAAATTACCAAAATCACCTACATTAAAATTTTTTTTAAAAAAAAGTATTAAGTTTATAGCACAAACTGAATGCCTAATTTTGTTACATGCATCATGCATAAATTACAGGGGGGGGGGGGAAAGCGAAGTGATTGATTTATATTTTTTTTTGGATTGAGTGAGTGAGTGAGTGTTGGGGTTATTGGCGCAAGAGCCAATCTTGGCTAAACTGCGCCAAACATTCGTTACTCTACATAAAAAGTGTAAAACCATTAAAAAGTTTGATAAAATTTCTGTTTAAAAATGTAAAATCTTAAATATGTATAAAAATAAAATTTCAACAAAATTTAAAAAATACATATTAGTGAGGGGGAATTAATTCCCCACCAAGTTTGACGATTGAGAAAAAAAGTTTTTTGCTATGCCTCGTCGAAGTTAAAAGTAATGAACCTTTATAATACGTTTTTCCATCTTTTTTTTTTTATCGTAATCGGGATTCGATTCAATTTCATTGTCCACGTCATAGACAATCATGTCTTCCTCATCCGTTGTATACTCCACATGTGCTGGTTTTTCCGGTCTATGTGGAGTCATTTTTATGTCTATTATTGTTTTAAGTAATTTTTTCTTCTTTTTATATCCCTAATTTTTGTTTTTTTCTTTAAATTCTGTGTTGTAGAGGCAGAAGGGGCTTGAATATTCGAGTTGGATGAGGAAGATGACTCAATTCGGGTGAACATATCATTGGTGGGAGGTGCGTCATTAGTTGAGGCTCCGGCACAGTAGTAGATGTGGAAGGAATTAATAGTACTTGAGTTGATGAGGAGAATGTGGAGACTGTAGGCATTGAGGGCGATGTACTTGGTACTTGATTTACAGAAGATACGGGTCTCAGGCATTGCAGAGGTGGGCATATATTATTTTGTAATATTTTCATCTGTTTTTGTAGTAGCGGATATTGTTGAAGATTTAGCAACCTGGGCATATGTTTGCGATTTTTGTGGAACTATTAGATTACGGGCTTCTACATATGATATATTTTTATTTGTTTTGATTTCTTGAATTTGTTTTTCAATTTTCCATTTGGGGCATAATTTGGGCTCAGATGAATGGGGTTGCGAACAGTTAATACACTTTGGCTCTAGATTGCAATATGTGAAAGAATTGACCGACATTGCACATCTAGAGTGCGTTAATTAGCCTCGGCAGAAAGTTTGCGAATGCCCGAATTTCTGACACTTGAAACAGCGCAGAGGATTCAGTATATAGGGACGAAGTTTACAATTTAGATATCCCTCTTTTATTGTATTTGGTGGTTTTGGATTATTAAATGTTAAAATTTTAAATGTTTTGTGGGAATAATTGTAGAGTCTTTTTTGATTGTGATTCTCCCAACCTGAGTAACACCCTGATCAGAGAAGCCTTCTAGTATTTCTGATTCAGGAGTGCTCATCAAGTCAGGTTCTGAAATAACACCTCTGCAAGAGTTAAGAGATTTATGCGGAGTTACAATTAAAGGCGAGTTTAAAAAGGTTTTGGCGAGGAGAAACGACTTTGTTTGAATAGCGGAGTTTGTTTCAATGAGTAGATCCCCGGAACGTAACTGTTTTACGGACTTCGGTTCACCACCTAATCCAATAAGGGCTTTGTGTACAGCAAAAGGTGATTTATTGGACATCTCATTATTTGGAAGAGAAAGTAGTAAAAATCTAATATATTCTGAAATTCGATTGACGTTGAGTGTGCGTAAAATAAGCCTTTACCCGGTCACAGCTGCATTGGATCCATAAAAACGCGTACACAACTTCGTTCTGGCGTGCCTCCACCCACCACGGAGTCCAACAAGGGAGGCAGTGTGCCGGTAATCTGGCAAATACCAGGCACGGCGCTTACCCAGAGTACACCCAGAATATAGTGATACAGTCCAGGGCGAGGATCCAACGGGTAAACCCGCCACCCCTTATCTGCACCACTAACCCTACAGCAGTGTCTCTCCGGGGACACCGAAGAGAGGTACCACCAGCCAATTCACAGGAGCGGGCTCACTCCTGCCACCCGTCTAAAGGGAAGCGTGGGCCAAAGGTATTCCCAAAAGACCATTTTCCTCCTTACGGGACGCCGCACACGGCAAACATGCGGGTTGAAAAACCAACGGTGTTAGTTGAACACAAATAAAGCAACATAATCAAAGTATTGGAATAAATATACGAAAAAAAACTAAATTAACACAATACTAAATGTAAACCAAAATATGTTAATAATAAATAGGAAGTTTTTTCAATAGGAAAAAACAAAATTTGAACAAACGTTCATTTTCTAATATAGGTCTGTAGTCTGGACGGGAAAAGAAGAAAAGGGGAAATAGCATGACAAGAAAGAGGGTCGAAAATAGAGAAGGATCACTAGGGTACCCCGGGTTCGTGAAGCCCGTGTTTACCAAAAACAGTAAATTCCTTGGGAAAAGGAAAAGATCACTAGGGTACCTCGGGATTGTGACACCCTAAAGAAGGTGAGCCCCCGAGGGTGTTATATCATTGGAAAGGTCCTGTTTTGGAGATTTTAGAAATATCAGAAACTCAAAATAGATTTTCAAAACGTTATTTCCCTACTGACTGCCCTTAAAAATTTAATCTTAAAAAAAATCTAAAGCGAATATCGAAAAACACTTGTCGTAGTGCACATCATTAGGAAATATAGTAATTATTTGCCTAGTTTTATACTTCTGAGTGGCTTAGAAGTGAAACACACAAAAGAAAAACTGTTTCTCTTATTAGTATAGATTTCAAATAAGAAATAATTTTAAGCAAAAAAAAAAGTTTAATAATGTGTGTAATCAAAATTAGCTACACAAATAGATTTGTAGGTTAGGATAATTGTTGATCAACGCACGTGTAGTCAATATCTTTTTTAACTGATTGCGATATCGAACCGAATTATGAATCTAAACCATTCTCGAATCCACTGGAACAGACACAAAAAATTTCATCAAAATCAGTTTACCCGTTTAGGAGGAGTTTAGTCACATACACACGGACAAAAGATTTTTATATATAAAGATATACCGAGTGGTGGCTTTTCTTGTAGCGCATTAGCAGTTTAAGTAGCACACGGGTTAAGACAATTATGCTTTCTAAGGTTTATAATAAATATCTTTTTAACTGATTGCAATGTCAAACCGAATTATGAATCTAAACCAGTCTCGAATCCACTGCAACAGACACAAGCACAGAAGATTTTTATATATAAAGATATACCGAGTCGTGTCTTTTCTTGGCGCGATTTAGCAGAAGAAATAGCACACGGGTTCAGGCAATAATGTATTTTAAGGTATATAAATAATATCTTTTTAAACAATTGTGATATTGGACCGAATTGTGAATCTAAACACACACACACACACAATTCACAAATCCCCTAGAACAGACACAAAAAATTTCATCAAAATCAGTCCACCCGCTTCGGAGGAGTTTAGTCACATACACACGCACAAAAGATTTTTATATATAAAGATATACCGAGTGGTGGCTTTTCTTGTAGCGCATTAGCAGATTAAATAGCCCACGGGTTGAGACAATTATGCTTTCTAAGGTTTATAATCAATATCTTTTTAACTGATTGCGATATCGGACCGAATTATGCATCTAAACCATTCTTTGAATCCACTGCAACAGACACACGCACAGAAGATTTTTATATATAAAGATATACCGAGTCGTGGATTTTTTTGGCATCGGTGCCCTACACGGTGGATCTTTTGTGGCACTGGGCTCGAACTCGTGACATGCCAACCATGATCCGATACCTTGACCACTTGTAGCCAAGTGGTCAAGGTAAGTCCGTCGCCACAGGCCCTCGAGTAGTTGAATAGTGCGACGTTAATATTCCCTCCCTTACTCAATTAAATTATATGAAATTTAAGGAATACATGAAAGTATTAGAAGTGGAATATATATATATTAAAAATTTAATCTAAATATAATTAAATATCCAAAGAATTATTAGTATATTTATGGTAAATATATATATATATATATATAAATATATATATTTCAACTGAGTATGTGAGACCCGCATAAATATCTTTTCCGAAATTCAAATGCAGAATTTCAGTGCAGCTAATATAAAATTCCTAGTTTTGCATGATTAAGATTACAAAAAATGTCCAAATTTTAATTACCTTTTCTTCAGTCACAACCACTAATGAAACATAAATGATGAGAGAGAGAGAGAGAGAGAGAGAGGGATTTTGCATAAATAGATAATTTTTTTAACTTGAATTTAAAATGGATCTTTATATTTATTTATATGCGCAAATGTTAACTGTAAATTTGTCCAGATGCTTTTGATTACTCGTTATTTGAAGATTCAAGTTTAAAAATATAAGCTTGTGGTTCACGTTCTCTTTGAATGAAATTAATGTTCAAGCATTTAAAATTCAAATATAATTCGTTATCTGAACAATACAAAACTAGGGATTCTATGTAAGATGCCCTGAATATCTGGCTTTAATATTATGAAAAACTAAAGGATTTAAATAAGATTTTTCTAGCAATGCGTTAGAAATTTTTACAAATAATATAATACAGAAGCTTCTAAATTATTCATGTTTAAAAGTGTCCGAAATTTTAAGAGATTTTAAATTTTGAACCTTTTTTTTTTTTTTTTTTTTTAATTTTTAACACATAACAAATAATCCTTAAAAAAAAAACCTGAAAGTATTGATTAAAATAAGAAAAATGATACAGTAAATTATTCTCAATGTTTTAATATATACTTTTAATTTAAATACCATAAATATTTTTTTAAAAATTTAGACATACATTATAAAAGCTTAATTCCATTTGAGAATTTTAAGGTAAAGAAAAAAATGAGATTTTATCAAGCCTCCTTTATCTCCCCCTTTTCTCAATTCGTTGACTTCCAATTATTTCCGTACGCTCTTGGGTTTAAAGAAATTCTTCCCATTTTTTTACAATTGCTGCAGGGGAAGAACCGGGCTCACCGCGAGCCATAAAACTTCCCCTCAATGTCCATGGTGTCTCCCCGACCATCTCTAATTATCTTTCAAGATGTTAAACCTTTAAAGGGGGAAAGAATTCGGAAAAAGACGGCTTTACCGCTTTCGAACATGTCACTTGAGGAGGTAAAAGTACGTTTGGTGAATTTTTGGTGAATACCCAATCTTACGGAAATTTGCGTATGGTACGTTTTTGAAGCCACGCTAGTAGGGCGGAAAAGTATGTTCAGAACGCTTCGAGGGTTAAGGGAAATAAAACCTGGCTCATTCGATCCCTCTCTAATTGCTCTTCCAGTGATTATAATTTCATGCTCATAGGGCTATTCCTTACATAGTTTTTAATTGTGTGTTATAAACTTCTAAAATTTATTTAAATCCACAATATCTTGGCTCCTGTTGGAGTCTCGGACATGAGATTTGAACCAACTTTTCCACTCGTCCAGACCCAGGCAGTCATATACTTGACTCTCATTGTGTAGGCATGGGGAGGCCTAAGGAATTAAAATATCATGTTCCTATGTTAGTCCTATAGGGTCTGAAAAAATTTCACCCTCCCCCCCTAAGAAATTGAGCTTGGGACTTAATTTTTGGAGGTACACCATATTTTCGTGTATGCGCGAGCCTTACGCGGAATTGGCCCCCTCCGGTGTTCCCCCCCTACAGGACTTTCCCATTAATAACTCGAATCCTATGCTACCTTGGTCGACCGCACCGGCTGGATTTGATTGTTCTCCCTATGAGCTCTACAAATGTGTAATTTTATCCCAATAGCCCCATTCCTCCCCCTTTCACATTTTTAAACAATTTTAAAATTTTAAAATTTTTTAAATTCTCCATAGCTTTGTGTATTTTTGACCTGTATGATTCGGAAGTACAAGGACTCGATCTCCCAGGTGCTTCCCCCCTGAACAGCATTTCGCCAATGCAAATCCTGAGTATCTCATTTCATCATTTCACTGAAACAGTTCAGGATGTAATAAAATCAATTACTATCATTATGGAAATGACTTTGAAGAGACGTTATTTTAAAATATTGGTAGGAGGGGAAACACTTGGGAGGTCAAGTCCTTGTACTTCCGAACCATACAGGTCAAAAATACACAAAGCTATGGAGAATTTAAAAAATTTTAAAATTTTAAAATTGTTTAAAAATGTGAAAGGGGGAGGAATGGGGCTATTGGGATAAAATTACATACTTGAAGAGCTCATAGGGAGAACAATCGAATCCAACTGGTGCAGTCGAACAAGCTAGCATAGGATTCGAGTCATTAATGGGGAAGCCCTGTGGAGGGAGCACCGGAGGGGGCAAATTCCACATAAGGCTCGAGCATACACGAAAATAGGGCGTACCTCCAAAAATCAAGTCCCAAGCTCAATTCCTTAGGGGGGAGAGGGGGTGAAATTTTTCAGACACCATAGGATTAACATGGGAACATGATATTTTAGTGCTTAAGCCGTCCCCATGCCTACACAATGGGAGTCAAGTATATGACTGGATGGGTCTCGACGAGTGGAACAGTTGGTTCAAATTTCAAGTCCCAGACTAAAACAGGAGCCAAGATATTGCGGATTTAAATAAATTTTAAAAGTTTAAAAAATAATTAAAAACTACGTATGTAATAGCCGTATAAGCATGAAACTATAATACTGGAAGAGCAGTTAGAGAGGGATGATTGATTGATTGATTGAATATTAACGTCGCACTGTTCAGCTACATGAGGGCTTTTGGAGACGGACCACGTAATTTTCAACCATGATCAAGTAACGTGGACGACACCTGAGCTGGCACCCCCCTCTTCTAACTACCACACTACACCAAAGGGAGGACGTTTGAGCTCTCGACATATTTAACGTGCATCGCTGCCCTACACGGCGGGTCTTTAGTGGTACTGGACTCGAACTCGTGACAAGACAAGCCACGGTCTGATACCTATACCACTCGGCTACCGTGGCCACGCAGTTAGAGAGGGATCGAATAAGCCAGGTTCGAATAGACTGTTAGACTCGGGTCTAGAGATATTTGCCAAAAAGCTGTAGAGGGGGTTGGAATGCACCGGGGGATGTGTCCCAGCAGATCTTAACATAACAAAAGTTATTACGATCCCCGAAATATCAGCCCCCAAGCACCAAAAAAGTGGCATATTTTTTTTCATTTCATCATTTCACTAAAACAGTTTGGGGATTTAACTATTTTAACATCTTTCGTGAATTGATTATCTCCTATAGAGATTTGACGAAAGTCCTAATTTCATCGTTTCCCTGCAACATATAGACGGTGACCTTCAGGAGTGAAATCATGAGATTCTTTTTTCCCTATTAATCAAAGGGTCGCACGTACACACAAGTCATTTCTCTCGCTCTCCTCCCCCACCAACAACTCAGCTAATTGCTGTATTTCATACTTTGCCGGTTTCTCATTTGGTATTCTATAGAATGCCTAGGCAATGTATGAAATAAAATTCATTTCATACATTGCCGGCTAGTTTTAGGCATTCTATAGAATGCCTACAGTCATTCTGTAGAATGCCGGATTTCATATTTTGCCGGTAACATATATACCACCAAAAATTGAACAACACAAAAGTTTCAAAATAAAAGTGTTTAACACTTAAAATGAAATAAAAGTGAAATTAAAAAATAGTTGTAGTATAAAATAATATCAGTGAGCTACATCGTGTAAAAGTATAAGATTATTCAAACATAGAAAGTTGGTACTGATTTCTTTGTGTAGATTGGAAAGCAGTTATAAGTAGAATATATATGGATACCATTATAGGACACTAGCTGGTATACCCGTTCTTCGCACGGGTGAAATGAAAAATTAGGCAATACAGAGAGAGAGAGATTGAAGGATAAAGAAGTTTTTTACGTGAGTTAATTTTACGTGAATTGCAAATTAAACAAAAAAAATTCTTTTTGCATATTTCAACTGAACATAAAAACCATTTTTTTGAAATTTTAAGTCTGTAGATCTATAACAGCTGATAAAAGGGAGATTTTTTTTATTTATAATGTCCTGTAACTCTCTTGTGGTTCGATTTTTTATAACGCCTTCCTAAGATAATCTCTGTTCAGAAAAAGTAGCATATTGTTACAAATTTGGGGTAAAGAACGCTTAAAATAGTGTAAATAATTTGCATGTCATACGTTTATACTTTCTGTTGTATTTATTTTATGTTAAAATGGTGATATTCGCAAGCAACGCCGTTCCTTACAATGTAATGGCGATTCATTGGAAACATAGCGAAATGTTGGGGATAGAGCCAAGTTGGCATCTGAGTCGAGACCTGAATCATGTCAAAATTTCACAGTGTCTACTGAATTTCGCTTCTCATTTTTTATAAATGGATCAAACAATGTTGTTTTGTCTAAGAAAAACGAATCGTGTGACATGAATCAGGTAGCAAGATTTATCGATGCTCATGAAATGGGACTATCATATAAACTTAGGGTAAATTATGTCGGTCTGCTGTATATCTGCCACTAGTTCCTGTTGTTGCACGCCCCCATTGGACAGCAGTGGTATACCAGGTCCATGACATCGTACACTTTCAAAAAATCTAACACCAGCAAGGGATCCTCTGCTAAATCCTGCTTTGTGAGCCCTAGGCATTCGAGGATGTGTGCAGGCAAGACCGTCTCAGAAGAACAATTCGTGCACATTTCAAAGCTCTTGCATTCTTCGGAAAATTTCATAGTTTTAAGATGGCCACTTCGAAAGCGGGCTAAGAGAGTTTGATTCTGACTTGTAAGACCGTGAGACAGAGAGCCTCCAGGACGAGAACACTTATACCAATGGTGCTCTGGGGGGGGGAAGTAATCCAAGCGGTCTTATTCTGGTGTTTAGTTCTAGAGAAAATCTCCAAAAAGGTGAGGGGTGCTAACGGCTCTGGTACTTCGCAAGCGCCAGTCTGGGCCAAAATATCCGCAATCTCATTTCCCTCTAGATCAGTGGGTTTCCAAACATATAAAATAGAGAATTAAAATGCAGAAGTATCAAATATTTGAATGAAACATTATTCTGAAATACTTTGATCATTTTCATTATTGAACTAATAATAATGAAAAATAAAAATTGAGCTCACCTAAAAATGTTTGTTAGTGAGATTCGACGTCGACCATTCGACCATTCGACGCCGTTTACAGCAGAGTGGTCTGTCCGCAAGACGTCCATTGCTTGGTCTACCCTTGACGCAGAACCACAGACGTTTCCGTTGCCAATGGAGCGATGAAAGAAGGATGTGGGTGGAAAAATGGAATGAAGTTGTCTTTAATGATGAATCACGCATCTGTCTGCAATACCACGATGGTCGGATTTGAGTGTGGATACACCGTGGAGAGAGGATGCTGAACAGCTGCCACCGCCACACGTCCTGTACTGGGTACTATGATATGGGGCGATATTGGATATCACTCTCGCGCTCCTCTAGTACTCATTGAGGCCGCGGTAGCCGAGTGGTATAGGTATCGAACCGTAGCATACCTTGTCAGGAGTTCGAGCCCAATACCACTAAAGACCCGCCGTGTAGGGCAGCGATGCACGTTAAATATGTCGAGAGCTGAAACGTCCTCCCGTTGGTGTGGTGTGGTAGTTAGGAGAAGGGGTGACAGCTCAGGTGTCATCCACGTCACTTGACCATGGTTCAAAATTACGTGGTCCGTCGCCAAAAGCCCTCGTGTAGCTAAACAGTGCGACGTTAATAATCAATCAATCTAGTACACATTGACGGTACTTTAAACAGACAGCGCTACATTTCCGAGGTGTTGGAGCCAGTTGTCCTTTCTTACCTTCAGGGCTTGGCCACTGCCATATTTCAACAGGATAATGCTCGACCACACGTAGCACGTATTGTTCAAAGGTTCTTCATCGATCACCAGATTGAATTGCTTCCTTGGCCGGCTCACTCTCTGGATCTTTCGCCGATAGAAAACATGTGGTTTATGGTTGCTCAATGATTGACCCAGATTACACCTCCAGCTGTCACACCAGATCAACTTCGGCAACGTGAGGAAGCTGCTTGGTCTGCTGTACCCCAAGTACACATCCAAAGTCTCTTTGAATCAATGCCGAGGCTTGTGGCAGCGGTGATCTCCAATAATGGCGGCTGCTCTGGCTACTGATTCTGGCAGGAACCACACTTCACAGAAGTCTATAAATTTAATCATTTGATACTTGGTCAACTTGTTATCTACAAAATAAATTTTGTTGTGCTATCTCTTGTCTTTCTTGGTGTTGCATTTACGGTGGCCAGCAGTGTATATCAACGGAGGAAGTGCTGGTTTCTAATGATTTGCAGAATACCATTTCTTCAGCAAATTCACCTTTATCAATATATCTTGCATATACTAACAATACGATCTCACAATCTATCAGAGTTGATTCATCCATTTGTAGTGAGAAATATCTGGATTTCAACTTTTCAACAAATTGTGTTTCAATATCATCACCCATTTCATCTATTCTTCTACTAACAGTACTGTTACTGAGTGGCGTGGCTTTAAGAACGTTGTCATCCTTTCCAGGGACTATTTTAAAAATTGCTGATATTGATGGTTTTATTAAATCATCTCCTAAAGTATGTTTTTTTCCACATTTGGCAATATCTGATAACTAGCCTCAAGAGTATGACTGACGCTAACAATTTGTGTATTAAACAAAGACTTTATTGTTGATCTTTTTGCAAACTTCTCCTTTAAAAGGGGTATCGGAACCCACTATACTGATAATGTTAAAAAGGCCTTTTTCAATGTTCCTTTTCTAAAAATCTGTTGTAAATACAACCCCCAAATTTTTTTTACAAGTTAAACATAGATTTAGTATTATACTGAAATGAGCTTTTTTAAAAATTTTCATTAGTTTTTTTTCTTAAATTTTTATTTGATGTATTTCGAGAAAACAAAATTTTTCGACAAAAAAAGTTTATAAGAAAAAATATATACAAAATTTTGCTAAAGGCTCATTCCAGTAAATACTAGAATATACAAAGAATGTGTCATATAAATTTTGTGTACGTAAAATACATACTTTCTGAGAAAAGATACATCGAACCTTCAAAAATGACATTTTGAGAAAAACACATTTTTATTAAAAAAAAAACTCACCTTATCCAAACATTCCAGCTCCATATTCCAAATTTTCAGCATTTTTTGAAAATTCACCCTCTTGTATTAATCTTTTAAGTCTTTTTACTTTTCTGACCTCTAGTTTTTTGTAAATTGGCATATCTTGCCCTTGTGTAATTCTCTCTTTGTCGAGACGTTTCATGCAGCATATCGCATAATATCCAGGCTCTATGTTTAATTTTTTCAAAATATCCAACTTTGTTGCATTCCCTTTATTAAAGGATGCAATAGCATCATATGTACCAAAGGAAAGTGTTTCTAAGTGCACAAATGTCTTTTTGGGGACACGAGACCAAATAACATTATTAATGTTTTCATTTGGATTCTGCGTGTTCCCATGTAAGCATTTTTTCAATGACTCTGGATCAGAAAGATCCCTAAAAATAGGCCTAATGGCTTCCACAACAGCAACTGGAAGTTTATGTTTGTGGTGGTAAACTTTATTTTCCAATTGTGCCTTCTTATAACGGCACCACGTGTCTGATGGTCACCTGATGGACAAAATCCATGTTGCAGATTTTCATCGGTTGATATTTTGTGAAGAAATATTGTCCATATAGCTTGTCGCATATCCTTCACACTTGACAAATTTCTTCGAATGGCGTGGCCATAATATGTTTGTAATTGGCCAATAGATGGTTTTGTTAATCTATTTTTTCCACATAATGCCTTGCCATCTGACAATTTTTTACCTCTCATCTTTGCTTTGAAACGTCGGAGGGGAGATCCCATCCATTTCATAACATGGCCTATACACTCAAGTTTTGTGATTGAACAATTATCACCGTATACTTTATTCTTCACAATGTTATCAAAAGCTTTGGAGTCTCCATCTCCTCAATATTTCGTATAACGCACATCATAGCGTTGAATAGAGCGCTGAAATATCAATAGAGCTCCATCGACTTCCATTCGTCCACTATACCCGTCGAAGTTCTTGCAGACCGGTCCATGTTTCTTTTTATCTTTGCAAACACAATGTTTAGATAATATTTCAGTGTCAATTACCTTTCCTGTCTCCACACTCGTAATTGTCACGACACCATTCATGGAGGAATATCCTCTCTTCTGCCATGTTCCATCAACCGCCACAGGAATGTCTCTAATATTTTGATTTTCTTGAACTGCTTCTTCTACGGCATCTTTCATCGTTGCATCACACACATCCTTGGTTGCACCTAACAGCATATTATTATATTTTGAGAACTTTGTCGGTGGGGGTGGCAAGTTCATGATTCCGCAAAACATTCGTGCAGCTTCTGCACCTTTCCCTATGCATCTCATTGCATAAACAAACCTGGTGTTTATTTCGTAGATGCTGGGTTTCCCAATTTCAGCTTTGCACTTTTTGGAAGAACAAAACTTGTAGCTATAGCTGCAAAAATCACAAAGTATATCAAGTTCAACAGCTCCACCTGAACAATTTTCTTCACAGGAAAGGTCAAGTCCTGTTGCTCCACACTGAAAGCATTTGACAGCTTCAGAAAATACACCAGCTAAAACATTTAAATCCAAAATAGTATTTTTAAATCCACTGTTAAAACTCACTTTTGTATGAGTTATTTAAATTGCTTTTTTTCTGAAGCAGAAATATTACTATTAGAAGAAGAAGACTGTTGTGGTACAGAATCACTTGTCCCTGTTGATTTGGAATTACTTCTTCTGCCTTGGTTAAAATTGCCTCGCCTTTTTTTTAAAAAACGTTGCTGCTAGATCTAGGCATTTTAAATATAACAAAATAATATTTAAAATCAAAATAATAGCGTTGTAAAGAGCTAAGCAGGTCTAGTTACTAAAAACACAACTTGAGCAAAACAAACAACGTTTGAACGAACGATTTTCTTCAAAAATACAAATGTAAACAATGTATAATTAGTTGTATCTCTGAAGCCGTTCTCAGGGAGAAAAATAACTGAGACTTGGCAGCTAGCTTTACGAAAGAAATTTTAAAAATGACATCAAACATCTAGCTGGCCAAAGAGGAAGTGCAATGTTTACCTTTTTTCTGTCCATTTAAATCGGTGACGTGCGTTTAGATGATTCTTTAAAAACAAAATTTTAGCACTTCTAATTGTGCTAGAGATTAAAATGAGGTATTTTTGGAAAGGTAATGAGTTAGAGAAATTAAAAATGCAATAATCTGAAATTGACAAAAAAAATTTTTTTGCCTTCCACACAACTGCCCTTAAAGACTCAAAGTAATTTAAATTTGAATTTACATACGCACTATGTTTCAACTTCAAATACAACTCAAGATGACCTGGTTACATTGATTCGTTGATTAAGCATTGTTGGCATAGTAGGCACAGAAAGGTGACCGTTCATCATGCATAGCGGGTATAAATCCAAATTTTAAATATTCCTCTGAATATTGACGAACTTTTTTTTACTTGCTCTACTCATTTTATGCATAGGGTTTGTGACTAAAATAAACAAAATTATAATTAAGAAAGTAGGCTATTCAAGAGAAATATTTCTGAATAAGGAATATGAATATTAACGAAAACAAAATATTGTAGAAACAGTCCAGTTTGAGCGTGCGTGGTATAAATTCAAGGTACGGCTAATTTACATAATTGCTGAGTTCAATTGATATATAAATAAATAAAAATAATAATATATTCCTTTTCTTTAGTTTCCCGAATTGTAATATAGCACATTAATTCACACATAAGTCACATATTATAATAAACAAATAAAGAACAACACGGTATTATGGTGGACACAGGGCTAAATATAAGCAAGCTGAGAAGGAAACTGAATGTCACGCACGCTGATTGGCCGAGAAAACATTAGCACTTCTGAAGACATGAGTTCCGCCCTCTTCTTAGTCGACCGAGACACGTGACTGGGGAAACCGGAAATATCCTCTGTGTATCAAGTACACATGTACATACAAATACTTTTATGTGTGTATTAACACGAACATTCCCACCCACAGACTCACTAGAAAACAATTCACTGTTAATAACTCGTTCTCGAATTATCCCATAGTCTTTGGTATAGTCAGCCGAAGGCTGCACATCCTGCCCATGACCCACCACAATATTGACATGCCCCAACGGTGGGGCCTGCACCCACGTTGGGAATGACGGATCTAAATCTATGTGAGAGGGATGATGAATTTGATGCGATGTGGAAAGAGTCGTTTTAACTGGGTGAGTATTGACACTCCAACATTATGTCTCACACTTGGCCAATTGGACAAGTGCTGTATTGCACTTCTACTATCAGACAGTATCGAAATCTTTTTTTCCATTTGGAAGAGACGCAAGAGAGCCAAGAGCCTCATCACTGCGAAAAACTGAGCAACTACCCGGATTTTCCCCTGGATTCTTAAGATATGGTCTTGCGATTTGATGTAAATTCCCCTGCCAGATCGATAATAATCGTCTCTACTGCCATCCGTATACGCCTGAATGGCGTCAATTGGTATATCTCCAATTCTCTCTAGAGCTAGTTGCTTTAGATAAGCTCTGATTGTTTATTCACGCGTAATGTGTGTGTGGTAATTCTGGATGGAAAAAGACCCGGTCAAGATCGTCCGCTGGGTCAAGACATTGTGACAGGTGATGAGGCTCCACAGCACGAATGCTAAGATTAAAAGAGGCCATTTGGCTGAAGGGACTGTTTCACCTGAGTCTCTGGTTATTAAACCAATCTTTGAAGTAAGCTGAAGTACGATTTCGAGAATCCAGACTTCTGAGTTTGTTGTAGGATTTTGTTAGACATGCACGTCTCCTAAGACTAAGATGCTGTAGGTCCGCCTCGAAAAGTACTATATCTCTGGGACAAATATTTCTTAGACCAGTGATGATCCGAGCAGCGCTGATCTGGGCCTTTTCAGGTTTCTGAAGATTTGTAACGGATACGCTACAGTATACTGGAAAGCCGTACTCCAAGATTAGTGAGATACTAGTTTCTTCTCTCAGTGATCGAATTTGTAGAGTCGCGCACATTAATCATTGTGATTGACCTTGACCACTGATAATATATGATACAGGGGAGGAAAGAGAGCCCTCGGTTCACTCTCTCTTGAACCCTATTTTTGAGAATTACAGAACCTGTGAATTGCTTTAAAATTACCCGTTGCTGCAAAAAAGAATTAAATGTAAAAATTTCATTACTTTATTTATAAAAATTTAAAAATTACTTTTTAATTTTTAAAGATGAATGTACTTTTAATATTTAAATTTACATGAAAAAAAAATCTGAACTTAAAAAGATTTGTAAAATACAAAAAGGCCAGCACTGTTCATTTTGGCAATATTATTTTAGTGATAACATTTTTGAGCAAAATCTTTACAAAATATATTAAAATGAAGAAATCCATACCATATAAAATTAATCACTCAAAATACACATAGTATTATAGTGGGGTCCGCATTTTCTTAAGTAAACAAGACACTCTTAGAGAATTGCATAAAAATTATTCATCATTTATAAAAACGAAGTTACGTCAGGTTTTGTTCTTATGAGAAATAAAATTTAAAATCTTAAAATCGAAAAAAAAAAACTGGCAGTTATAAAGACTGCCGATAAAAGTGAAAACTTAGTAGTATTAAAATTTGAAGTTTCATAATGTTTCAATTAAAATTATAAACATCAATCTGGTTTTCCCATCTATTGACACTCCGAGCAACAATTATATGATTTATTATATGGTTATATTATATGGTTTTATATGGTTTCTTATTATTCAAATATATTACGGGCTGTACAAGATCTTGCCAAATTATAAAAACAATTCATTTGAAATAACAATTAATATAGAATCATATTGTTACGTAGATCCGGGTTCCTGGATTTTATGCAAAACAATCACAAAGAAAACAAACAATTCTTTAAGAGCGATCCGGATTTATTATCAAAAATCCAATTCTTTCAATACAAGACAGCAGCAATATTCACAGAGTAAATCTCCGAATGTCTTCAAGCCTTCAACAGCAATCAAACACAATCATCAATGTTTAAAAATACACGCAAGTAAAAGATTATTCACAAGCACAGCCGAGATAATCGCTTGTCAAAACAATGATCACTACTCGCTGGTTTAATCCAGACTGACCCACCGCGGCTGGCGCATTGCTCTATTTATAAACCCTACGGAAACTTCCAGAAAAATCTGCACGCGTCACAGAGCGTGAACTTAGTGGTGAGATCCACTTCTTTCTAGAAGAATCCAGAGGGTTCCGAACTCGCCAACATGGTCGCCAAATTGGCCTCCAACTTGGTCACCGAAAATGATGCCAACTTAGCTCTACCGCCAAGATTTCGCCAAGTTCTCATTGAATCGCAATTATAACGTAAGGGCTGCTTTGCTTGTAAATAGTACAACTTTAACATAAATTAAATATAACAAAGATAAATATAAATGCATTAAACATCCAAATACAAATTATTTACACTATTCATACAAAATTCGTAACACTGCCCCTCTTCAAAGACTGCATGTCCCGGGCAGTACAATCCTTGAGTAAGAGGCATTTATTTACAAGCTAAACTACTCACACACAAAAATCATATATAAAATAAGAAATGTACTCCACAGCATATACAATACAAATGAATTCGAAGTACATGAAGAGATGTAAGTATAACTTCCAATATTAAAATAAAACTAAGAAATTAGAAAAGAGAAATAATTTACATTATTTATAAAATAACTAGCTGGCATCCCCTTTCTTCGCACGAATGAACTGAAAAATTCAAGAACACAAATTGAAGGATTAAGAAGTTTTTAATGAGTTAATTTTACGGGAATTGCAAATTAAAGAAAAAAGCTTTTTGTATATCTCAGCTGAACAAAAAAAAAAGAAAAAAGAAAACACCTTTGTTAAATTTTAATTATGTAGATCTAATAGCAGATAAAAAGGATTTTTTTTTTATTTTTAACTCCCCGTAACACTCTTGATGGTCGATTTTTGAAAATACCTTCCTAAGCTGATCTCTGCTCAGTAAAAGTAACACATTGTTAAAAGTTTTGTGTAATGAACGTTTAAAATAGTGTAAATAATTTATATCTGAAAGTGTAATACATTAATAATGCTTTCTGGTATTTATTTTATGTTAAAATTGTAATATTCGCAAGCAACGCCGTTTCTTAAATTATAATGGTGATTCAATGAAAAACATAGCGAAATGTTAACGATAGAGTCAAGTTGGCAAATGTCTAGCTACTTTCTTAGCTCGAGCCTTATTAGAGCTTTGTAAGACCCGCCGTGTAGGGGCACGATGCACGTTAATACATTACATACCGCATAATGGTTTACTGCAGTTTTTTCATACCATAATTTTTTTTTGGATCACTACATTGAAAATAAAGAGATATACATAAACAAAATACTTCATTATGGGAAATTTATATATATAATCCGTTAGACCTAATAAATTAATTAAAGATATTTCACTGTAAAATTAATTCTATACACCGTTCACTTAAAATAAGTAGTCAAATCGTTTTCTAAGGACTTCATAAACATACAAAAACATAAGACACCTAAGTATTGGTAGGATATTCCTTCTAAGTTGGTGTGGTGTGGTAGTTAGGAGAAGGAGGTTCCAGCTCAGGTGTCGTCTACATCACTTGACCATTGTTCAAAATTACGTGGTCCGTTGCCAAAAGCCCTCGTGTAGCTGAACAGTGCGACATTAATATTCACTAACTCACTCACTCCAAAAAATACAGTACAATAGTTATAACTATTTTTATACTTAAAAATGCAATATCTGCCTATTAAATAAAAATTATACGTTATAATTAACTACTAACCACAAACAAATTTTGAAAATTTGTCCAAATAATATAGTGTGAAAAAGAAAGTTTATTTACTTTAAGTACCAGAACCAATAAAAGCATTTATTTTGAAAAAAGATCAATTTCTTGCTACCAAATGCGCATAATAAAATCTTAAAAAAAAAAAAAAAATTCATATAAATAGAGATTTATAATAACTCCTCCCTTCAAAACCTAGTTTTATTCTGAAATAAAAAAAAAATTAGGTATTATGCTGATCACAGGAATTAATTAGAAGCGAGCGCCTTGCGTAGCCAAAACAAAAAGCGTTCCTTCACAAATAAAATATAGATATATGCTGTCATGGGCTTTTTCTCAGCGCACGCCAGAATTGCTTGCAGATGGCAGAATTTTTTCCTACTTACTTGACAAATATCGTTATATTTTGGACACTTCACACAATATCTTTATAAATTATAGACTATGCTATAAATTATAGCCTATGTGTTATTTTGATGTATATCTATATTACTGTAAAGTTTCATTAAATTCCATTCAGTTGTTTTTGCGTGAAAGACGAAAAAACATCCTCACAAACTTTCGCATTTATAATATATATCTAGATCAATGGCCATGGTCTGAACTTAAGGATCTTAATCATCTTGGCCAAGATAAGAGGCTAGCCTATTCTAATGTATTACTTTCGGTTTTGAGTGTGGTGATATTTGTATTTGCACCACAACGTCATTCAGCCTTTTTAGGATTGTGTAAGGACCTTCCCAGTTGGTCTGCAGCTTGGGAGAGAGACCTTTGCGACGTTTCGGATTCCATAACAACACTTTGTCGCCTTCGTGGAAGTCGTGTCCGGTTGCTCTTTCTTCGTATCAGGTCTTCATCTTCTCGGCAGCCATGCCAATTCTTTCCCTAGCCAGATGATGCATTTCCTTCATCCATGCCTGGAGTTTCTCAATATACTCCTCAGGCACAAAGGGAGCATCTGGCGGCTGGCTGAACAGAAGATCGGCAGGCAGATGAAGGTCACGTCCGAAGAGCATCTGGGATGGGGAATAGCCGGTGGTCTCGTGAACGGCACTCCTGTAGGCAAGCAGGAAAAAGGGCAACTTCTTGTCCCAGTCCTGTTGATTACAGGATACCAGAAGAGAAAAGCTGTTCAGGATGGTTCGATTGAACCTTTCTACTATACCGTCAGACTGAGGAAGTAAAGCTGTTGTCCTGGTTTTGTCGATGGCGAGTATTTCACGAAGTCTCTTGCAAACTACAGAATCGAAGTTTCTCCCTTGATCGGAGTGCAGTTGTAGAGGGACCCCGAATCGTGAGATCCAGTGTTGATCTAGAATCTCTGCAACAGTCGAGGCCTCTTGGTCGGGAATAGGATAGGCTTCAGGCCACTTAGTGAAGTAGTCCATGACAACCAGGATGTTGTTGTTGCCATCTGACGATCTCGGAAGTGGACCTATGATGTCAAAAGCTACTCGTTCGAAAGGTGCTCCCACATTATACAGCTACAGTCTTCCTCTAATGCGTTTTCTGGGATCTTTGCGTGCAACACAGGGATCACATGTGCGAAAACATTTTTTCACGTCACTACGCACATTGTTCCAGTAGAAGCACTCACGAACTTTTTGTACGGTCTTCATAACATAACACCAAAATGACCTCCAGTTGGACTGCCATGGAGTTCCTTAAGGACTGTTGAAACTCTTGTCTTTGGGAGTATTAATTGCGACCTGAATCTTTTCCGTCGTCAGACTCCCATTTTGATGTAAAACACCATTTCTCAGATGGAGAGAGTCCCAAAGAGTTCAGTAACGCTTCGTTGTAGGATGGAAATGGGCGATGTCTTCCCTGCTGGACGTTTCGTCAGACGACTATTTGAATTCTATAATTGTTTTATCTCAGGATGAGCCCGTTAATCTTTACGGACGCTCTCGTCACTCCACGGGTCTGATTCTGATGGTGTTGGCGTTGTAACTTGACGGACTTCTGGATCTATCACGCCAAATTTCTTTTCTACTCTCCAGCTGTATTTACTGTTCTCTGGACAGGGTCTTCTGAAAGGGGCGTTAATATTTCATTTTCTGATCTTTTCGGTGGCTACACACTTTCTTTCATTATTACATTTGCACGGTGCGGATATCCTTGATTTATTCGAGGGCAGTTACTTCTTGCATGCCCGGTTCCATCGCAGCCCCAGCACTTGACGTTGCGATCTTCTTTATTTATTCGAGGGCCGCTACTTCTCAGATGCCCTGCTCCACCGCACCTCCAACACGTGATTCTACCTCTCTTCAGTTTCTGACGTTGAGAGATTAAATCTTGAATTTTCTTTCTCAATTTCTCAATCTCCTTTAGCCATGGAGATTCACAGGGCACATCTGCAGTCACTCTAGCTTCTCGGATGGAATGGCGGTCTATGCAACTTGCTTGAGTGACGGCCTCAAATTTCAGGGCATATAGCAGGGCAGATTTAAGATCTTAGATATCTGCCATTCTTACAGCCCTCTGAATTTCTTCATCCTTTAGTCCATCCACGAAATACTCGAGAGAAATCATTTCTCGCACATTTGCTGAGAATTCTGAGAAAGATAAGGTGGTGAGCCTTTTTATTTCAAAGGCATACTCCTGCAAGCTTTCTCCAGTTTTCTGGAGTCTTCTTTTCATCTGCAGACGTGCGTAGTCCTTGGAGTATTTCTGGCCGAATCGAAGATCCAGAACATTATACAGGGAGTTCAAATCCAGTCGCTCTGTGTTGGGAAGAATAGTACTTCAGTGGCTTCACCTCTAAAGGATGCTACTAGCTGACATGCTTTGATTTCTTCAGTCCATCCATTGGCTTCAGAAATTATACAAAATTGAACCTTGTACACCTCCCAGCATGTTTTTCCGTCATAGGTTTGCAGTTTCAATGCCACTGTTGAGGCAGGTACAGGTACTGGAGAAGCAGGCAAAAACTTGTCTTCATTCTTCGTTTTCCCGCAAGATAAAAGCTTCTTTTTAAGGTCGTCTACTCGCTGAGCCATTTCTTTCATTCTTTCATCAACCTGCTCTTTAACATTTTCTATTTCTATCCCCATTTTGCTGATTTTCTCTTCAAAAGTATTCTTCAGGTCTTCTTGATATTTCATCACTCTCTCCTTCAACTCATCTTGGCCGCTTTTCATGGCATTGACGCCCTCCAACAGAACCTTCAATTGCTTATCCATCACTCTTCTTATTGGCATAAAACCCCTCTCCCGACACCAAACTGTTACGTAGATCCGTGTTCTGGGATTTTACGCAAAACAATCACAAAGAACAATAAGCAGTTCTTCAAGAACGATCCGGATTTATTATCCAAATCCCAATCCTTTAAATACAGGATTCAGCAGCAATATTCACAGGGTAAATATCTGAAGGTCTTCACACCATCAACAGTAATCAAACACAATCATCAGTGTTTAAAAATGCACGTAAGTAAAAGATTTTTCAGAAGCACAGACGAGCTAATCGCTAGTCAAAACAATGTTCACTACTGGCTGGCTGAAATCAGACTGACCCACTGCGGCTGCAACATTGCTCTATTTGTAAATCCAACGGAAACCTTTAGAAAAATCTGCACAGTCACAGAGCGTGAACTTATTGGTGAGATCCACTACTTTCTAGAAGAATCCAGAGGGTTCCGAACTCACCAACATGATCGCCAATGACGCCAAAATTGCCACCAAATTGGCCGCCAACCTGGTCGCCAAAAATGATGCTAACTTGGCTCTACCACCAAGATTTCGCCAGGTTCTCATTGAATCGCCATTATAACGTAAGCGGCGGCTTTGCTTGTAAATAGTACAATTTTAACATAAAATAAATGTAACATAGAGCAATATAAATGCATTAAACATCCAAATACAAATTAATTACACTATTTACACAAAATTCGTAACAATATTATTTAAGGATAATGTTTGTATTTACTTAAATTTCAATATACTTGATTTTAAACAGTATTTTAATTGTTTACAGCATTGTCTTCATTAATTTCAATAATACTTAAACTTTTGTACTGTCAGTTATTTCATTTTGTTCTAAAAAAGATACAATAAGCTTATGGTAACTAAAGTAAGAAGGGAAAATGTTTGATTCAAATTTATCTAAGAATCGCGTAAAAACCGCATCGATCGTCGTTTCATATTTAGTGGTAGAATTTTATCATCTGCAAAGTTAATATTCAAGTCTCCACTTAAAATCATCTTTACATTATCATATTTTTTCCAAATCTTTTTTCGAGTATTTCAGAACGTTCTTTCGTATAAATCATCAAACTTTCGAATAAAAATTGTTGTATCTGTCTCATAAATTTTCCAGACGAAATATAAACGGAAACCATTAATATTTATTGCCCTTTCTCGGAATCGCAACGAGCAACGCATATTTCGCCTGTATCAGAAACATTAACACCAATGCTTCTAGTGAGTTTATTATGTATGTCCATATGTGAAGTAATGAAGTGTGACGTACCTTTATTGTGATAAATAGCTAAGCTGCTGGAACTTCGGGTCTTTTGTAACCTACAACAAAGTTGAAATTCGGAACATCAAATTGTTCTTCGTTTTTTATACGATTTCTGACAAAAGCAGAACATTTGACTTTTTTACGATAGCATCATTTTTAGGTCAGCTGCCTGCGCATGCAAACTTTGATAAGTGAATGAAAATATCGATAATCCTTTCTTGTAGGAGAGGAATTCTAGAAAAGTTTTGGTGACCGTTTATAGTGTATAGTTTTGTAACCTTTTCAATTCTAACGTTAGATCCCCTCGATGATTTTGATCTTTTATGATGTTTATCTGTTTCTGAAGCATTTAGAGGTGTTCCTGTTCTACCAATCCAAAATTTCCGGCGGCTGCTAATATTTTCTTGAGTAACCAAAAATAAACATTGAATCCTCGTTACTCTTGTTAAAGCTACGTATACTAATTCTCTAGGATGTTTGCGATCGCATTCGTAGAGAATAGCTCATAAGTACCTCCCTGTGATCTGTGAATAGTCATTGCCAAAGCAGAAATAAGTGGAAAGTGTTTTCGTTCCACTATTATGGTTTTATTGTTATTGAGTGGTATGGATGAGATGTCTGAGGAGTGATTGGCACAACATTATCATCAAGATTCAGGCGGAACCTAAGATTCCTCAATTTTGTAGCTCGTTTTCGTCCACATAGTTTTGAAAATTGCATTCAAATTCTTATGATGCCATGATTTTCATCTGTCTGTACGTAACACAATTTTCCAACAGGGCCATTTGATAATCCGTCTGCAACATCTATGTTGTTTGTTATCATGTAAAGTCGGTTGAGAACTAAAATTAATTCGTAAGGCAATCCACCAGTGTTTTTTACAGCTCTTATTTATGCAACTTCTGTCTAACAAAAATTTTCTTGCTCAGCATTATGACATCCTACGAAAACATCAGATGCCAAAGATATTGTTTTATTTTCTTCTCTGTTTAAAATAGAATCGTTGCACTCATTTACCGTGGTATTAGTAAATATAAGTCTAATTCCTTCAGGGCATACTGATTGAGCTTCTCCTTTTGTGATATATCTTGATTGTATTACCTGTATTTCTTCTTCCGTTAAAATATTTCCATTTCCAATCAAAAATAACATTATTGTATTATTTTAATATCGAAATATAAATGCAAAATTTTAATTTCTCACATAATTTGACTACTAAAAATTCCAAAAGTTATATTTAACCGTTACCTTAAAACAGTTATATGTTTCTTATTTTGCAAAAGTGGATGTGTAAGTTTTAAATATATATATATATATATATATAAATTATTTTTTTTAAAAAATCATGAAACTATTTAATATGCAGAAAATTTATTTTCATAATATATTTTTCAATTCGCTACAAAATTACTCGGTAAGTTGGCGAATTACGAGTTCCGTCGCCAATAGCTTTGTAGCGCGACGTAAACATAATTCCCAATTACTCACTCAGTAAGTTGGCTTTCGTACTACACTCCCATCTGCGAGGAGAAGCAACCTTTACAGCATAAAGAAAAAAGAGCATGTTGGTGAGGCAAACCCATAAGATTTTAACCTACCAAAAAGTGTCCAACGCGGCTAAAGAAGTTTTCACTTCAAAAAAGTAAAATGTACATCAGGGTAATATTTAAAAATTAAGAGTTAATGTCTGACGAAATCGAGAAATAAATAGAGATTAGATG